>JARFJB010000682.1:3660000-4082500 GCA_036346205.1 Vesta saturnalis
ATTTATTGTGCGTTGTACTTCTAATTTTTTACGATCCCAATTTAAGACTTTACAAGCAAATTAAGTGTGATTTTGTTTCATTTTCAACGGTTACAAAGTAAGTACAATGTTATTTATCAAATTATGTTGCTTTACTTTAGGTTATAGAATATTTTGTTTTGACTGCACAACTTTTTTGAAGTCGAAAACATCAGGGCAATGGCGGTCACCTGACCGTCATTACCCCCATATATTTTATGCGTAAACTAATTAAATCTTTATATTTTAGATGCCACGGAATTACCATAGGAGCACGGAGAAAGCTAAATGGTCAAGCGAAGATATGAAGAGTGCCTTAAACGATGTAACACAAAATCGTTTAAGCCAAAGAAAAGCTGCAAAGAGGTATGTCATACCATACAGTTCATTCCAACAACGATGCAAGAATCTCAATTCAGAAGGTCCGGTCATGGGCAGAAAACCTACATTTACAAGAATGCAAGAAGCTGAGATTGTTTCACATCTGAAAACTGTAGCTAATCTTTATTATGGCTTGACTCCTTTAAGCTTAAGGAAATTGGTTTTTGAATATGCCGACAACTTAAGAATACCACATCGATTCAACACAGAAAAACGTTTAGCCGGTGATGATTGGTTAAAAGGTTTGCTTAAAAGGAATCCGTCAGTTTCAATAAGAACGCCGGAAGCCACGAGTCTTAACCGATTAAGCTGCTTCAACAAAACTGAGGTATCTCTTTTTTTTCAAAATCTTGAACGTCTAATGGTTCAGCATGGTTTTTCTTCGCATAGAATTTATAACATGGACGAAACAGACATTACAACTGTTCAAGAGACTGGAAAAATTATGGGAGTAAAAGGACAGAAACGAGTGGGAGCAGTTACATCAGGGAAAAGAGGAAGAACTACGACAGTTATTTGCTGCATGAACGCGGCTGGAGGATATGTTCCTCCAATGTTCATTTATGCTCGACAAAGATTGGCACCTACGCTTGAAGTTAATGGACCTCCTGGAGCAGTGTATTCTTGTTCTAAAGATGGTTGGACTGATGAAACGCTATTTCTTACGTGGCTTAAACATTTTATACAATTTGCTAAGCCAACTAAAGAAGAGCCAGTTCTACTCGTCCTTGATAACCACGGGAGTCACATTAGCATAGATGCTTACATGTTATGCCGCGAAAACAACATCCATATGCTATCGTTACCTCCGCACTCTTCACACAGATTACAACCATTAGATGTTGTTTTTTACGGCCCGTTAAAGAAGGCGTATAATAGAGAATGTGACCTTTACATGAAGAGCAAACCAGGCGAAGCCATCACTGTATATAAAATTGCCAAATTATTCCAAAAGGCTTATTCCATTATTGCAACTGTTGCAAAAGGAATTTCTGGATTTGCTTCAACGGGTATTTACCCTATCAATCCTAATGTATTTTCAGACGAAGACTTTCCTCTGGAAGATACTGTAAATGAAAACCTCGGAGAAGAATTAAACAATGTTTCCCAATTTGAAGCCATTAATAACAAATTATCCGAAGACGAACAAAAACAAAATAATAACGTTCAAAGAAAAACAGTAACATTTGCAGAAATGTCTCCAGCTCCAAGACTATCCACATCCAAATCTACGGCAAGAAAACAACATTCCAAAGTGTTGACGGCAACTCCAGAAAAAAATATTTTGGAAGAAAAAAAAAAGTCTTCAACGCATTGCCGGAGGTACAAAACGATCTGTTTTTGACAAAAACGAAACCAAAAGCCAAAAAAAAGGTAAAACCAAAGAATGTTCAGATTCTTCTGATTCTGACCTTCAAGTTAACAATCTGTGCAAAGATTCTTCAGATGACGATGAATGGCTAGAAACAAGCGACCAAGATGAAAACAAATATAAACAAATTAATACTAAACTTACGGTTACGAGAAATTCTTCGTTGGCAGTAGGTGATTTTATTATGGTGACCGTTGCAAATGAAAAAATTAAAAAAGAATTTGTAGCAGAAATTATTAGTTCTACTTCGAAAAATGAATTTCATGTGAGATACATGCGGCCCTATCGCGGTCAACAAAATATTATGGTTTTTCCAGAAGTCCAAGATCGAGATACTATCACAGAAGGTGACATAGTAGGAAAACTAAGAGACTTCGAACGTTTACGCTACGGAAAAATCAAGTTTTATTAATACGTAGCATATGTGTTTCAAACTTACTCACGTAAATTTCTTTTGTTTTATGTTTTATTTTTATAATCTAGTATGAAAATATATTTCTTTAGTATTTATCTACTTAATTGGCTACATTTTTATAATGACCGCCATTACCCATACCACTGGCCGTTATTACCCGACCTCCGGGGAATAACAGTCAAAGTAGTTTTTTTACAAATTCAAAATTTTTTACCAAACTATTTATTTTACATTTTTGTAACGTATAATACTTGAAGTATATAAGATTGTTAAAATAATTGACATTGCAACTGCAGTATTGGTTCATTAGTTTTCAATTAATGCAAGATCTTGCTTAGGTGACCGCCATTCCCCCGTTCTCCCCTATAATTTTATCCATGGTAAACATAATCATTATCAAAAATTAACAAAGTTAATAAAATCGTGAACTATATATTGGTTATACTGGCACATGCTTGTTTAAAGAGCCAAGTTACCATTAACCATGAACGACTTCAAAGTTTCTAACGGAGAGTACATATGTGGTGTAGCGTACCCCCAGGTACCCTATCTTGAAATGTGTAATTTGAACTTCTTTGCAATAATCCAAATTCAAGAACAAAACAATCGCTAAGTAATTTATCTTGACTTTGCTGACAATAATGTTACTATCACTCAATTCAATTGGTTGCCTTAAATGGACTTTCTTGATAGTAATTAAAAGATTAGAAATTATTTACAAGTCTGACATTTAATTACTTGCAAACCTCAAATCTGGTGAAACGAAGCGGCCGTTTAGTGGCAGGTACGTTGTGCTATTTGAATTAGATAGGCTGGATGAGGTAAGTGTTGCATCATGAGGGGCAGATAAACACTGAAACAACTCAAATTAAAATTAACGAGCTTTGCGCAATGGCGGTTCAGCCCGTTAATATAGTCTTGTGGGAAAGAATCACCAATAAAACCCACTTTATTCATAAATAAGTAATAAGTAATAAATCAAATTTAATATACTACTGTGGGAAAGAACCACCAATAAAACCCAGATTATTCATTTATAAGTAATTCCACAAGTACAGGGTGGTTCATTTTCGATGTTTTCTTATGGGAAGTAACCTTTCTATTACAGATAGATAAAAAGTAATATGGTGTCCTTGTGCTCGATTTTGGTGTTAATTAAGATCCAATAGTCATAATCAAGATATCTCTGATCGTTAATGCGCAATTAGCCAAAATTGAAAAAATGCAATTTTGAAAACTTGAATAACTTTTTTATTTCTAAATGTATCGACAAACTGTGAAAACATTCTTAAGGCACTTTTTAAGTAGAATCCGTTAGTGGATTCATATTTTTAATACCTTTTTAATTTAAAAAGATATGACATAAAGTTGTATCTTTTTATAAGGCAACTATAGTCGGCTATGACATTTTTTTTTGTGCTTTTCAAAAATATATAACACCTCTATGTTATTTTAATAATTAATTGATTTTTTAAGTTTTTCTTATTTACGTTTAGAATACACAGTAGGCATAGGACGCTGAGATTTATTTAAATAAAAACAAATGATACCTATATGTCAAATAATAAATTAAAAATTAGAAGTATGCAACAAAGTGATCTTTAGTTATTAACATGCCTAATTATACAAATTTAGAAAAAAATTGCATGTTAAAGTGTTTTATATTATCCGTAGGTGATAGGAATGTGGCATCGGAATTATATTTACAAAACTTTCCTGAAAGGCGTCAGCCAAATAACAATATTTTTGAATGGTATAGTTAATGGAAATTAAATTTTTTCTAGCTCAAAACAATATCTTAATTAATCTTAGGTTACAGAAAAATTTAATTGAATTCGGTTGTTTTAAAAATCCCAGGCCAAAAAACTTACTTTAAACGAAATTCTGAAGAAAATTCAATAGTCGTCTTAGGACAAGTCGAAGCAGAGCCAACAACTTCATCTAGACAAATGGTTAATCTAGGCGTGTCTCAAAGCCCTTCGAATTTTAAAGAAACACAAATACCATTGCTATATATTTCGAAAAAAAGATTTTTTGACTATAGACGGCGTACTGAGTTTTGTAACTGGTATATAGGTCGGTGCCAAAATATATCTAATGTTTCAAACCCTATTGCATGGACATATCAGTAGTGATGGTATTTTTAACAATTATAATTTACCTTACTGGGCAGATACTAACGCTCATGTCAGTGTTCTCCGCAGGAGCTAAGGGAAATTTGGAATAAATATGTCGTGTTGCATTAAAAACGGGCATTTTTATTATCACATGTATGAAGGAACATTAAACTCAATAAAATATCTCGATATTCTACGAATTCATTAGGAAAGATTTCTAGAGAGCCTTCCTTTAGTACAATATTGCAATGTCATATTTCAGCAAGACGGCGCTCCCGCACATAATTCCCGTGTAGTTAGTGACTACCTAAATTTACATTTTCCTAATAACTGTATGGAACAACAGCACCAGTGTTGTGGCATGCTCGCCTCTAGATTTCTTTTTATGAGGGTTTTTGAAAAACATTATATAGAAAAGAACTAATAATACTGTGAATGAGTTAAAAGAAAAGTGTTCGTGTGGCTTTTACACAATTAACGTATTATCTATATATAACTCATCTTAGAAGATGATGCGAAGTCTGCATCCAAAAATAGAGCGCACAGTTTGAAAAATATTTGTAGTTTTAGTGTGTTTTTTTATATCCTTATTTTGTGTTCATAATTTTGTTCGTTTACAGAATTACATGTTTGCATACGTATAAAAATTGATTTGCTGTTAGCTATTCATAATTTCTGATGATGTTATACTGTTTATTTCCATTTTATTTCAATTTGCATTTGGTTTTTTGATAATTTTATATTGAATCTTTAGATTTTTTAATTTGTTACCATTGCCCAAAAACAACATTACAATTAAACTTATTTGAATTACAAAATGTCTCTAAAATATTTTACTGGAAGAGAAATTTCTTTTTTGAGTAGAATATCTTCAATCAATTTCATATCTGCTTTTCTAAGCCAACTATTATCCTTAATAAATATACCAATTAAGAAACACTTAAAAAGATCAATTAATTATTAAAGTAGCATAGAGGTGTTATATATTTTTAAAAAGCATTTAAAAATGTCATAGCCAACTATGGTTCCCATATAAAAAAAATAGAATATTTTTTTTAATTAAGGAGGTGTTAAAAATGTGAATGCACTAACGGATTCTAGTTAAAAAATAGAAATAAGAAGTTATTAAAGTTTTTCAAAATCGCCATTTTTTCAATTTTGGCTAATTGCGCAATGACGGTCAGATGTATCTTGATTATGACTATTGGATCTTAATTAACACCAAATCGAGCACAAGGACCCCATATTACTTTTTGTCTATCTGTAATAGAAAGGGTACTTCCCATAAGAAAACTCGAAAATGAACCACCCTGTACATTAATAAATCAAATAACACAAAAAAAAAACAATGAAAGGGTTAAATATATAACAAAACACCATTAGATCAGGTTAAAGTGCGTAAAAAATTATAACATTAAGAGAAAAATAAATAAAAAGCAGTTTAGTGACACATAAACACAATTAAAAAACACATGTAGTCACACCCACAATCGTGTTATAAATAATTAGAATAAAAATCGTAATACCAAACATGGGGGCCCTTCGTCGGTCTTTAAGTAAATAAGCACATAAAACATTAAGGCAAATTACGGTACATATAAAATACAACAACAGTAAAATTGCACAGATGATAATAGGGTAAAGGCAAGGACATACATAGGTACAGTTGCAAGAAATTACATATAAAGAGAAATTAGTTCGCAGGCAAATAATTCTACTTAACAAACTGACAAAAAACTCATTAAAACAAAGCCTTACAAGGGTAAGTTATAAATAGATCATAACAGCCTGGCCAATATATAAGTTTGTGTTCGTTAGAAAAAATACAGAGCCCCTTTCTCAGGTTACACATTCATCTATACAACAATAAAAACAATAAAAATAAAATTAGAGGTGTTTAATGGTTACCTGGACCCGGGAGTGTGTACCCGCTTGGCAATTGCCTTTTAAAATTAATAACCAGCGGCATCATGTACCCGTTCAACCAGCCCACCTCTACACAAATATAAATATAAACAACAAACAACAATGCTCATTCATACAAATACAAGAGTGAGGGAGCCCTGTACTGTCTTTTATTTTAGAAGATACTACGTTTTTTTGCAGTTTCACACGCGTGTTTCTGCATTTTGCACCAACTAAAATTGTTTGGTATTTGGATTACGATGAATTTTTGTTTCAAATATCCTATAAAAATAGTTGGGATAAATTTGTCCGTTTAGAATCTTGTAATTTATTAACAATTTCAAATTATAAAATGGGCGAGTAGTGTCCGAAGGCAGATCGCAAATATATTAATTTTAATTTCCATTTTTCACACACAGAATATTCCTCTCCAAACGACGGAAATACGTCTATGGTTTATAAAATAGTGTCTTACCTGTCAGTCTGTACATATACAAAAAATATTTCATTTCTTTTAATCTTCAGATTGTAGGTTGGAATCTTTTTCCAATTTCAAACCTTTTGTTTGGTTGGGAAAGTAAAAAACTTTTTTCTATAAACGTCAAAAAATGACGAGGTTCGCGCATTAATAACAATATGCGAAATGACACTTTTTTTTATTTTCCTACGTTACCATAACAACGTGCGCGAAATAGTGTGCGAAATACATATTTCGCGCACTGCATGTAAACTCTATGAGATTATTGTATTTTAACTTTTGTGGTCCTCAATCAAGCAAAAATCCAAGAAAAAATTATTTAAAACAATTTTAAGGGATATACATATTTTGATGGTTGTAGAAAAAATTTTGTTTGTAACACGTGTGCGAACTACTTTAGTGATCTCGACTAATTTTTATCTCGGCTGCGCCTTGTTAAAAAATTCAATTCTCGATGACCAAAGTCGCATTTCGCGCACTAGATACAAAAATAACTATATTGATTTATCAAAATCTTGCTTTGATTATCTGTATTGCATCCTTAAACGGCACAGCACATTTTAAAATAGCTTTATATAATAAAACATAAAAACTGTATCAAAACAAGGAAACGAAATCTAATTACAACATTCATAAGATGAACGAATTCAACGTTATATGTCCACTCTCTGCGTGACGTCATTACCTTTTGAAGTACATTAAAAAAATGCGGTTTCTAAGGACGCCTTTGCCATATCGTTGACGACTAAATTTAATAAATGGCTACTAAGGCCCTGTTGTCGTAAGCCTGGCCTCTCATGTCCTGCAAATTTAACCCCAATTTTACAACTTTCAATTGAAGGTATTGAGCTTAGACTTGTCAACAGACACATATCTAACTAAAAATGCCATTTGCTCTATCTTACTGACATCAACTTTTGAGCAACCATTTTTATTGATGACACAATACGTAGAATTACCACTAATTTGTCTCTGCAGCAATAAGCCTTTGGGATTTATTATGAATAGTTTTAGACGATTGTAATCGCCGACCAAATTGAATCCAAGATATTTGGCATTGAATGTGATTTTTTGATGACCATGTTCGTTTAAAGTTTCACTGAGGTGCCTCCAACGCGTAAATCCTTCAGTGGAAAGAGAGCAACTGAAAAGTTTTCAGCAAAAACAATAGACACTGCTTTTTGTAATGGAATTGAATAACCAGTCCTGAATTTTCGTGTGGTGTCATCAACGGGCTCCTTATAGTCCTTTAATGGTTAGGTGGCCGCTTTTACTAAAAAACGTTTTTAGCGTCTGACGAACTACGTGGCCAGGATCCTGGATTAGAATATAAATAACCACAGGTTGTGTATTTTCTTTAGAAGTTCCCGGAGTAGGTTCTTCTAGATGTGTGTCATTATCAGTTACAGTTGCTTGATCGGCAGTATCCTTGCAATTTAAGTTTTGGCCTGCTTCAGCTTGGTACAACTCTGGGTTGTCAATATAACCTTGGCATATACCCATGATTTTTTTAGCTGACACAAATAATTCAAAAGCTGGCTGGAAGTACACTCCGTCAAAACTCAACAGGATCAAGTCATAAATTTCCGCTATATATCAAAGAACTTATACAAGATAAAAGAAACGCTTGTCGAAGATGGTAAAGTACACGAAACCTCATGGACAAAACTCAATTGAATATAATAACACACAAACTTCAAAAAGCTCTTCGTGCATCTAAAAACGAAACATTTCAATCATATATTACCAACCTTTCTCCTGACGATCACTCCCTCTGGAAGGCGACTAAGAAATTCTAAAGACCTACTGTAACTATACCGTCAATTAGAAAACTTGATAGAACCTGGACACGATCAAATCTTGATAAACCCAATACATTTGCGGAATATTTGTCAAGTGTTTTCTTCTTGTTTGCAATAACTAACGATAACTCAGAGATAGAGATCTTCCTAAATTGTCAATGCCTATTATCACCACCGATGCAAGCACTTACTATAAAAGAAATTCTTAGAGAAATAAATCTTCTAAATCCACACAAAGCTCCTGGGCACGACGTAATAGTGGCAGATATATTAAAGAAACTCCGAAGAAAAGCAGTAATCCTAATAAGGAACATTTATAACAGTATGCTGCGCCTATGCTACTCTCCAGTACAATGAAAATATGCCCAGATTCTAATGGTTCCAAAACCTGGTAAACCCCGAACGGAGACAAACTCATAAAGACCCATACATTTGCTATCTATATTGGATAAACTTTTTGAAAGACTATTATAAGTTTTTGTTATGAACGAACAAGTTCAAAGATAAATATGTAATTAAAAATTATTATTAATTTTATTAAATACACAAATAAAAAGTTTACCTCGAGTAGGATTTGAACCTACGACCTGTACTTTGCTAGAGTACCGCGCTAACCAAATGCGCCATCAGTTCTACATACATAAAGACAACATTTACAACGATTGGGGCTTGAACCTTGATGGCGCAGTTGGTTGGCGCGGTACTCTAGCAAAGTACAGGTCGTAGTTTCAAATCCTACTCGAGGTAAACTTTTTATTTATGTATTTAATAAAATTAATAATAATAATTTTTGAAAGACTGTTTCTCAACAAAATTGTAGAAGACAATTCCTTAAGTGAACTCCGTAATCATCAATTCTGCTTCCGTCATAGCCATGCAACTATTCAACAGCGCCACAGGGTTGTCAATAAGATTGAAGATAGTCTAGAGAGTAAGAAGGTATATGTTTCAGTATTTTCAGACATTCAGCAAGCCTTCGATAAGATTTGGCATTTGGGACTATTATATAAGCAAAAAATTACTTCCCTGACCAAGTATACCTTATTCTGAAATCCTACTTGAGCGAGCGTTATTACCAAGTAAAAATTGGTGACGAACTATTTAAATATCACTGTGTAAAATCGGGAGGGCCGGAAGGTAGTGTTCTCGGCCCATTTCTCTACCTAACGATGTCCCACTAACGTGCGACACAATTACAGCCACATTTGCTGATAACACAGCCATCATGTCTATGGACTCAGATCCTCTACGAGCTTCAGAAAAGGTACAGAATCACTTAACCACATTGCAGAATTGGCTGAAGAAATGGACTATTACAGTTAACCCAACTAAATTTACCCAAGTAAATTTTACTAATCGAAGAATCAACTGCCCACAACTTCATATTAACAACGTGTAATTCCAACTAAAACAGAAGTAACGTACCTAAGAATACACCTAGATCAAAAACTAAGTTGGTGAGCACACATAAAAGTCAAAAGAAAACAATTAGATTTAAAGATTAAAAATATGTACTGGTTAATTAATAGAAAATCCCACCTATTAATTGAAAACAAGCTACTCATCTACAAAATCATAGTAAAACCGATATGGACTTACGAAATCGAACTGTGGGGACGTAGTAAGCCATCGAACACTAAAATCCTTCAAACGTTTGAATCAAAAACTCTTCGCATGTTAACTAACGCACCATGCTACATATATAACCAAACTCTACACAATAATCTGAGAATACCATTCATAAACGAAGTAATCAAACCCATTGCTACCAAATATAAAAACGGATGCGTGGGACAATGGTAAGCCGCTCGTAGGCGAGCTATTCACACAGCAATCAGCAGAGAAAAGATTGAAGAAACTGTGGCCAGAGGATATCCTGAATGAGTCCCAGAGAACCATTAGTGGATGGTACTTGATTCAAATCAAATTCTTTTAGCCTATTTACTTATTAATTTGTATATTTGAAGTAGATTGTAAATTCGCAATTGTTAATTTAAAAAAAAAAGGTGGTTGGGTTATCTTCACTCACGTAAATGTATAAGTGCGCGTATGTAAGGCGGCTAAAGTAATTGTTAGTGACAGAAACATTGTGGACCATGTCTCTAGTATTAAATTTATATTCCGTAACCTTACTTCCTGGAATTCCATATTTTTTATAGCAGTGGCGCGATCGAGCGCCGTCGTGCAAAAACAAATAGTGCGCCTCTATACATTGTTATAAAAGAATTAACAAACCTTGTTATAAAATAGTAGAATTTTTTTTGTTTTAACTTTTATCTTGCACACATTCAGCTTTGAAATGAATTAACATGGGATGTTAGATAACGGATAAAATTATTTTTAAAATAATATTATACAGTAATTGTAAATTTAAAAAATTTTATTCATAAATGCAAAAATTCTAAATAAAATTATTGAAACGTTAAACATATTTTAACAGAACTAGACTTTACGTGGTTTGTTTTTGAAAATTGTTGTATAAACGTTTCAATGTCTAACTCTTGAATTAAACTAGACTCGTTTGAAATGATGGGAAGATTTTCCAATCGTTCTTGTACCATAGTAGAACGTAAATAGTTTTTAATGATTTTTAATTTGGAAAACGATCTTTCCGCTGTGGCTATCGAAACTGGCATTGTCAATAAAATTCATAATGTCACAAAAATATTTGGGTAAGAATAATGTAAATTATTGGTTACAATGTAATTTAGGGCAGTAATTCGCGAATAAGTCACACTTTTCTCAAAATTCTGCCAAAAACTACAATTCTTGCATAAGTTCTATCCCATTTATATCAAATTCTTACGATTTTTATCACTTAATATATCCTCAAGTTTTGTACAAGACTCTAGCTGTTCCGATTCAAGGTAATTGTGAAATTCCGAAATATCCCATAAAAATTTTAAAATTGGCGCATGGGCAGATAACAGATCGAATCTGGCGTTACAAGATGTAGTAATATCTATCAAATTAAAAAAAAACAATGTACTTTAAATTTTAATTATTCATTTTGTATTGGTTCATCATCACCTTTGTGACTAAATTGTTTTGTAACTTTTCAAGGTCTTAAAACGCCTTCATCTTTAAATTTTGGATCGATATCTAATAAAATCGCGACTTTCCTAGCTTCTTCTAATAAATCATTAAAACTGTTATCTGACCGACAGTTTTTTTAAAAAATTAATTAAATTACTTAAACCAGCACATGCTTGCACAATATTAAAATTATGATTTTGTAAAATTTTGGACACTATATTAACTTTGCTTAATATATTAAACCATAAAACCATCATGCATACAAATTCAATTTTTTTCTAACTTTTGTGTGTCATAGCTACATTATTTACAGCATTATCAAAATTTTGCGCAGAAGTAATTTCAAAAAGAGCATCGTATATTTTGCCTAGTTGATACCTTAAAGGTGTTATAGCATCAATTCGGTTCGACCATCGGGTATCTGACAACGGGTTTAAAGTCAAATTTGATACATGTTTTTCCAAAATCGTCCATCGATGGGTTGAAGCAAAGAAACGGTTATCAAGTTCTTGAACTATAGAAAAAAATGTATAAATAATATATTTGACTTTGCGCCATGGTTAACGATAAGGTTCAAACTATGGTTATAACCCGGTACAAGGAATGATCTTGAATTAACATTTAAAAATTTTTTTTGTAAACCATTATGCTTACCCTCCATGTTTGCTCAGTTGCCGTAGCCTTGACCGCGTAAATTAAAAATATCTAATCCATAATTGTCTAATGTCGAAACAAGGATTTTGTTAAACCTTCACCAGTAACATTAGTAACAGAACAAAAAGTAAGGAAGTGTTCTTCAATACTAATTCCCGAATCGTTTAAATTGACGAATATGATACATACTGAAATCTGTTCTTGGTGGCTGGCATCTGGTGTACACTGTACAGTCGACGATAATAGAAAAATATTTAGCTTTTTTCATCATGTTTAAAATTGTAGATCTAACGTTACTTCCTAATAAAGTTGAGACCGGTTGATATGTTCAGACATAATAGGATCGAATTTTGTGATCATTTCGACACATTTCAAAAAGTTTCGATTATTTTTTCATATAATTTATTATTTATTCTGTTCAGCCAAAAATTAAACGCTCAATAACGGTATGTCAATATTCTGTTTCTTTATTGAATATCTTTTCTGCTTTAAAATCTACAATTTTGTTCTTTTTCATTCGATTTAAAAGATCTGTCCATTACTTCAAATTCTGGAAATGTAACTTACTTTTTTTGTGGTAACTTAAATGTTCACTTAAATGATGTCAATCATTAAACCCATTATCGTTACTTAATTTTATAGTTTTCGCAGAATTTGCACCATTAAAGATTTTGCAATAAAAACAATATACGGAATTCTTTTCTTTAGAATATAACAACCATTCTCGTTTAACTTTTTCATAGTTTTCTGATTTGTCTTTAGGGTAAATCTGATTTTTAATCTGATAACCATTATCAAGAAATAAAACTTTTGGCCATAGCCCTGGATCCTTAGCAAGTGGCAAAAATTTCTCTTCACCGTCATTAAGTTTACAATCTTTGTTAGAAGTTGATTGTAGCTGAATATTGGCACTGCCTTCAAATTCCTTCTCCAGCAGTTCTTTATCAGTGGGTTGAGCATACTGTAGGAATCAAGAAATCGGACACCATTTGGCTGCTGGTTGGTTCAGTTTCTAATTCTGATGTTGATATAGACAGAAGGTCTTTCTTTTCTTAAGAAATAGTTTTTGAAAAAGTGTTGTTATTTTTGCGTTGGTTTTTTCTAAGTTTTCTTCTCGTTCTCGTTCGTTTAATAAGTTTTCATGTCCGGAAAGTTTATTTTTTCTTTTTTCGTCATTAGGTATATATATATATATATATATATATATATATATATATATATATATATATACCGTGTCCAAGATAAGGATGCCCACTATGGGGATCTCGGAAACGGTAAGAGATGGAAGGTCGGTTAAATGGAACAAAAGTTACGCATTTAAGAGGATATATTTATGGTCTTTGTAGAACTCGAATATCTCTTTTAGTTTTTGAGATATTTGAAAAAAATTGAATTTTCTGATTTTCGTTTGTATTTTTTGCTGACCTTATTTGAAGAGCTACCAAGAAAAGAAAAGCACAATTTCATTTTCACTTTTCTAGCTCTACTTAGCAACCATCATCAACTTTATTTTTTTAAATACACGAAAAAATTATTTTTGCCATATTTAAATTCTCTCCTTGATTCTGAATTCAACGATATATCACACTTTATATTTTTGATACGCTTCGGATGAGAAAATTCATATTCAATGTAAAACATCGAAAACGAACAGTTAAAAATAATACTAGAAATATTAGAAAACCGTAAAATTATTATAAAATTATGTTTTGTAATTTTAAATAATAGACAAATAAAAAACAAATTTGTTTTAAAGGTTAATAAACTCACAAAAGATGTTCAAAAAGATTCCCGTTAACATAAATAGCATCTTCTAACTGTAGCATCTAAAACATTCTTCAGCATTTGAGGAGTAAAATTTCTTCGTTTTCAATATCGTTTCAATAAATGTAATTTTTAATGTATCCCCAAAGAAAAAAATTCCAAAGGTGTTATACCTGGAGAACGGGCTGGTGACAGTACATTTGCATGAGTGCCAATACATCTTTCTGGAAATCTAACTGACAAGTATTCTCTGACAACTCTGGAATTATGTGCTGGCGCACCGTCCTGCATCAACCAACAACCTTCAACTTCTTGGAAATGCAAATCATTCAAAGCTATCTCTAATTCATTTTGCAGTAAAATTTGGTAACGTTCAGAATTTAAGGACTCGTGGTAAATGAAAGGACCTATAATTCGAGTACCGAATATAGCAGCCCACATATTAAATCCGAAACGGTGTTGGTGCTTGGCCGTTTTGTACAGACGTGGATTACCCAATAATGAGCATTTCTACGACTAAAAATTCCATTATTATTAACCATACTTTCATTGGACCATATTATTTTATTCGGAAAATATTCATTGCCTTGAGATGGACGTGTATACCATTCGTAAAATATTCTACGTCTTTCTGGGTCACCTGGTCGAAGTCCTTGGCAAATTCTAAATTTATATGGATGTACTTTCTCCTTATTTAGAACATAATGAGCTATGGAATGGGCTATGCCAGTTGCCTCTTCAATTTTTCTAGTAGAAACCTCTGGATTTTCCGTTACAGCTAATAAAACAGTATTGGATTTTTCTTCATTGCAAGGTATTTTCCGAGATTTTACAGGTTTTTTGAACCCACCATATTCTTTTAGATTAACGGCTAATGTGCGAAAAGTTTTTTTGTGAGGTTGACGCCTTTCTGGATATTTGTTTAAATACATTATTTCGCCTTCAGAACAATTACGTTGACACAAAATGTAACACGTCAGTATATCGAATTTTTCATTATTTGAAAAATGTCCTCCTACCATATTGTTTTTAGGTAAACACAAAATGTAATTAACTCAAAGACCACCAAACAAACGTAATACGGACAACAATCAATTATGACAGGAGTAGTAGTGAGACACTTGACCCACTCCTTTTTTTTACGTCACAAGCCCCGCCCCTTTCACTTTTTTATATGCCCACGTGGGGGACCGGTTTTTCCACCCTTATTTTTACACGCTTACGTGTAGGACGTGTTTTTTCACCCCTATTTTTGCACATCCACGTGTGAGACCGGATTTTCCACCCTTATTTTTACTCGCTTACGTGTAGGACGTGTTTTTTCACCCCTATTTTTTCCGCATCCACGCGTGAGACCGTATTTTCAACCCCTGCTGGAAATTTTATCCCTAATTATTTTTTATACGTGTACGAGTGAGACAGGATTTTCCACCCTTATTTTTACACATCCACGCGCGACACTGTGTTTTCAACCCTAATTATTTTTACTCGCTTACGTATAGGACATGTATTTTCACCCCTATTTTTGCACATCCACGTGTGAGACCGTGTTTTCAACCCTAATTATTTTTACTCGCTTACATGAAGGACCGTATTACCCTTATTTTTATTATTTCTTTTGGTTAAACCTTATGGCTGTATTAAGGACCTTTTGACAGCCAGGACTTTTGCTAACGTGAGGGGCTGGTCCTGGTCTTGGCTTGTATTTTAGGGGTGGGGGCTGTATGTAGAGCTAGGGCTGGAACTTAGGGCTGGTCTAAGGATAAGTCTTAGAGTTTGGTCTTGGTGGTGGAGCTAGGGTTGGAGTCAGGCCTTGGTGGTGGAGCTAGGGTTTAGAACTGTATTTAGGGGTGGGGCTGTATGTAGAGCTGAGGATAAGTCTTAGGGTTATTTCTGATAGTATTAAGGTCCTTTTGGTTGTAACCCTGGAGGTTGCACACGCATACAATGTTAGAAATTGTATAAAGATTATTATTTAGTCTATTGCTTTAAAAAGGGGTTAAATGCTATTGGAGAAAACGTTTCTAATAATGATGTAAAATAGCAGTTGTATTAGGATTAATCATACTTGGGGGAATTTGAATGACAGTAAAATTTAATTATAGAACACTTATTTTTATAGTCATAATTAAAAAAAATCCTCAGTGAACTATAAAAAATTACTGACACTCCTAATGAAACAATTTTTTTTTTATTAAGTTAATTAAATACATTAACAGTTTGTGTTTTCTAAAACGCATATTAAAAACATAGTTTACCTGCATTGAAATAATATCCATCCGTCCGCTAAGAATGTTGTACGCCTTAATATTTTTTAAAAGAAACTTAATGCTTGTGTTTTATAACTGTAATTAAAAATCTGTAAATAAATAAAAGGGTTAACACCACACTTACCAGCTCTGTAGCGTTTTTTAAGGCACTGATTTACGCGTGATAGTTACTGTTTTGTGCTGCATGTCAAACTAAAGAACAACTTTCTAGTTGTGTAAAAACCACCTATAATTAGAGTGTAAAATATACAAATAATCTCATTGTCTTTATTGCACTTACAGCAACATGCATTTACCTTTCTCTTAAAATAAAACTGTTTTGAAAATATTCGTATACGGACACACAAATTGTTTTATAAAAACCATATTAAGAATTTGGAATGTTTAAAATATGTAGTAAGAAATCACTGTTCACGTTTACTTTTAACTAATTACCGTGTAATTATATAACTTTTGTTTAATTTAATAGTCTAAAACCAATATAAATGGTTAATATATTTTCTAAAAATATTATTAGAGTTGATACGCCGTTTTATTTCAAGTAATTGTTTTCAATATATATAAAATGTGTAAGTGGACCTGTATTATTTGTTGTAACCTTCTACTTACATAAATTCAACTTATACACGAATTAATAACGACCTCCACTAGTTTATAACACAATCGCTATGTAGCGTGTTTTTATTTACACCCGTACTTCTATAAACTATTAATGCTCCATTTTAATAGGGTGATCAACTATCTGAAAAGGTTTACTGTTAAAGTATACGATGAAGATCGTTTGAAGCAAACCCTGTATTATTCTTATATACGAATGATATTTCAAAAAGTACTAGTATAATTAACATGAAGGTTTATAAATCTACATCCAGACAAGGAACCAGTTTTAAACACAAAGAATTTATCTGTAAGGCAGACAATGCTATTACATAAGACGTTTTTACAAAAACGTGGTTATTCCACATTGAGAAAATTGTTAGTCATGAGAAACAAGTAGGTTTGAAACTCAAACAACCCTCTGTTACCACTCTCGTCAATGTAGATAGAGGTCCAATGCTGGTCTGGTTTGTCTGCAGGGTCCGTGTTTACGATAATCGCACTCGGTCGAGTGCGTGTCTGGTAGTTGATTAGAAGCACATACAAGTTGAAAACACATTCTTATTGTGGCCGGGGGTCGATTTCAAGCATCTCAACACTTCTGCCGCATACATCTTTGTGGATTTTTTATCAGATGGGATTAATAGCAATGTCAACTAAACGTTTTAAAAAATTTCTAATTTGAAAATAAGAGTGACGTAATCTAATTTTATTTGAAATTTCATGGAGAGTATCATCATCATCGAGATTTTGAGATACTACCATCTCATCGTCTTCACCTTGAGCGATTATATTGTAACCTATAAAAGCAAGCTAATAACCCTAATAGTTTATCAGACATTATTACATGGACATGAGGTTAGTCCTAAATTAAATGGTTTCAACGCTGCTCTGGGAATGCTGTACACACTTAAAACCTTTAAGTCTGCTCGCCGAAGTTGTACCGTATTCACTTTCTTCAATTTTTTATCTGCACTCTGTTTCGAAGCTGTAATACGTTTTTCTAATACATAAACAGAATCTTCAATACTGTGATACGTGTAGCAGCAAAACACATGAGCTAGTTAGTTTCACCTCTATATTACTTTACATGCAAGCCTGATCTTATCATAAATAAATACATCTGTCAAAAAAAAAAAGCTGATTAAACATAACTCCACGGCCAGGTATAGCAAGCAACGCTTCCAATTATAGCTCTTAGTCAACACAATAGGGCCTACAACTACATACAATCGACTAGCACTGCTTTAGCACGAGGATCAAACGAAAAAACACACACGCACGCACGCACGCAAGCTCGCACGTACGCTCGCACGTACGCACGCACGTGCGAACGCTCGTACGTACGCACGCACGCTCGCACGTACGCACGAACGTACGCACGCTCGCACGTACGCAAGCTCACACGTACGCGCGTTCGCACGCCCGTACGTACGCTCGCACGCACGCACGTATGCGCACACACACACACACACACACACACACACACACACACACACACACACACAGAGAAGCGAAAACACGCTAAAGCGAAAAACTTGTAAACTTGCAAACATGAATCAAGACGGTGGAGCACCGCTAGGAAAAAAAACAGGTTTATTAACAAAACCGAAGGAAAGCTTAACGTTTTGAAAATATATTATTATTATTATAAACAACAATACATCATTATTATTTAATAACATGCTTTATCGGTTTTCTTCTTCTTCTTGATCCGTGAGTCGTCCTCATCATCATCATCATGATTTTGAGATTTGCCCTTCACCCCTATCTCATCGCTCTTCTTTCTCTTCTGTGAATCATCATCTTGGATGTGAGATACACCCAGCTCAACCACGTCATCGCTTTCATCATTATCTTGAACGGTTATGTTGTAATAGTTTATTAACAAGTCAGTAAAATCTCTAATGTCCGCTGATGTTGGCTCATAAACAGGAGAATACATTATAGTAATGCTCACTCGATGACAGTTACACTTTAAAGAGCGAAACACACGAGAAACGAGAACGCAGCTAGCCTTGGGTCTTGTGCGCAAGCGTACTCGTCAATGTTAGGGTAGAATCGGACATCTTCGGGATGTCTGAAGTATTGACCTAACCACACTCTAACATAGCCCCTGGGGGCATGTTTATAAATCTAAATGCCTCTTTTATGGTCGAGGTATTTTCTCCTAAGAAGCCAGAACGCAGCTAGCCTTTGGTCTTGTGCGCGAGCGTGCTCGTCAACGTTCGGGTAGAATCGGACATCTTCGGGGATGTCTGAAGTATTGACCTAACCACACTCTAACATAGCCCCTGGGATATGTTTTATAAATCTAAACGCCTCTTTTTATAGTCGAGGTATTTTCTCCTAAGACGCGCGGTTGGTAAACAAAATGCAAAGCCAACTTATTTTTATCAAATGCATCAGCACGACGGAAGATGTATTTTAACTGTTTAATTAATAGTATTTTCACTAAATACATACAGTTTTCTAATCTTTCTAGTATTAGTTTTTTTAACTGTACGTTTTCGATGTTTTACATTGAATATGAATTTTCTCATCCGAAACGAATCAAAAATATAAAGTGTGATATATCGTTGAATTCAGAATCAAGGAGAGAATTTAAATATCGCAAACATAATTTTTTCGTGTATTTAAAAAAATAAAGTTGATGATGGTTGCTATCAAACGAAACTTTGTATCAAAAATTGAATAACAACATTAAGTAGAGCTAGAAAAGTGGCAATGAAAATGTGCTCTTCTTTTCTTGCTAGCACTTCAAATAAGGTCAGAAACAAATAAAAACGAAAATCAGAAATTTCAATTTTTTTCAAATATCTAAATAACTAAAAGAGATATTCGAGTTCTACAAAGACCATAAATACATCCTTATCTTGGACACGGTGTGTGTGTGTGTGTGTGTGTGTGTGTGTGTGTGTGTGTGTGTCTATATATATATATATATATATATATATATATATATATATATATATATATATATATATATACAAGTCCAAATTAATTCACTTCATATTTTATTAATTGCAAAACAATTCAATCGTGAAAATTAATAAAAAAGAAAACTGTTTACATTTTTAAATACTCCTGAGATTGTGGCAAAACTTTAAAGTAGTGTTTTTAAAACAAGATGGGTAACAATTAAAAATATTTAAGGCTAAACTTGAACAAAAAATTAATTATAAGTAGTTACTTTTTCACCAACTTGATTACAAATTTTATTTACCTTACCTTAGATAGAAGTTTGTAAGTAATCAATTCGAATTCGAACATAACAGATATAACCAGAACTATCAAGTAAATTCTCTATGTAGGAGATGGTAATACAAGTCACAGAATGCAAGTTACAACACAAATAATTGTATACTCGTTAAAATACAAGTTGAAACGCAACACGACAAATGACTAAAGTATGAATAAAGAATGATTTATCTATGTTTATTATTATTTTTTTGAACTGTAATTATTGTAAAATAATAAATAATTACTACTACTTTTGTTTTCAAATGACGGGAACACAATTTTATTTTTTTGTATTGTTGAAAATTTATAAATTGAGAGACATCGCAGGCGCCTTTGCATCCACAACGCCTTCGTGCAACGCACCAGTTGCCTATATGGACGGTGCAGGCCTGTTTAGCAGGCATGAATTGCCTCCCAAAGGGGAGGGAGGATTGCTTGAACTTTCCAAGCTCCTTCAGCCACAATCATGGATTTCCAACATACATGCATTAAGTATGTATGCATGGTGGGACTAAGGATAGGTACGGTCAGGATAGGATTGGAAGGAACGAAGTTAGTGTTCTGAGAAGGAAGATACATACTACCCCAGCATTCGCCTAGATAGCTGTACATGCGGTGCGTATAGCAGAGACCATGCTGCTATATGTGTATGAGGAAAACCCCCTGAAAAAATTTCATACAGGGTAGACGGTAACGGGAATGGAACCCTTAAGCTTCCAAATGCTAAGCAGACAAAGCGAATAAGTCGTCTTTGCTTTTATATTAGAGGTATGAAAAACATGGTGAAACAGGTAAAATCCTGCGCGCGCGAAATGCTTTATTATCTGATTTTTAGGAATCGACTGAAATGTAAGAATTCTAATTTCTTGCCTGTTACGTTTTTAAAGGTAGAGAACATATTTTTACAATAACGAAGTAACCAGAACGTTAGTAATAGAACGGTAATTGAAGATGCATCACCAATTACTGTATGAAATGAAATTCTTACTTGGACCTATAATATAACTTGTGTAAATACCCTTTATTTTCTTTTTTTTATTACATTGGACATTGGACTAATAATGTCTGACGTACTAAGGCATCCTATACAAATCAGTTATTCTCCAAATACCTATGATTTTTTTAAGTTTAAGAAAATTTGGGAGCAAGCGTTTTTCCTAAATAAAATACGGCTCAAAAATATACATTTTGACAGTCAAAATGCCGCCCCTAAAATGTGCCGCTCGGTGATGGCCCACCGGCCTATCGCCGGTCCCGTAGCAGCACACTCTTTCACGGACTAAAGGTAAGCACAACAAATCCAATTAAGAAACAAATTTAATCACTTTTTGTTCATACTTGTCTATGCAATGCAGGATTTAAAAATTTAAAATGTATACAGCACACACTTCGAGCACACTATTTTTTTTTTAATAACTAACAAAAAATGAGTGCCCAATTCTCGAAAAATATATACAACAGAACATAGCATACCTCGAACACATCTCATCACAATAATTCATATTTTTATAATTACATAAAATGGCTGGGTTTTTTATTTGAAAAATATTATCAGGGATAATACATAACACATGTATGCTTAATATCGGTAATAACACGAGTTAAAGCAACGACTTCTTTAGGTGGCCTTGGTTAAAACCAATGAAAATTGCACGAGTTCAATTTTCTAAAGGCTTTAACGAGTGTTATCATTAATAATAAGTATAGAATGAGTTATATTTAGAAAGAAAATATAATTCATTAATCACATGGGGTCGTTTTAGCCAATGAAACTGCATACTTTCCTTAATAACGTGTCTATACTGACAAATTATTTGTGTTAGCGACAGACCACAATAAATTATTATCGCTGTAATAGACACGTTACTATGGAAACTATGCAGTTTCATTAGCTAAAACGACCCAATGTGATTAATGAATTATATTCTCTTCCTCAAAAATTTCAAAAAATTGAAAAAATCTGCATAGCACAACTAGCACGCCTGGAGCGCACCTCGGCGGGTAAATAACTTTTTTTTATAACGCAATATTTGGGATATCTTCACTCACGTAAATGTATCAGTGCGCTTATGAGAAGATCCAGAGAGATTGTGGACAATGCCTAGTATTAAATTTATATTCTGTAACCTTTCTTCGTGGAATTCCATATTTAATGGTACTATTAGATGTTTAGTGCGCTATACAAAAATTTTGACATCTTTTTTGTTTGGTTGGGTGCTGCTCAACGGATTCGTTTTTTTTTCCTGATGCATATGCCACGTTTGTAAAAAAAGGTCTAAAATTAAAAGCATTTCTTGTGGTTTTTATATTTGAAAAAAAAATAAAGTTTATAATTAAATTTATAAAAAAAAAATCACGAATAACACTTCTGTCATTGACATTGAGACAAAAATAGACACACATGTGTAAAAACTTCTTTTACCAACTGGAACTAGATTCGATCATAACACTTTCAGTTTTACACTTTTTTCTAGTCAACAAATTAAACAAATTCCCGTTATTTAAAGACAATTATTCAAAAGTGCTATAAGATAATTGAAATTTTCACCTTTAACGATTATTTACAGAGAAGCTAATCTATAGATTCATCATATAAAATTAATAGGAGAATTATAATCAAAAATGGAAAACTAATAAGCAAGATAAAAATCATTTGCAAAACATAATGTGCGTGGAGTAAGATTGTAATAACCGAATTGCGAAACACGGCGTGAATAAATCAAGAATAAAATCAATTACAAATATAATGTAATAAACTTTATGTACCCATAAAGCAAATTGAATCCAGTTAAAAAAAATTGATAACAAACTTCTCATGCTTGATCATTACACGATTAATGGAAATTTTTGAAATTAGGTTAATGAGATTATATTATGCGAGGTGTAAAGCATTAAAAAATCATTTAATCGTAATCGACAGTTTTTTTTAAATAGTGTAATTAACTGAGTATAAATGAATGAAAATAATGTTTTAATGTTTTTAATGTTTTTATGTTTGTTTTAAACACTATGCGATTTTTTCGGCGTCTGGCAAATAATTCTCTGAATTGGGAGTATTGCCCTCCAAAACGTATCTTTTTCTAATGATTGAATATAATATAATAAGGGAGTAATTATTAAATAGGTACATCCGGTTAAATGCGTTATGTTCAATCAAAGCTCCGTCTAGCGTCACATGCAATTTTTTTTAGCTTCAAATTTTTATTATAGGAGTATAATTTCAACACAATTCGAATTACCTTAACAGAAGATTTCATGCGTTAATTATGCGTACTTATCGGTCCAGATAATTAATATAGTGATTAGTGAAACGTGATTTATCTTATTGGTAAGTTTTTTATTCCTTATAGGTACAATACATTCTTTTCAAGTTCCTTCTTTTGTACAGGGTGGTTTTTTTTCGTTAATATTATAGGGTATAGGCTAAACGGTAAGAGATACAAAAAAAACTAAGATACGTGTCCCGTTCTCTTTTTTAGTGTTTAATTTAATGGCGTAATCGGATCTACGCTAACTAAATTGGTTTCGAAGATTCAGAGTGATTCTCAAAATCTGCAGGGTTTTTATTATCTCTTATGACTCGGTTATTTATGGAGATAAAAAAAAGCTTTGGATACGAAAGTTTTATGACTTTTTACGTTGAATTCAGTGGCGTTCTTAAAAAAATATAGATGTTTGATTTTTTGAGATATTATCCAAAGTAGCATTTTCTTAAATGGGACACCCTGTATCTGATAATCTCAAAAGATTGCATTTTTTCTTGAGATTGCAACAATATATAACACTTAATATTTTGCATTGTCCTAAATAGGTAAAATACTAAAAAAACATTTTTTTTTAGTTGGCCATTAATTGAATGTTTTAAGCAATTGTTTTTGTTTGTTTACATGTCATAAAATTCAGTAACAATTATGTATTGGTATTCTTATTTCGTTTCCGATTATATCTTTTAAAAAAGGTGATTAAAATGAATAATTTTCAAAATTATGAAAAATTAAATATGCTTGAGTGCTACATTGAGAGTAATAAAAATAAAGACGCAGCTTTAGATTTTGAGCGTTATCCGGAACGACGAGAGCCAGAACAACAAATATTTGAAAGATTATATCACAATTTAAGTGAGTATGGACCATTTGGAAAACCAAGAAGTAAGATTTACAATAAGGCAAATAGAGCAAGAGATGAAATAAATACATTAGCTTGTGTTGCTGCTGATCCGACGATATCTAGCCGTAATATTGAGAAAGATATTGGCACAAGTAAATCTAAAGTTTTAAAAACGTTAAGAAAGCGTAAGTACAAACCATATAAAATAAGAAAGGTTCATAACTTACATCCTGGAGATGAAGAGCGGCGTTTAACATTTTGTCATTGGTATTCGCAGCAGATTAATCGGAATCCCAATTTTTTTCAAAATATAATACGGACCGACGAAGCTTTTATATCTAGCGAAGGAATTTTTAATCGTCATAATAATCGATATTGGTCAAACATAAATCCTCATCAGACGGTCGCCAGGATACAACAAGGACGGTTTGGGTTCCATGTGGGTGGAGCTATATTAAAACAGAGTCCTTAACTACAGAATTTTTAATGAAAATTTGAATGCTCAAGGATACATCCAAATTTTGGAAGAATGTGTAATAATGGAGTTGGATAACATGCCATTAGCTGCAAGAAATAATGTTTATTTACAACAAGACGGTGCTCCAGCACATAATAGCCACATGGTAAGGGACTTACTAAATGTCAATTTTGGCGAAAATTGGCTTGGTACATATGGACCAAACAGATGGCCTCCGCGTTCCCCCGACCTGACGCCACTCGATTTTTATTTTTGGGAATCTATCAAAAATGAAGTCTATAAAACCCGAAGTAATACGGTAGAAGAACTCAGAGCAAATTTTATTAATTGCATTGGAAGAGTGCCAAATATTCAAATCTATAACGCCACTCGTTCAGTTACAAGCAGAGCCCAAAAATGCATCGAGCAGAATGGAAGACAATTTGAGCACCTTTTGTGATTAACCACCTATGCTAATTGTTATATATAAGTATTTGAAATAATTACTGTTGAGTTGTTATAAATCTTTTCTTGTTTTTTGTAGTTGTTGTTTTAGTTTATTAATGTTTTATTATTGTTATTATCTGCAATTTTATTATGCCTATTATAAAATAAAGAATTGATTAAATCCATGGCCAACTAAAAAAAAATGTTTTTTTTTTATTTTAGCTATTTAGGACAATGCAAAATATTAAGTGTTATATATTGCTGCAATCTCAAGAAAAAATGCAATTTTTTGAGATTATCAGATACAGGGTGTCCCATTTAAGAAAATGCTACTTTTGATAATATCTCAAAAAATCAAACATCTATATTTTTTTTAAGAACGCCACTGGATTCAACGTAAAAAGTCCATAAAACTTTCGTATCCAAAGCTTTTTTTTATCTCCATAAATAACCGAGTCATAAGAGATAATAAAAACCGGCAGATTTTGAGAATCATTCTGTATCTTCGAAACCAATTTAGTTAGCGTAGATCCAATTGCGCCATTAAACTAAACACTAAAAAAGAGAACGGGACACGTATCTTAGTTTTTTTGTATCTCTTACCGTTTAGCCTATACCCTATAATATTAACGAAAAAAAAACACCCTGTACAAAAGAAGAAACTTGAAAAGAATGTGAAAATGTAAACTTTCACCATTAACACTCATAATAAAATACTTATCTTTTTGGGATTTTTTAATGGTGTACTTTAAATTATACAATCTAAACGTTTCGATAACACTTACAGTTATCTTCGTCAGTAGCAATGTATGTTAAAAATTGTTAAAGATGTAGTAAACAATTTTGTCAAATTTGAAAAATTCAAACATAAACATAAGCCTGCTATTAATATTATTACAATTTTATAGTTGGCTTATACGTTTCTCAAACTGTTATATTAATAGCAGGCTTATGTTTATGTTTGAATTTTCAAATTTGACAATTTTAATTTACAATTTTTAATATTTACAAATAACTATATCAACTTAATTATAAATACCCATAAAATCCCAAAAATAATATTTATAAAAAATGTATTGTCTCATTTGCTAAAAAAATTTCTTTTATTGGAAAATTTGTAAATTTACCGTTAAAATTGTGTGCAAATTTGTTCACCCTCGCTCGGTTATCATTTTTTGAAGTGTGTGGAGATAATCCAGTCTTTTTTGAATAATGTGATTTAAACTTGTGAATAATAAAGCTCTAATTATGCGCCATTTTGCGCCGCTGAAATTAAATTTTGCTCCCCAATAGAAACATGGTTAAGAAAAAATTTAAATGTTTAACACTTACCATGAAGTGTTTCACCAGGGTTTAGTAAAACTTGACACTATTTACATTTTTTTTTCAAGTTACAATAAGGTTACCATTTATGAAAATAGAAATACGGGACATATACGAATTACCCGAAGAGTCTGAGGAATACCAAATATGTACTCATCAGTATGGGGAAGGAGAGGGAGAACTTTCTTTTAAATTAGATACAAAATTATGAGTTTTTTGCTCTCTAATGTAAGTGACAAACGTAATGGTTGTTGATGGTAAGTTTTTAGGTATCCCATGCCACAATGCAATAGTACAAAAAAGAAATCTATTTAATTCTGTATTTTACTTCGGTTTTTAAAAGTACAGAGTTAATAAATAAAATGGCGAACGAAACGTTACTCATTTGTATGTTTTTCTGCAACATATCTGGAATACCTTGGATACTTTAAAAATTCAAGGCAATTCATTTCAAAATTATGTTTTGTCATTAAAAGTCCTTTTAAAGTTCTTAGTGTAAGTGGTGTAAGGCTAATTTTTTCGCTGGTCCAAATTTTACTCATATCAGAAAAAATCCTTTCCGTGGTGGCGTGGGATCCCGGTAAACACAAGCACTTGTGCGGTATATCTGCCCTCTTGATGTGGTTAAAAAGCTTGACCCATTGTTTGTCAATTGAAACAGAAACTTCTTTCCACACTTTTATTTTTTGACTGGTTGTATATTTTTTAATGCACACAATTTCATCAAAAAGTTCAAAATTATCTATATGAAAATCCGGGTGTTGTTCCATTCACAGATGTTCTTTTTTTAGCAATACCAACAAAATGCTTGCGAATCTTCAAACTGTTGAGTCAATTTATCCAAATAGACAATAAAAGTAGTGTAAAATATGATCACGGACGTTTTAAATTGGGTTACGGATAGAGCTTCTCCTTCATTTACTAAAGCTACTAGCATAGTGTTAACTTGATTTGGCAAAAAGACTTCATTTTTACGTTCGAACAAGTGTTGATTTAAATTTGATAGAACCATATATACTTCTACCATTCAAGATTTTTCAGATTCCATTTGCAGCACACATTTATGAAATATAGAAGCTTGTAAGTGGAGAAACCCAAAGCAAACTTCAAACAAATGGTTTTAAAAACTATTAAGAATCAATATGCGGCATTCTTCTTGAGAGAGAAAGTAACTCTGCAATGGTTCGAACGTTCTTAAAATTCCTTCTATTGACGATAACAACGCTAACCATCTGACTTTACTATATCCCAACAGTTTTTGGTATTCAGCATTAACAAACTCACAGAATTCTGTTAATTGTCCAACTCGAATAGTATAAATATACATTTTCACAATAATAGTTTCGATGTCAATAGAGAAGTAGTCTGCTGATGTTTGAATACAGCTATGAACGGTGTGAGCAGGACAGTTCACCCCAACTAAAGGCTCAACTGTATGAAAGATGTTATTTTGACCATATCTTGCTGCTGTTCCAAAATTGCAATTTGTGTTGTCAGCGCACATTGTGTGTGTGTGCGTGCGTGCGTGCGTGCGTGTGCGCGCGCGTGTGTGTGTGCGTGTGAGTGTGCGCGTGCGCGTGCGCTGGCGCGTGGGCGTGGGCGTGGGCGTGCGCGTGCGTGTCGTGTGCGTGTGTGCGTGTGTGTGTGTGTGTGCGTGCATGCGTATATATATATATATATATATATATATATATATATATATATATATATATATAGGTTATTCACTCTATACGACATGGAATATTGTGACCGAAATACGTGACTTAAAGTCTCACTTTTTGGATATATGGGGGTTTATGATATTATTTTTAAAATTTAAATTGTATATAATAGAGGGTGGCCTAAAAAGCCCTAAAAGTATCAAAGTTGCCTTTTTTAATTGAACCCCCGTATATTATTACAGTTTTGAATACTCCGATAAAAATAGATGTATGTTTTAATGTTTATAATACCTAAACCTTATGATTTTTAAATAATTTGAATGTTATGACGTATCATCTGATCTTTTTGTACGTCTTAAGCAAGGCTATCAATTTTAAATATTTTTCTATTGCCATTTTTTTAGTTTTTATACGGGGCGTTACAGATGATTTTGACATTTTTAAGAAACTTGCTAGTATTTGTCCAATAATGGGTCGAACTACAAGGGAAGAAGTTGTCAAACAAGTTATTAGCTACATCGATAAATTAAACCTTTCTTGGGAAAACCTGGCTGGTGTCTGTACAGATGGTGCTCCCTCTATGGTTAGAAACAGTGTTGGTACAGCAACTCTAATACAAAAAATATTCGAAAATACCATTGATTCATGCATTATCATATACGAGTCGTTTTTATATTCCCGGACTAGGCAATTTACCATGTTAATGTAATTTTTCATTTTATTGATTTTAAATCACATATGCCATGGTAACGTGTTTGACAATGTACAAAACAATTGCAGCATTATTAGTTCTAATACCTGTCAGTTTGTGTTGTAACGTCTCAAAATGGACAAACTTGAATATCGAGCTGTTATAAAGTTTCTTACAAACAAGGAAAATCTCCAAAAGTTATTCGTGAAGAAATGTTGATTGTATACGGAGATAATTGCCCTTTCAAGTCGACTATTTGTGAATCACTAGATGATGATCCCCGTCCAGGTCGGCCTGTTGACAAGATCATTTCGGATGTTATTGAAAAAACCAGGTGTTTGGTATTGGAAGATGCAAGATTAGTCTTTATTAGGAGTTTCAAAAACCACAGTTTTCAGAATTTTACACGATTACCTTGGCATGACAAAGGTCAGTGCGAGATGGGTTCCACGAATGCTTACACCTTTTCAAGTGCTTACCCGAATGGAGATGTGTGAAGAATCTTTGGCGCTTTGTGGAGACGAAGCAGATTTAATTATCAATTTAATTATCACCGGATATGAAATTTGGTCCTATCATTTTGATCCAGAGTCGAAACAAGAGTCGATGCAGTGGCATATTAGGGGTTCCAGTCCTCCCAAAAAGTTTAGTCATCCCTTCTGCAGGAAAAATAATGGCAGCTGTTTTTTGGGATTGCCAAGGAATTTTAATAATCTGCAGAAGGGTGGTACAATCACAGGATAGTACTATGCAAGCTTAATGCATCGCCTCAAAAATGTTATTAAAGTGAAAAGACGCGGAAAACTAACGCGAAGTGTCCTGCTGCTTCATGATAATTCACCAGTCCATAAGTCAAGACTTTCAAAAGCTGCCGTTGCTAAATGTGGCTTTGTAGAAATTGATCATCCACCTTATGCAGATTTAGCCCCCAGTTACAATTTTTTGCTTTCAGATCTCAAAAGAACACTAAGGGAAGAAAATTTAGGGACGATGATGAACTTATAGCGGCTGTTGAAAGCCATTTTGAGAAAACCAAAAGAATATTTTTTTAATGGGTTAAAGATGTTATTGAAACGATGTATTGAAAAGCAATGGGCCTAGATTGGAAAATAAATTTCTGTTGTTGTTCTAATCTACTCTTATCATGACTAGTCCGGGAATATAAAAGCGACCCCTCGTATTACGGGATATATTTGAACAAAATCTTATGGTGTGTGAGATATATACGGCAGTTAAGTCATTTTGTCTGAAACTTAATCTTTCTTATAACCAGCTGCTTAAGGCAGATTTCGTTGATTTTGAAATGTGACAAAAGAATTTGCTGCCAGAATTATTACGCTTAAAGAAGAATTTGAATCAAGATTTAGTCTCCCTAATGAAGATAATATTTTATTTAAACTTATCGAAGATCTATTTTCTGTTGACGCTAATGAAGTGTTTGCAGATCTTCAGTTGGCGCTTATTGTTATGTACTGTACAAATATTTATAGAGGCAAACACTGCGAAGAAGATTTGCTTGAGTTTTATAAAATGTTTGATAAAAACAAATTTCCAAAATTAATCAATACTGCCAAGGAAACATTCTTCACCACGAATATGAATAATAGTGGAAATAGGCCCACGCTCACTAACCAAAACTTAGGCGATATCTGATGATTTTCACTTCAAAACTCATTCCAAACTACGAAAAACTAGGGACCGAGAAGCGAACAAACATCTCGCATTAGACTAGAGTAGATATACTACTCCATTCCTGTCCCACTTTTGTCACTAGATTTGTCACCAGATTTGTCACCAGAAAAGTCACTAGATTTCTAGGTTGGTAACATTGCTGGGTGCTAAGTCAAGGCCACGTTGTTGGTAACGGGGCTACGTGTTAGGTTGGTAACCCTGCTAAGTCAAGGTCAAAGGTAAAAAGTTGCAAGGTAATCAAAAATAGTATTCAAGGTCTAATACTTTCGGTGTTGTCATATTTCTTAGAAATATAAAAAGGTGAAAAGCTAAAATAGAAATTGCCAGGTAATCATAAATAATTTTCAAGGTCAAACTTTTAGCGGAAATATAAATTTTGGAGCTGATCATCATATTTCTAGTCAAGGTCAAAAGTAGGTATTTAACAAGTTTAAGCAAGGTCAAAGCTAAAAATAGAAGTTGCAAGGTAATCATAAATCTAAAATAGTTTTCAAGGTCAAAGGTTATTGACCTACGCTGGTGTCATATTTCTTAGAAATATAAAAAGGTCAAGGTGAAAAGCTAAAATAGAAGGTTGAACTTTTAGCGGTAAATATATTTCTTATATAAATTACGTGTATAGGTATACGGATCCTAACTCACCGTGCACGTACGCGTTCCCCGTTTCAAGGTCACAGGTTAGTAACATTGCCTATTTCAAGGGTAGCAACCCTGCTAAGTCCCCGCTTCAAGGTCACTAGAAAAGTTACTAGGTTTTGATTATCCTGAAGGTCATTGCCCTCAGTCTCAAGCAAGTCTATGCATGTTTCAAGGGCACGCCCTATTCTGAGAAATCAAGAACAAAGGGGTTGTTTAAAGTCTATGCTTTCAAGGCCACATGAGAGAACAAAGACGATCTATTGTTTGGCTGAGTCATAGCTTCTGAAGTTCTAGGAAATCAAGAACAAAGACGATGCATTGTCGACGGTTCAAAGTCTATGCTTTCAAGGCCACATGAAAGAACAAAGACTATCTATTGTTCCGTTATTCTAAAAATAGATTGTTATCTCAATTCTAGGAAATCAATAACAAAGGCGACCCATTGTCAACGCTTCAAAGTCTATGCTATTTTCAAGGTAAAAGAACAAAAGCGATTCATTCTTCTGGTCGAGTTATAAAAATAAATTGTTATCTCAATTCTGAGAAATCATGAACAAAGACGATGTATTGTTCAAAGTCTATGCTTATAATTTTCAAAGGTAAATGAACAAAGACGATTCATTGTTCTGGTTGATTTATAAAAATAGATTGTTATCTAAATACATCTCTTTCAAGAACAAAGGCAATCCATTGTCAACGATTTAAAGTTTATGCTTATAAGGTCACACCTCTGATAACAAAGACGATCCATTATTTAGTTATTTTAAAAATAGATTGCTATCTCAATTCTAGGAAATCAAGAGCCCTGAGGTGCATGTTTCAAGCAATGTCACGCCCTCAAGTGAGCTAAACAGGTGGCCGTTCCCTAAACAGGTAGCCGTTTCCTAAAAACAGGTAGCCGTTTCCTAAAAACAGGTAGCCGTTTCCTTAAACAGGGGTCCGTTTCCCAAAACAGATAGCTGTTTCGCAACATTTCTTAGAAATGGTCAGGGCGAAAAGCTATAAATAGAAATTGCAAGGTAATCATAAATCTAAGAATAGAATTTTCAAGATCTACTCCACTTGAAGGTCACGACGATGATCTCATAAGCTATGCATAAAAAGTAGGTCATGAGTTCATTGAAGGTGAATACTCCACTTCAAGCTAAAATAGAAATTGCAATGTCACCATCCTCATCATATTACAAGGTCAAGGTCCGAAGCTAAAATAGAAACTGTAATGTCATCATCATCATCATCATCATCATCATCATCATATTACAATTCTTAGAAGTCTAAAAATAGTGTGTTCAAAGGTTATTGATCTGTATATCATAGCTAAAATGGCCGGTTCAAGTCCTCACTAAAGTTGATCGCGTTACAGCTAAAAAGTATAGTGACAGCATGATCGTTGAAAGTAGCTTATGCGCGTAACCAGATATGTATGGTAATCAAAGAGATGGTTCATATCTGCACTAATGTAACATAGTGGGGGTCGTTTAGAGTAACAATATAAGGAAATAGTGTAATGGGTAGTGAGTGTTGTGTCAAACATGTGGATGGCATACGCTCAAGAGCAATGGACCAAAGCAACTGACCTGAGAACAGCGGTGGAACGCTTGAAGCAAGAATTTTCAGCATTAGTATTCGATGCCGAACATGAGGCGGTTTACGGGCGAGGTGATTATAGTGAAGCGGAGTGTAACGTCCTAGTGAAAAAGTATGAAAAGGAGTAAAGATATGTGAAAAGTTTTTAAATTTAAAGGAAATATGTAGAACATGTTTTGTAGAAGAACTGAAAGCTGCGCAATTGCATCAGTTTTGCAATGATGTAAAAAAAATGGACGGCATCTCCTGATGGTAGTAGTTCATCCTCATCAGATGCAGATTAGCCTATCGATACAATTATCAAAGTGCACTCTCCTCTAACATCATGATGCAGTAATATATAGGACAGTTCCGGTGTCAACTATAATTCATAAGCGTTCTCGAATCAATAAAGATAGATCTATCTGCATTGAACAGTAGCACTTTCTGTAAATCCTTCACGAACGTAAAAGACGCAAAATATAAAGTGATTGATATGAATACTATCAACACAAAGTATGGGAAACATATTATCATTGAAACCTAGAACTTTAAGTGCATACTTACCTTAATTCATAAGCGTTCTCGAATCAATAAAGATGGATCTATCTGCATTGAACAGTAGCACTTTCTGTAAATCCTTCACGAACGTAAAAGACGCAAAATATAAAGTGATTGATATGAATACTATCAGTATGGGAAACATATTATCATTGAAACCCAGAACTTTAAGTGCATACTTACCTTAGGATTTTATGAATAGTTCAAAAAGAAGATCGCATTGAAAAGTTTAAGCAATATCTGGTTGAGAATGACGCATTACCAGCACCGGAACTGTAGGAAAGATGACTAATTTAACATTTATGTAAAAAAAAAAAAATAACATATATATCTATGTATAATTGTTTGGAAATAAATTATATATTTTTTGTTGCAAAAAAAGAATGTCTTCTATTTTTTGATTAAATGAAGGGTATATCATAATGAAGAGAGCTGCTATTGATGAGACTAAAAAAATGTAGCGTATAATAATATGGTGTCTGCAGCTATATTGGCTAAGCTGTTCAAGGTTAAAATTTATTGGTATCATATTACAATTCATACCAACTAAAGCAATATCTGGTTGAGAATGACGCATTACCAGCGCCGGAACTGTAGGAAAGATTGCATTAGCGCATATACAACACGCTAACGAAGACAACCAGACAAATATAGAAAAGTAATGATTGTTATAATTGATGTGCAAGGATTCAAAACAGCAAGAAATATATTTACACCTAAGGAACTAGCGATATATAATGGAGAGCAAATTGCTCATTACGTATTCAAACCCCCATTTCCATGGCACACCTCGGATAGTGAATTTCAAAAGCAAGCTAATTGGTTAATTCACAACCACCACTTCATCAAGTGGGAATATGGATATACTTCTCCATGTCTATTCCTAGTATACTTAGTGATTGCATATCAACAACAGATGAGGTGTACGTTAAAGGACGGGAGAAAGCCACATTTTCGGTGTTTACAAAATTTTAAAAGAATATTTGATAAAGGTTATATACCAAATTGGTCTAGTGAACTTTTCAAGATTGTTAAAGTGCGTGTAAGGAATCCGGTACGTACTTACTACAAGACAGGGACACCTATTTATAGACAGGAACTGCAAAGGTTAAATATCCCGATGTGTATTTGGTGGAAAAGGTCATTTGACGTAAAAAGAATAAAGTGTACGTAAAGTGGTTGGGATTAAAATAATATTCATGGATCGATGATGATGATGATGATAATGTAGTTTATAAGCATATTATTGTAAGGCAATAATCTCATTTATAATTCAATGATGCCGGTAAGAACAACAAGCACTTTGGAACACTTAAATTACTGTAAAAGCATTACTATTGGTTTAATAACGGATATAAATGTCCTGCTTGTATAGGTACCGACTAGTATGAATATAACTTATTGTAATATAGTGTGTACTTAAGGAACTAACGTAGAATGTAATTTCTGTAAGAATAATAATAAAAGACCAATTGTAATTTGTATTATTTATTAATAATAAAACATACTGATACATAAATATTAGGCCTAAAGTGTTTATGTAGTCCTCAAATGGTCAACCTAAACTGCTTTCAGTCTACAGGAAACAGGACAGAATTTGTCAAAATAAATGGATCTATCTGCATTGAATGGTAGCACTTTCTGTAAATCCATCACGAACGTAAAAGACTTGGAGTGTGTGCAAAACATAAAGTGATTATATGAATACCATCGACATAAAGTATGGTAAACATATTATCATTGAAACCCAGAACTTTAAGTCCATACTTCCCTTACAATTTTATGAATACTTCAAAAGAAGATCGCATTGAAAAGTTTAAACAATATCTGTCTGAGAATGACATGTAGATTACCAGCTCAGGAAAGGCAACTAATTTAACATTTCTGTAAAAAAATTAAAAATTATAATAACATATGTCTATGTATAATTGTTTGGAAATAAACTATGTATTTTTATTACAAAAATAAAATGTCTTCAATGTTTTGATTAAATGAAGAGTAGGTACATCGTAATGAAGAGAGTTGCTTGGGTAAAGGACTGCCGAGTTATGATTTATTAATGGAAGCAATTGACAACGTTTACGTTACATATAATTGTACCATTGGCAAGATACAATTTTTTCATGCAAAACTTTTGTATTTTCAAGAGACACCATCGTTCCTCGAGACTAGCGTGATTAGAGAAATTACACCTCAAGTGGAAGAAGAAGAACGTGTAGCGACTACGACCGACTCTTATTTTGAAAGAGGATGCATGTTTATAATAAAAAGGCTTCTCCGGGATTGCATGATTCAGTAAACTTTTATTGCTAGAAATGGTGAAAGTAATAAGAATGATAAGAAGAAAAAGAATTATTAAGTATTGACGAGAGGAAGAAAAGACTCGAGGTGTTAATTAAGGAAATAAAAAATTGAGGATAGATTTAGAGCTGTATGAGGTAAAAAGAAAATGATGCAACTTTGGTGAATGTGCCATGAAATAAAGGTGCTTTAGTAAATAAATAATTACAGTAGTGTATGTTATATTGCATAAGGAAAAGGCACTTCATTTGAAAAAGAAAGTGTGTGTGTAGGCATAGAAGAAAGAAAAAAAGTGAAATTTAAAATGTTTCCATATGGTTTTAATTGAATTTGTATATATATATATATATATATATATATATATATATATATATATATATATATATAATAAACGAGTTTCTTATCATGATTTATTAAATTATACAAATTATGTAGGAAGAAATGACACATAAAGCTTATCTATTTATATTTATTTATAAATCACTAGTCCTTTACCCAAAAATTCCAATTTTTGACATGTAGAGTAAACAAGTAAGAGCGCAATAGATAGCAATCCAAAAATTCTCAAAACTAAAGAATGTGAAAAAAATTTTCAAGTATTAATGACAAATTTTAGTTTATTAGAAGTTAAATTGAAAATGATAATCATACTTTAGTCTTTACCAGAAATTTAATTTGTTGTAATAAACATTAAGCAAAATGAATTTAAATTCAAATGGAACAACTTATAGTCCTTTACCAAAAATTTAATGTTTAATGGAATTTAATAGAAATTAAAAGCATATAAATAGATTTATATATTCAATATAATTGATAATAATTAAACAGTTTCTTTCATGATTATAATTTCCAATTATGAGTTAATTGACCATAAAATTATATTAATAATATAATATAGTAAAATAATATATTATATTATATATAATATATTAACATTTCTTATATGTATTTTAATATAAATTAATCAAATTATGATAGAAAGATAATTTTACCCAAAAATTAATATTAATATAGAAAAGTAAAGCAAAAGGTCAAATTAAATTATCCGTTATATGAAATATGTCAACATTTCTGATATGTCATATTTTAAAATAAATAATATACACTCTTATTTATAATATCAGATTAATCTTTAACTCAAAAATTTTGAATTTTGTATATAGGTTGAATAAATCAACATGAGCGCAAAGGTTAACATTAAAATAATATTCAGAATATAAAGAATTGTCAAAACAGTCTTGTGAATATATCATAAATGTTGAAACTTCGTAAGTTTATATTTATATTTATTTATAAATCAGTAAGTCCTTTACCCAAAAATTCCAATTTTCGGCATGTAGACTAAACAAGCATGAGCGCAAAGATAGCACTCAAAAATTCTCAAAACTAAAAAATGTGATAAAAAATTTTCAATTATTAATGATAAAGTTTGTAGTTTATATGTAAGTGAACGTTGTTAAGCTTAATAAATCATAACTCAATGTCCTTTATCCAAAAATTCTGAATTTCGTATATATATCAATAAGTAGAGCGCCAAAGATAGCAGTTTCAAAATTTTAAAAACAAAAATGTGATAAAAAAGTGATTTATCAATGTATATGTAAATATATGGTTTTAACTGCTTAATAAATCAAAACTCAATGTCCTTTACCCAAAAATTCTGAAATTTCGTATACAGGTTCAATAAATTAGAGCGCCAATGATGGCAGTTCAAAATTTACCAAAATGTGATAAAAAAAAAAGATGAATTTTATCAATGTAAATTTATATGTAAGTTAAAGTTGTTAACTGCTTAATAAATCACAACTCCAATGTCCTTTACCCAAAAATTCTGAAATTTCGTATACAGGTTCAATAAATTAGAGCGCCAATGATGGCAGTTCAAAATTTACCAAAATGTGATAAAAAAAAGATGAATTTTATCAATGTAAATTTATATGTAAGTTAAAGTTGTTAACTGCTTAATAAATCACAACTCAATGTCCTTTACCCAAAATTCTGAAATTTCGTATACAGGTTCAATAAATTAGAGCGCCAATGATAGAACTAAAAAAATTTGGGGAAAACTTGAAGGTCGTCTTTTACTATTGGAATATTAAACATACTCTCTCTCTCTCTCTCTCTAAACATGGCTAGAGCATCATAAATATGATAAGAAGAGAAAGAAAGAAACAGTTATTAAGTATTGATGAGAGAAAGAAAAGACTGAAGGTGTTAATCAAGAAAGTAAAAGCATTGAGGATAGATTTCAAATTATGTACCAAGAAATAGCATTATAACCTTATCACATAAAAGTATGTTTAATAGTATCAAATAAAACCATATCAAATTATTTTCTTGTAAATTCAACAACTGTTGATATCACTAAACAGATCCAGCTGTCAATTTTACGTTTCTGGTGTGAATACTTTATTTCATAAAATAAAATCATTAGTTTTAGTATTTAGAAAATTTTGGAACTGTTATATCTTTTACACCTGTTATTTGTTCAGTCTATCTACAATAAATTCCTAATTTTTCACTCTTAATGATTAAACTGCTATGTAATTATCAATATAAAACTGTTACAAAAGAAGGTGAACAACATTATGAAATGTAGTAGTAAACAATAAATTATATGTTAATAAATATACTCTTTTATCATAATTATATGTTAATAAATATACTTTTTTATCATAATAGCTTAATGGTTAAGTTAAAATCCTCAATTTTGCGTGTAGAAAATAAATAACAGCGCAAAGGATACCAGTTAAATAAATTCGGAATTTTAAAATCTACAAATGATGTATTCAAACATTTACAAACTCCGTTTCAAATTGTAATGTAAACTGATGACATAGAAATAGAATGTTCGCTAAATGCTTTCACAGCAAAATAACTGCGTTCGTTATCCTACAATGATTATTAACGCTGCACCGAAAATTACAAGTCATGTTTTAAGTGTTGTTTTAAAATTGAATTGGGCAATTTAAAACATTTAGATACATTAAATGGATAAATTGCATGCATATGTTTCTTCTGAGCTTACGTAAGTACAAAAAGGTGCGTTTTAAGTGCTTTTTGTTGTTTCAAAATGGAATTGGCTAATTTAAGTGTAATTTTTTCATATTTCGAAAAAATTATTACATCAAATGATAGATTGTCACTTCTAAAACACAACTGCGCTGAAAAAAAATTTTTTTTTGCTCGGAATTAGGCGAAAAATTTAAATTTTTACGAGCGCATTTTTCTAGGACTTTAGTTTCTCCCTCCCCCCAAACCCCACCTGAACCCCTGCACTGGAGCACGTCCTCGTCGACTCGTTTTCTATCTCTTTCCATACATATGTACATACATCTTTTCTTACATCACACACTTTCAAACATACATCACTTTCATAGTTCAAGCACACGTCTATCGTTTACACAACAATAATTGCAATTATGCATTCCATTCTAGTACAGTACTTGAATATAATATTACAAATCATACTATATGGATGCATTTTGCAATTGCATGCTTTACTCATTACGAGTACAATCCATTTAACTTGAATTGCAATTGTGTATATATATGTAAGATGTCTGAAGATTCATTGTGAGCGTTATTATTACTTTATTTCATGAAAAATCGTTACAATCTATTTTAGAAAAAAACCGTATTACAAATAGTTTACAAATTAGTTACATTAATGTTTTATTATATCATATTTCATATTGCTGCCTAATTTATTGAGGAAAATGTATTTTAATATTCCAATAGTAAAAGAGGACCTTCAAGTTTTTCCAAATTTTTTAGTTCTATCATTGGCGCTCTAATTTATTGGATCTGTATACGAAATTTCAGAATTTTGGGTAAAGGATTATCGAGTTGTGATTTATTAAGCAATTAACAACTTTCAATTTCATATTGCTTTGTTGGTAAAACAATTTTTTTATCACATTTTGAATTTTGAAACTGCTATTATTGGCGCTCTTACTTATTGGATCTGTATACGAAATTTCAGAATTTTTGGGTAAAGGATTATCGAGTTGTGATTTATTAAGCAATTAACGTTCAGTTACGTATTAGTTTAATTCATAAAGCAAAATTTTTTTATCAAATTTCTTTTTTTTTTTTGGGAATTTTTTAAACTGCTATTATTGGCGCTCTTATTTATTGAACCTATATACGAAAATTCAGAATTTTGGTAAAAGAATTATCGAGTTGTGATTTATTAAGCAATTAACAACTTTCAATTTCATATTGCTTTAGTTGGTAAAACAAATTTTTTTTTATCACATTTTGGGGAATTTTTGAAACTGCTATTATTGGCGCTCTTACTTATTGGATCTGTATACGAAATTTCAGAATTTTTGGGTAAAGGATTATCGAGTTGTGATTTATTAAGCAATTAACGTTCAGTTACGTATTAGTTTAATTCATAAAGCAAAATTTTTTTATCAAATTTCTTTTTTTTTTTTTTTGGGAATTTTTTAAACTGCTATTATTGGCGCTCTTATTTATTGAACCTATATACGAAAATTCAGAATTTTTGGGTAAAGAATTATCGAGTTGTGATTTATTAAGCAATTAACAACTTTCAATTTCATATTGCTTTAGTTGGTAAAACAAATTTTTTTATCACATTTTGGAATTTTGAAACTGCTATTATTGGCGCTCTTACTTATTGGATCTGTATACGAAATTTCAGAATTTTTGGGTAAAGGATTATCGAGTTGTGATTTATTAAGCAATTAACGTTCAGTTACGTATTAGTTTAATTCATAAAGCAAAATTTTTTTATCAAATTTCTTTTTTTTTTTTGGGAATTTTTTAAACTGCTATTATTGGCGCTCTTATTTATTGAACCTATATACGAAAATTCAGAATTTTTGGGTAAAGAATTATCGAGTTGTGATTTATTAAGCAATTAACAACTTTCAATTTCATATTGCTTTAGTTGGTAAAACAAATTTTTTTTTATCACATTTTGGGGAATTTTTGAAACTGCTATTATTGGCGCTCTTACTTATTGGATCTGTATACGAAATTACAGAATTTTTGGGTAAAGGACATTGGAGTTGTGATTTATTAAGCAGTTAACAACTTTAACTTACATATAAATTTACATTGATAAAATTCATCTTTTTTTTTATCACATTTTGGTAAATTTTGGAACTGCCATCATTGGCGCTCTAATTTATTGAACCTGTATACGAAATTTCAGAATTTTTGGGTAAAGGACATTGGAGTTGTGATTTATTAAGCAGTTAACAACTTTAACTTACATATAAATTTACATTGATAAAATTCATCTTTTTTTTATCACATTTTGGTAAATTTTGGAACTGCCATCATTGGCGCTCTAATTTATTGAACCTGTATACGAAATTTCAGAATTTTTGGGTAAAGGACATTGGAGTTTTGATTTATTAAGCGATTAAAACCATATATTTACATATCATTGGTAACATACATTTTTTATCACATTTTTTGTTTTTAGAAATTTTTGAAACTACTATCTTTGGCGCTCTTACTTATTGGATATATATACGAAAATTCAGAATTTTTTGGGCAAAGGACATTGGAGTTATGATTTATTAAGCCTTAACAACGTTCATTACATATCAAAACTACAAACTTTATCATTAATAATTGAAAATTTTTTTTTCACATTCTTTTAGTTTTGAGAATTTTTGGAGTGCTATCTTTTGCGCTCATGCTTGTTTAGTCTACATGCCGAAAATTGGAATTTTTGGGTAAAGGACTACTGATTTATAAATAAATATAAATATAAATGTACGCAAGTTTCAACCTTTATGTACTATATTCACAAGACTGTTTTGAAATTTTTTATATTCTGAATTTATTTTAATGTTAACCTTTGCGCTGTTATTTATTCAACCTATATACAAAAATTCAAAATTTTGAGTTAAAAATTAATCTGATATTATAAAAAGCGTGTATTTATTTATTTTAAAATAGACACATACAGAAATGCTGACATACATTTCATATAACAGGATAATGTTATTGACCTTTTTCTTTCTTTCTTTGTAATATAAGTTTTATGGGTCATTTCTTCCTACATAATTTGGATAATTTAATAAATCATGATAAGAAACTCGTTTAATATATATATATATATATATATATATATATATATATCTATATAAATTCAATTAAAACCATATGGAAACTTATTTTAAAGCGCTAGTTGGAAGTTTTTCCACATTTTGGAATGTGAAACTCCTATTTTTGCGTTGTTACATGTTTACTCTACATACCAAAAATTAAAATTTTTGGGTAAAGGACTAAAGTGTTATGATTTATTCATTTGTGCAAGTTTCAACTTTTCTGTACATACTAAACTAAAAAATTTGTCATTAATACTTGAAAATTTTTTTCACATTCTTTTAGTTTTGAGAAATTTTGGATTGCTATCTATTGCGCTCTTACTTGTTTACTCTACATGTCAAAAATTGGAATTTTGGGTAAAGGACTAGTGATTTATAAATAAATATAAATATATAAGCTTTATGTGTCATTTCTTCCTACATAATTTGTATAATTTAATAAATCATGATAAGAAACTCGTTTAATATATATATATATATATATATATATATATATATATATATATATATATATATCAAAATTCAATTAAAACCATATGGAAACATTTTAAATTTCACTTTTTTTTTCTTTCTTCTATGCCTACACACACACTTTCTTTTTTCAAATGAAGTGCCTTTTCCTTATGCAATATAACATACACTACTGTAATTATTTATTTACTAAAGCACCTTTATTTCATGGCACATTCACTCAAAGTTGCATCATTTTCTTTTTTACCTCATACAGCTCTAAATCTATCCTCAATTTTTTATTTCCTTAATTAACACCTCGAGTCTTTTCTTCCTCTCGTCAATACTTAATAATTCTTTTTCTCTTCTTATCATTCTTATTACTTTCACCATTTCTAGCAATAAAAAGTTTACTGAATCATGCAATCCCGTAGAAGCCTTTTTTATTATAAACATGCATCCTCTTTCAAAATAAGGGTCGGTCGTAGTCGCTACACGTTCTTCTTCTTCCACTTGAGGTGTAATTTCTCTAATCACGCTAGTCTCGAGGAACGATGGTGTCTCTTGAAAATACAAAAGTTTTGCATGAAAAAATTGTATCTTGCCAATGGTACAATTATATGTAACGTAAACGTTGTCAATTGCTTCCATTAATAAATCATAACTCGGCAGTCTCTCTTCATTACGATGTACCTACTCTTCATTTAATCAAAACATTGAAGACATTTTATTTTTTGTAATAAAAAATACATAGTTTATTTCCAAACAATTATACATAGACATATGTTATTATAATTTTTTTAATTTTTTTTTACAGAAATGTTAAATTAGTTGCCTTTCCTGAGCTGGTAATCTACATGTCATTCTCAGACAGATATTGTTTAAACTTTTCAATGCGATCTTCTTTTGAAGTATTCATAAAATTGTAAGGGAAGTATGGACTTAAAGTTCTGGGTTTCAATGATAATATGTTTACCATACTTTATGTCGATGGTATTCATATAATCACTTTATGTTTTGACACACCTCAAGTCTTTTACGTTCGTGATGGATTTACAGAAAGTGCTACCATTCAATGCAGATAGATCCATTTATTTTGACAAATTCTGTCCTGTTTCCTGTAGACTGAAAGCAGTTTAGGTTGACCATTTGAGGACTACATAAACACTTTAGGCCTAATATTTATGTATCAGTATGTTTTATTATTAATAAATAATACAAATTACAATTGGTCTTTTATTATTATTCTTACAGAAATTACATTCTACGTTAGTTCCTTAAGTACACACTATATTACAATAAGTTATATTCATACTAGTCGGTACCTATACAAGCAGGACATTTATATCCGTTATTAAACCAATAGTAATGCTTTCTACAGTAATTTAAGTGTTCCAAAGTGCTTGTTGTTCTTACCGGCATCATTGAATTATAAATGAGATTATTGCCTTACAATAATATGCTTATAAACTACATTATCATCATCATCATCATCGATCCATGAATATTATTTTAATCCCAACCACTTTACGTACACTTTATTCTTTTACGTCAAATGACCTTTTCCACCAAATACACATCGGGATATTTAACCTTTTGCAGTTCCTGTCTATAAATAGGTGTCCCTGTCTTGTAGTAAGTACGTGACCGGATTCCTTACACGCACTTTAACAATCTTGAAAAGTTCACTAGACCAATTTGGTATATAACCTTTATCAAATATTCTTTTAAAATTTTGTAAACACCGAAAATGTGGCTTTCTCCGTCCTTTAACGTACACCTCATCTGTTGTTGATATGCAATCACTAAGTATACTAGGAATAGACATGGAAGTATATCCATATTCCCACTTGATGAAGTGGTGGTTGTGAATTAACCAATTAGCTTGCTTTTGAAATTCACTATCCGAGGTGTGCCATGGAAATGGGGGTTTGAATACGTAATGAGCAATTTGCTCTCCATTATATATCGCTAGTTCCTTAGGTGTAAATATATTTCTTGCTGTTTTGAATCCTTGCACATCAATTATAACAATCATTACTTTTCTATATTTGTCTGGTTGTCTTCGTTAGCGTGTTGTATATGCGCTAATGCAATCTTTCCTACAGTTCCGGCGCTGGTAATGCGTCATTCTCAACCAGATATTGCTTTAGTTGGTATGAATTGTAATATGATACCAATAAATTTTAACCTTGAACAGCTTAGCCAATATAGCTGCAGACACCATATTATTATACGCTACATTTTTTTAGTCTCATCAATAGCAGCTCTCTTCATTATGATATACCCTTCATTTAATCAAAAAATAGAAGACATTCTTTTTTTGCAACAAAAAATATATAATTTATTTCCAAACAATTATACATAGATATATATGTTATTATTTTTTTTTTTTTTACATAAATGTTAAATTAGTCATCTTTCCTACAGTTCCGGTGCTGGTAATGCGTCATTCTCAACCAGATATTGCTTAAACTTTTCAATGCGATCTTCTTTTTGAACTATTCATAAAATCCTAAGGTAAGTATGCACTTAAAGTTCTGGGTTTCAATGATAATATGTTTCCCATACTGATAGTATTCATATCAATCACTTTATATTTTGCGTCTTTTACGTTCGTGAAGGATTTACAGAAAGTGCTACTGTTCAATGCAGATAGATCCATCTTTATTGATTCGAGAACGCTTATGAATTAAGGTAAGTATGCACTTAAAGTTCTAGGTTTCAATGATAATATGTTTCCCATACTTTGTGTTGATAGTATTCATATCAATCACTTTATATTTTGCGTCTTTTACGTTCGTGAAGGATTTACAGAAAGTGCTACTGTTCAATGCAGATAGATCTATCTTTATTGATTCGAGAACGCTTATGAATTATAGTTGACACCGGAACTGTCCTATATATTACTGCATCATGATGTTAGAGGGGAGAGTGCACTTTGATAATTGTATCGATAGGCTAATCTGCATCTGATGAGGATGAACTACTACCATCAAGAGATGCCGTCCATTTTTTTTTTACATCATTGCAAAACTGATGCAATTGCGCAGCTTTCAGTTCTTCTACAAAACATGTTCTACATATTTCCTTTAAATTTAAAACTTTTCACATATCTTTACTCCTTTTTCATACTTTTCACTAGGACGTTACACTCCGCTTCACTATAATCACCTCGCCCGTAAACCGCCTCATGTTCGGCATCGAATACTAATGCTGAAAATTCTTGCTTCAAGCGTTCCACCGCTGTTCTCAGGTCAGTTGCTTTGGTCCATTGCTCTTGAGCGTATGCCATCCACATGTTTGACACAACACTCACTACCCATTACACTATTTCCTTATATTGTTACTCTAAACGACCCCACTATGTTACATTAGTGCAGATATGAACCATCTCTTTGATTACCATACATATCTGGTTACGCGCATAAGCTACTTTCAACGATCATGCTGTCACTATACTTTTTAGCTGTAACGCGATCAACTTTTAGTGAGGACTTGAACCGGCCATTTTAGCTATGATATACAGATCAATAACCTTTGAACACACTATTTTTTAGACTTCTAAGAATTGTAATATGATGATGATGATGATGATGATGATGATGATGACATTACAGTTTCTATTTTTAGCTTCGGACCTTGACCTTGTAATATGATGAGGATGGTGACATTGCAATTTCTATTTTAGCTTGAAGTGGAGTATTCACCTTCAATGAACTCATGACCTACTTTTTATGCATAGCTTATGAGATCATCGTCGTGACCTTCAAGTGGAGTAGATCTTGAAAATTCTATTCTTAGATTTATGATTACCTTGCAATTTCTATTTATAGCTTTTCGCCCTGACCATTTCTAAGAAATGTTGCGAAACAACTATCTGTTTTGAAACGGACCCCTGTTTAAGGAAACGGCTACCTGTTTTTAGGAAACGGCTACCTGTTTTAGGAAACGGCTACCTGTTTAGGGAACGGCCACCTGTTTAGCTCACTTGAGGGCGTGACATTGCTTGAAACATGCACCTCAGGGCTCTTGATTTCCTAGAATTGAGATAGCAATCTATTTTTAAAATAACTAAATAATGGATCGTCTTTGTTATCAGAGGTGTGACCTTATAAGCATAAACTTTAAATCGTTGACAATGGATTGCCTTTGTTCTTGAAAGAGATGTATTTAGATAACAATCTATTTTTATAAATCAACCAGAACAATGAATCGTCTTTGTTCATTTACCTTTGAAAATTATAAGCATAGACTTTGAACAATACATCGTCTTTGTTCATGATTTCTCAGAATTGAGATAACAATTTATTTTTATAACTCGACCAGAAGAATGAATCGCTTTTGTTCTTTTACCTTGAAAATAGCATAGACTTTGAAGCGTTGACAATGGGTCGCCTTTGTTATTGATTTCCTAGAATTGAGATAACAATCTATTTTAGAATAACGGAACAATAGATAGTCTTTGTTCTTTCATGTGGCCTTGAAAGCATAGACTTTGAACCGTCGACAATGCATCGTCTTTGTTCTTGATTTCCTAGAACTTCAGAAGCTATGACTCAGCCAAAACAATAGATCGTCTTTGTTCTCTCATGTGGCCTTGAAAGCATAGACTTTAAACAACCCCTTTGTTCTTGATTTCTCAGAATAGGGCGTGCCCTTGAAACATGCATAGACTTGCTTGAGACTGAGGGCAATGACCTTCAGGATAATCAAAAACCTAGTAACTTTTCTAGTGACCTTGAAGCGGGGACTTAGCAGGGTTGCTACCCTTGAAATAGGCAATGTTACTAACCTGTGACCTTGAAACGGGGAACGCGTACGTGCACGGTGAGTTAGGATCCGTATACCTATACACGTAATTTATATAAGAAATATATTTACCGCTAAAAAGTTCAACCTTCTATTTTTAGCTTTTCACCTTGACCTTTTTATATTTCTAAGAAATATGACACCAGCGTAGGTCAATAACCTTTGACCTTGAAAACTATTTTTTAGATTTATGATTACCTTGCAACTTCTATTTTTAGCTTTGACCTTTGCTTAAACTTGTTAAATACCTACTTTTGACCTTGACTAGAAATATGATGATCAGCTCCAAAAATTTATATTTCCCGCTAAAAAGTTTGACCTTGAAAATTATTTATGATTACCTGGCAATTTCTATTTTTAGCTTTTCACCTTTTTATATTTCTAAGAAATATGACACCACCGTAAGTCTTCGACCTTGAATACTATTTTTGATTACCTTGCAACTTTTTACCTTTGACCTTGACTTAGCAGGGTTACCAACCTAACACGTAGCCTTAGCAGGGTTGCCCCGTTACCAACAACGTGGCCTTGACTTAGCACCCAGCAATGTTACCAACCTAGAAATCTAGTGACTTTTCTGGTGACAAATCTGGTGACAAATCTAGTGACAAAAGTGGGACAGGAATGGAGTAGTATATCTACTGACTAGTGTTTTTAAAAAGACAAAAAAAAATGTGAATAACACTTTGGTCATAAGCATAAGTTATAAAATAACACTTTGTAAATAAACTTTTGTTTTATTATTATAAGTTTTTGTTATGAACGAATAAGCTCAAAGGTAAACATGTAATTAAAAATTATTATTAATTTTATTAAATACATAAATAAAAAGTTTACCTCGAGTAGGATTCGAACCTACGACCTGTACTTTGCTAGAGTACCGGGCTAACCAACTGCGCTATCGATATTCAAACCCCAATCGATGTAAATTTTGTCTTTATGTATGTAGAAGTGATGTAAATTCTAAATATAATGAGATTACAATCAAATTACTTATATTAATGGCATGTGAGCCTGCAATATCGCAAGGATTCACACATACCAAAGCAACTTTGTTAGGTCCTTTACACAATTTTTATATTTGCCGCGGCTAAACTGCAATCGGTCTTTAGATTAGAAACTAAAGAGGGGGTGGGTTCGTCAGAATATTTAAACGGTAGCTCTACACTGTCCACATAAAATAATCACAGAAAAACGGTTTAAAAATATATTATCCTATTATTACAGTTCTAATATATTCACACTTAAGCTAAATAACTACCTGGTTAACAACTAACATAAACGAAAAAAAATGAGGAAACAATTTGACTTTAAGATCTAGACGGCGACGTCGGGGGCGTCCACTCGGTTTGGACGGCGAATTTGGATGTCCTCCTTCCTTCCACCCGCTCGATACGACGGCTTATTGTTGTCGAAGTCGTTTCTGTAAATAGATATTAATACTCCCTAGTTACACACAATGAAGTACGAAATGATTAATAACGTTGCGTTTAATTAATTATTTATACTGGATACGGCCCTGTCTACAAAAGAAAAGAATGTATAAACAAACTACTGGTTATTAAAACGGGGGTTGCGCAGATCTAGGTCACTAGTGAAAATCGATATCCCGAGTTCACGGTTGTACGCAGGACGAGCGTTCACCGGTCTAATGCTTGCTTCCCTTTACCTTCAGTACTTTCTGGAAGACGGACAGGCGCGTATGCTTCGTGAAGCAATTCCCCTTCACGATCTATTACGTTTGAGAATATGAATTATCTTCAGAGGTTTACTCTTGCATTAAATTTAGACGGGGCGGATTATACAAGTTTGGTTGTATAATTAATATATTTGCACGTTATCTACTGGGATGCAATTTTATGGCGATGATTTCTTTTTATGCAAATGAACGAAATCTCACGTAGATACAAATGAACGTTACTTAATGGTATACGCACCAAAACGCGTATTTATTAAAGGCGGTTTATACTTGCGGAATAAGCTGGTGGAAAACAATTAATTGATTGTTTTCTTGAAATTCGTTTACTACGCGCGTGATTATCGGTGTACGGTTTTCTCCTACGACAGGTCTTTGACGGATACTCTACGTTTAATTCGTTTGTGATTACAGGCACTTCGGTCTTCGCCAGCGAGCTGGTGAATGCAGGTGTTTTAGAATGTAAGTGATAGTAAATGATAAAAGCTGCAGGTCTATACAGTCCTACTTAGGTATCGTCATCAGGTATATGGTATAGTGGTGAGTGTTTGTACTCCCGACTACTTCGTGGCTTTGCCCGTGGCGGTCTGGGGGTTTTAGTGTGTGCTGATGTTTATACTCCCGACTGCTTCGTGGCTTTGCCCGTAGCGGCCTGGGGGTTGGTGTGTGTTTGCGTTTGTGATCTCCCGACTACTTCGTGGCTTTGCCCGTGGCGGTCTGGGGGTTTTAGTGTGTGCTGGTGTTTATACTCCCGACTGCTTCGTGGCTTTGCCCGTAGCGGTCTGGGGGTTTTAGTGTGTTTGTGTGTTTTGAGTTACTCTACAGACTTACGTGTCGTTAATCACAAAGATCGAGGATATCTATTTACAAAAGATTCGCGGTGCGCGTTCGCAAATACAGGGAGCTAAACTCGCGGTGGCTATCACTAGGTCTGCGGCGATTTAATTTAACGCAACCGTCACGTGCAGGTTTTCTGGAATCGGAGTTAGTCTAATGGACTAACTAATACAGGAGCTGGTGAAACCAACTAAATAATTCTCGGCGGCGGGATGCGTTCACGTGGCGCGATGGAACTCTTCTACGGCTGCTACTGGTCTGGTCGGCTACGACTACTCGTACTAATAACAATATTAATTATAATAATAATTAACTAACTACTAAAAGGTGCGCGGCGCGGTTTTTATAGGGGACTCTCGGTAGGCGGTGGTGGCTTCTGTTTGGGGGAATCCTATTTGTAATTGGCGGAGATTACTCTGACGTATAAAACATTCGATGTTTTATGAAATCTACGTTGGAGGGGAAACAAATTAATTTTTGTTGTGCAATCAAACGAAATAATAAGAAATATTAAGTTAGGTACTGAGTAATACGGAATACTAAGAAATCTTACATCATTTCTTTTACGAGGGCTGATTGTTAAATAATTAATTAATTAAAAAAATTTTGTAGTAATGACTTGCGGTTCGTTACAACTTGACTAATATTAAATTATTATAAGTTTCTGTTATGAACGAATAAGTTCAAAGGTAAATATGTAATTAAAAATTATTATTAATTTTATTAAATACATAAATAAAAAGTTTACCTCGAGTAGGATTCGAACCTACGACCTGTACTTTGCTAGAGTACCGCGCTAACCAACTGCGCCATCAAGGTTCAAGTCCCGATCGATGTAAATTTTGTTTATGTATGTAGAACTGATGTAAATTCTAAATATAATGAGATTACAATCAAATTACTTATATTAATGGCATGTGAGCCTGCAATATCGCATGGATTCACACATACCAAAGTAGCTTGACTAATATTAAATTATTATAAGTTTTTGTTATGAACGAATAAGTTCAAAGGTAAATATGTAATTAAAAATTATTATTAATTTTATTAAATACATAAATAAAAAGTTTACCTCGAGTAGGATTCGAACCTACGACCTGTACTTTGCTAGAGTACCGCGCTTACCAACTGAGCGATCAAGGTTCAAGCCCCAATCGATGTAAATTTTGTCTTTATGTATGTAGAACTGATGTAAATTCTAAATATAATGAGATAACATTCAAATTACTTATATTAATGGAATGTGAGCCTGCAATATCGCAAGGATTCACACATATCAAAGCAACTTGGTTAATATTAAATTATTATACGTTTTTGTTATGAACGAATAAGTTCAAAGGTAAATATGTAATTAAAAATTATTATTAATTTTATTAAATACATAAATAAAAAGTTTACCTCGAGTAGGATTCGAACCTACGACCTGTACTTTGCTAGAGTACCGCGCTAACAAACTACGCCATCAAGGTCCAAGCCCCAATCGATGTAAATTTTGTCTTTATGTATGTAGAACTGATGTAAATTCTAAATATAATGAGATTACAACCAAATTACTTGTATTAATGGAATGTGAGCCTGCAATATCGCAAGGATTCACACATACCTACTCGAGGTAAACTTTTCATTTATGTATTTAATAAAATTAATAATAATTTTTAAACTTTTGTTTTATTTAAAAAAAAAATTATTCAAAATCACTTTTTTTGTTAGTACACTAGAGTATGGGCCTAAGGCGACTATTCGTTTAAACACATCAGTTTGTATAAGTATAAGTATTTTTTTGTTCCTTTCTGACGTTTCATTGTTTAGAAGGACTTAATTAAACTCTAAAATGTACGAAAACGCTAGCGCGACCTTCGGGTAAGACACAATAGGATGAAATCACAACTTCTACGAGACTTTTCTATCTTAAATAGATAGCGCGCGATTCCGTTTATGAGGCAATATTAAGTGTCAAGTCTATCTCGAACACATTGTTTTATACTACTTGTATGGCCTATTTGGAAAAACGGACTCAACGCTAAAGATTCGCAAACGTTTCGGTGGGTATTGCTAAAAAAGAACCTCTGTGGTCAGATGTTGGAAACTCATTAACTGTTTTTCAAAGACAACATCCTGATATTCATAAGTAGTACTGAGACACTAGACGCCATCTTGGATTTTGACGTCACTTCCGGTTTTACACGCCCACGTGGAGGACCGGTTTTCCTTATTTTACACGCTTACGTGTAGGACGTGTTTTCACCCCTATTTTTTGCACATCCACGTGTGAGACAGGATTTTCCACCCTTATTTTTACTCGCTTACTTGTGAGACCGGGTTTTTCACCCCAATTTTTTATATATCCTCGTGTGAGACCGTATTTTCAACCCTAATTTTTACACGCTTACGTGTGAGGCCGGATTTTCCACCCTTATTTTTACTCGCTTACGTGTGAGACCGTATTTTCAACCCTAATTATTTTCGCTTTTGATTCGTCCACGTGTAGGACGCGTTTTCAACCCTTTGCATTCTTAATTAAGGCCTTTTTGTATTTATCAGATCCGTGTGGGGATATATTTTTCAACCCTTGATGAAATTTTTAACTGTTTTGTTTGTATTAAGGGCCTTTTGACAGCAATTTTGTGTTCACTAGCGTGAGCGACGTACATTTCAACCCTGACAGTATTTTCAACCTTTTGTTTGTATTAAGAGCCCTTTTGGCGGGAGCCCCTAAAGGATAGGCAAATGGATGTGCACGTAGGATCGTATTTTTACCTATTTTTAAGGGTTAATAAACGGTAGAATATTTTTTTGGTATTAAAAGAAGCTAATCAAGGTAAAGGTAACGTATACGTTTGATTTTAAATACACTATTAAATTCTATAACGATAATAAACAGTTAATGGCATTGCATAATCAGCTAATTACCCTGTTGTTGTCATACAATGTGAATGTACAGTTTAGCGACTATTTAATATGAATTGAATTTTATCAAATGAGATTGCATAATTGTTGTTATTATTAAAATCATTATTAGATTTCTTTTAAACCCCATCTACAGATTGTGATCCTTCCTCTACCTGGTTTAAAATTCATTTGAATATATTTTAAAATGAAATTACTTTAAAAAATAAAACGTGTAATTAACTAATTGATTAACCTGCTTACAGCAATAGTAATCACTGAAAATTAAGGAATGTCGCTTTTATTTATTTACCTTTTAATACGTATCATTTATATGCAATATATTCTGGTTTTAAATATGAGTCACAATGTATCGCAATGCTTTCTGCTTTAATTATAGGTCATAATTAAATCTAGTTGTCGCTCAAGGTAATCACTACCAAATTAATCTCATCTACAACAAGAAACTTAATATCAATAATGTTAACAAAGTATTTTTATAATGCCATTTCGCGCATAGTTTAATGTCCATGTATGGTCATATTTTAGTCTTGGGAGATCGGATTTTGTCACAAAATACAAGCACAGGAACAATTACAAGTACAAGCACAAGCGCAAGCACAGGTACATACAAACACACAAACACGAAAAAACGAAAAATCGCAAACACGAAAAACGAAAATTCGCAAACACGAAAATTCGTAAACACACAAACTCACAAACACAAAAAACGAAAACGAAAATTCGCAAACACGAAAAATAACAAACACACAAACGCGCAGAGTACGAAAAAACGCAAACACGAAAAATCGTAAACACAAAAATTCTCAAACACGAAAACCGCAAACATACAAACGCACAAACACGAAAAAACGAAAACACACAAAACGAAAAACACGCAAAGCTGCCGAATGAATTAAGACTGGGATTTGGAGTCTATAAACAAAATGATTCTCTCTGTCTCTGTCTCTGTCCCTGTCTCTGTCTCTCTCTCTGTCTCTGTCTCTGTCTCTGTCTCTGTCTCTGTCTCTGTCTCTGTCTCTGTCTCTGTCTCTGTCTCTTGTCTCTGTCTCTGTCTCTGTCTCTGTCTCTGTCTCTGTCTCTGTCTCTGTCTCTGTCTCTGTCTCTGTCTCTGTCTCTGTCTCTGTCTCTCTCTCTTCTCTGTCTCTGTCTCTGTCTCTGTCTCTGTCTCTGTCTCTGTCTCTGTCTCTGTCTCTGTCTCTGTCTCTGTCTCTGTCTCTGTCTCTGTCTCTGTCTCTGTCTCTGTCTCTGTCTCTGTCTCTGTCTCTGTCTCTGTCTCTGTCTCTGTCTCTGTCTCTGTCACTGTCTCTGTCTCTGTCTCTGTCTCTGTCTCTGTCTCTGTCTCTGTCTCTGTCTCGTCTCTGTCTCTGTCTCTGTCTCTGTCTCTGTCTCAGTCTCAGTCTCTGTCTCAGTCTCTGTCTCAGTCTCTGTCTCTGCCTCTGTCTCTGTCTCTGTCTCTGTCTCTGTCTCTGTCTCTGTCTCTGTCTCTGTCTCAGTCTCCGTCTCCGTCTCTGTCTCTGTCTCTGTCTCTTAATCGCATACGGTCGAGGTGCGTGTCTGGGTAGTTGATTAGAAGCACATACAAGTCAAACACATTCTTCTTGTGGCTGGGGATCGATTTCAAGCATCTCAACACTTGTGCCGCATACATCTTTCTTCAATTTTATCTGCACTCTGTTTTGAGGCTGTAGTACGTTTTCTAATACATAAACAGAATCTTCAATACTGTGATACGTGTAGCAGCAAAACACATTAGCTAGTTAGTTTCACCTCTATATTACTTTACATGCAAGCCTGATCTAATCATAAATAAATACATCTGTTAAAAAAGCTAATTAAACATAACCCACGGCCTGGGTATAGCAAGCAACGCTTCCAATTATAGCTTTTAGACAACACAATAGGGCCTACAACTAAATACAATCGACTAGCACTGCTTTAGTACGAGGATCAAACGAAAAACGCGCATGCACGCACGCACGCACTACACGTGCGCACGCACGACGTACATGTACGACGCACGCACGTACACACGTACGCACGCACGCAAGCTAGCACGCTCGCACGCACGTATGCGCGCGAGCGCTCGCACGCTACGTACGCTCGCACGCACGTATGTGCACACACACACACACACACACACACACACGAGAGCGCGAAAACACGCTAAAGCGAAAACTTGTAAACTTGCAAACATGAATCAAGACGGTGGAGCACCGCTAGAAAAAACAGGTTTATTAACAAAACCGAAGGAAAGCTTAACGTTTTGAAAATATATTATTATTATTATTATTATAAACAACAATACATTATTATTATTTAATAACATGCTTTATCGGTTTCTTCTTCTTCTTGAACCGTGAGTCGTCCTCATCATCATCATCATGATTTTGAGATTTGCCCTTCTCCCCTACCTCATAGATCTTCTTTCTCTTCTGTGAACCATCATCTTGGATGTGAGATACACCCAGCTCAACCACCTCATCGCTTTCATCATTATCTTGAACGGTTATGTTGTAATAGTTTATTAACAAGTCAGTAAAATCTCTAATGTCCGCTGATGTTGGCTCATAAACAGGAGAATACATTATAGTAATGCTCACTCGATGACAGTTACACTTTAAAGAGCGAAACACACGAGAAACGAGAACGCAGCTAGCCTTGGGTCTTGTGCGCAAGCGTACTCGTCGACGTTCGGGTAGAATCGGACATCTTCGGGGATGTCTGAGTATTGACCTAACCACACTCTAACATAGCCCCTGGGGGCATGTTTATAAAATCTAAATGCCTCTTTTATGGTCGAGATATTTTCTCCTAAGACGCCAGAACGCAGCTAGTCTTTGGTCCTATGCGCAAGCGTGCTCGTCCATGTTCGGGTAGAATCGGACATCTTCGGGGGATGTCTGAAGTATTGACCTAACCACACTCTAACACACCCCTGGGGCATGTTTATAAATCTAAACGCCTCTTTTATGATAGAGCTGTTTTCTCCTAAGACGCCAGAACGCAGCTAGCCTTTGGTCTTGTGCGTAAGCGTGCTCGTCAATGTTCGGGTAGAATCGGACATCTTCGGGGACGTCTGAAGTATTGACCTAACCACACTCTAACATAGACCCTGGGATATGTTTATAAATCTAAACGCCTCTTTTATGGTCGAGGCATTTTCGCCTAAGACGCAGTCTGAGACAGAGACTGAGACAGAGACTGAGACAGAGACAGAGACAGAGACAGACACAGAACAGAGACAGAGACAGAGACAGAGACAGAGACAGAGACAGAGACAGAGACAGAGACAGAGACAGAGACAGAGACAGAGACAGAGACAGAGACAGAGACAGAGAGACAGAGACAGAGACAGAGACAGAGACAGAGACAGAGACAGAGACAGAGACAGAGAGAGACAGAGACAGAGACAGGGACAGAGACAGAGACAGAGACAGAGACAGAGACAAGACAGAGACAGAGACAGAGACAAGAGACAGAGACAGAGACATAGACAGAGACAGAGACAGAGACAGAGACAGAGACAGAGACAGAGACAGAGACAGAGACAGAGACAGAGACAGAGAGAGAGACAGAGACAGAGACAGGGACAGAGACAGAGACAGAGAGAATCATTTTGTTTATAGACTCCAAATCCCAGTCTTAATTCATTCGGCAGCTTTGCGTGTTTTCGTTTTGTGTGTTTTCGTTTTTCGTGTTTGTGCGTTTGTATGTTTGCGGTTTTCGTGTTTGAGAATTTTTGTGTTTACGATTTTCGTGTTTGCGTTTTTCGTTTTCGTTTTGTGTTTGTGAGTTTGTGTGTTTACGAATTTTCGTGTTTGCAATTTTCGTTTTTCGTGTTTGCGATTTTCGTTTTTCGTGTTTGTGTGTTTGTATGTACCTGTGCTTGCGCTTGTGCTTGTACTTGTAATTGTTCCTGTGCTTGTATTTTGTGACAAAATCCGATCTCCAAGACTAAAATATGACCATACATGGACATTAAACTATGCGAGAAATGGCATTATAAAAATACTTTGTTAACATTATTGATATTAAGTTTCTTGTTGTAGATGAGATTAATTTGGTAGTGATTACCTTGAGCGACAACTAGATTTAATTATGACCTATAATTAAAGCAGAAAGCATTGCGATACATTGTGACTCATATTTAAAACCAGAATATATTGCATATAAATGATACGTATTAAAGGTAAATAAATAAAAGCGACATTCCTTAATTTTCAGTGATTACTATTGCTGTAAGCAGGTTAATCAATTAGTTAATTACACGTTTTATTTTTAAAGTAATTTCATTTTAAAATATATTCAAATGAATTTTAAACCAGGTAGAGGATCACAATCTGTAGATGGGGTTTAAAAGAAATCTAATAATGATTTTAATAATAACAACAATTATGCAATCTCATTTGATAAAATTCAATTCATATTAAATAGTCGCTAAACCGTACATTCACATTGTATGACAACAACAGGGTAATTAGCTGATTATGCAATGCCATTAACTGTTTATTATCGTTATAGAATTTAATAGTGTATTTAAAATTAAACGTATACGTTACCTTTACCTTGATTAGCTTCTTTTAATACCAAAAAATATTCTACCGTTTATTAACCCTTAAAAATAGGTAAAAAATACGATCCTACGTGCACATCCATTTGCCTATCCTTTAGGGGCTCCCCGCCAAAAGGGCTCTTAAATACAAACAAAAGGTTGAAAATACTGTCAGGGTTGAAATGTACGTCGCTCACGCTAGTGAACACAAAATTGCTGTCAAAAGGCCCTTAATACAAACAAAACAGTTAAAAAATTTCATCAAGGGTTGAAAAATATATCCCCCACACGGATCTGATAAATACAAAAAAGGCCTTAATTAAGAATGCAAAGGGTTGAAAAACGCGTCCTACACGTGGACGAATCAAAAAGCGAAAATAATTAGGGTTGAAAAAGGGTTGAAAATACGGTCTCACACGTAAGCGAGTAAAAATAAGGGTGGAAAATCCGGCCTCACACGTAAGCGTGTAAAAATTAGGGTTGAAAATACGGTCTCACACGAGGATATATAAAAAATTGGGGTGAAAAACCCGGTCTCACAAGTAAGCGAGTAAAAATAAGGGTGGAAAATCCTGTCTCACACGTGGATGTGCAAAAAATAGGGGTGAAAAAACACGTCCTACACGTAAGCGTGTAAAAATAAGGGTGGAAAAACCGGTCCTCCACGTGGGCGTGTAAAACCGGAAGTGACGTCAAAATTCAAGATGGCGTCTAGTGTCTCAGTACTACTTTCATATAACTGATTCGGAACTTTTTAATGAAATTCTGTGCATTAAAAAATATACAACCAGTCAAAAAATGAAAGAGTGGAAAGAATGTTCTGTTTTTATTGACAAACAATGTGTCGAGCTTTTAATCACTTCAAGAGTGAAGATATACCACGCAACAACATATTAAAAATTGTTGAAATAAACATGTGTTTACCGGGATCCGACGCCACCATGGGAATGATTTTTTCTGATATGAATAAAATTTGGACCAACGAAAAAACTAGCCTTACTGTAAGAACTTTAAAAGGACTTTTAATGTCAAAACATAATTTTGAAATGAATTGCCTTGAATTTTTTAAGTATCTCCAAGATCGTTTAGTTATTTTACGAATGTGAAAAAATCAATCAGCATAGATGCGAGATGATACGTTTACTGTGTTTTTTAAACATTAGCCTCTCTGTCTCATATTACGAATGCTGGTCAATCATTCATCACATACACACATACACTCTTTAGACTTTTGCAAGGAGAACGGAATAGTGTTACTACCATTTCGCTCCACTGTTCCCACAAGTTATAACCGTTGGATCGATCAATTTATGGGCAACTCAAAAAAGCCATAAACACTGCTTGGGTACGAAACTATCCAGGTAAAACCATGAGGATTTATGACATACCAAGTATATAACCACAGCAATGCCACTTGCCCTTAGTCAAGTGAATATTCAGGCCGAATTCTATATCACAGGGATATTCCCCTTCAATCACAATTTATTTCAAGACATTGATTTTGCACCATCATTTGTGACAGACAGACCTAATTCAAACGCTATAGAAGAGGTCACTCCTAATCAACATAATATCAGATTTGCACTTGATGATGAAATACCATCACTATCACTATTGATATTGAATGAGGATCTACCTTCGTGCAGTACAGTACGTCCAACCTGAAAATAGGGCATCAATTGAACAAGCAGTTTCGTTAGCTTCATTAATAAATGAAGATTCATCTTGAACCTCAAATTACGTCCAACTGAACTTGAAAACGGAGTGTTAGTTGATAGACAATCGCCAGCGTTACCTTAAATCGCTGAGCTCCAAAGAATTCCATTCAAACAAGTTCCTGTAGAAGCTAATGAAAAATCACAATCTGTTACAGCAAAACTTGACCCACACATTTTCCCTGTGACGCTACTTTACGTCAGCATTCAGAATGCCTTGCGTCTATAAGCAAACAATCTGTATTTTTGCCTGAGGCATTACAGCCCTACCCTAAAGCTCCTCCAAGGAAAACAGGAACCAGAGGTCGAAAAATCAAAAAATCTAAAATCTACACAGGTATCCTGAAAAAGAATCTATTAGAAAAGAGTACGAAGAGCGACAGAAACGGTTAAAAAATACCCAAATAGAGAAAAAGGTATTTGAACCATCTATTGAAAAGACGAACAGAGACAAAGAAAAAGGTAGTTATAACAAAAAAAAAAGAAAAAAGAAAACCAACACAATACCAGATTCAGAAGAAGAATATTATTGCCTTTCTTTGTTTAAAAGCGTATTCAGCTCATGGGTTCAATGTCAAAGGATCTGTACACTATAGTCTCACATTGCCTGTACAGATGGAAGCAGATATTAAGTATGCCATTTATGAGCGAGTCTGTTTAACTATAGGAGAAACATTTTATTAAACAGGTACTTTTAAAAACATAGATGTTTTTTTGCACTATGGCATTATGACATGGATGCTTAAAAACTTACCATAAACAACAACTACGTTTGACACTTAGACTGAAAGGCATTATTTATTTGTTCATGTTAGCCCGGTCAAAATAGGCAAAAAAAATAGTAGTGAATTTACAATAATTCGCATAGAGCTCAAAATTGCTAGGTCTTGGGTACACTATTACAAATAAAATATCAAAATCCCCCTCAATTCTACGCCTGCTAAAAAAATTTATTCAAGGTTAAGGGTAAAAAAATCGGTTATTACATTTTTCTCATAGACGGTATGTGTTACCATAAAAATCAGGAAAAAGTGGTAGATCATGACACGGTCTACAAGAGTTGTTCTAATACTTTTCATCGAATGTTTACTATAAGTAAAAATATTGGTTTGTGTAACTTATAGCTACAAATTGAGTGGTAAGGATTTCTTTGGTTGGGATAGTATCGCCGAAAATTCTTTTATGCGCGAAGTTTTTCTGAAGTGTTTGGATTCTGTATGTGATTGATGGTATGTTTGCGTGTTGTGAGGTTACTAGGGTACCTGAGCGGTAACCTATGTATGCGTCTAAAAATTTAGCGTTCACAAGAGGCAATAGAAGAAAGGTAATTGGGGTGTATATGGGTGCTCGGAAATCCATAACAGGGCGGATGTATGTTTTGTAGATGTGTTGAAGCGTTTTAGGGTGGCCACCTGTGATTGTACCCCGGATAGCGCTCAGGTTTGCGCGGTTTCTAATCCTATTAAGTGTTCTTTTTACATCAGGCAGCCAATTGAGGGTTTTAGTAAATATGATCCTTAGGTAGGTGACTTGATCTTGGAGTGTGAGTCTTTCTTGGTTTAGCGTGAGGGAAACATTTCTGGAGGCAAGCTTTGGGAATTATCTTCGGTGTAATTAGGATGTCGGTAGGGGATTGTTTGGGTTTTGGTGGGATAGACGGGGAGTCTCCATCGGTTCGCCCAGTTGGAGAAGTTCAGAAGGGTTTTGGATATGGAGCGTGAGGCGGTTTCGCTGTTCCTAGTAATCGTCCAGAAGGCGGTGTCATCCGCAAACTGCGCAACGACTACTCCGGATTGTGTGACTTCGGGAATGTCGGATGCGAAGATAGTATAGGGGCTAAGGTAGAACCTTGCGGTACCCCTGCTGTAGGTTGGAAAGGATCTGAAAAGGTTTTCCCTACTTCGACCCGAACTGACCGATTGGTACGAGAGTAGGAGTTTGGAGAAGGGGTCAGGAACGTTGAGGTTACGGATCTTGTATCAGACCCTGTCGAATGCTTGCTTAATGTCCAGAAACACAGCCAGATTGCATTGCTTGTGATTGAATGCTTTGGATGTCTCTGAAAGCAGCTTCAATAAGGGATCGTGATACGTTCGGTTGGGGTGGAAGCCGGATTGGCTGTTGGGAAGGAGGTCGTTAAATACGAGATGGTCCCTGAGTCGTCTGGCTAGAATCTGCTCAAGCATTTTCCGAGGCAAGTCAGGAGGGAGATTGGTCTATAGGAAGAGGGCGAGGTTAGGTCGACGTGGTGTTTGGGTATCATGACGATGGAGGCCGATTTCCAATCCTACGGGAAGTGGGATAGGATTACGCATTGGTTGTAGATGTTGGAGAGTAATCGGAGGGCAGGCCGGGTAAATGACGGAGGATTTTCCAATTTAGGCCGTCATGGCCTGGGGCAGAATTTTTTTTTTATCGGGCGTGATGGGAGCATAAAAGGGATTCTGGTTATCGAATTGGGTTTCAGGAAGGTTAAGGTTGCGAAATTCTTCAAGGCGACCCTCAAGGAATGCCTTGAACAAGTGGATTGGAGGTGTGACCAAAGAAATCGGCTTTTCCTTGGTCGGAGGAGATTAGGTTGTTCTGAAGGTCGGCTAGGTGGGATTTAGGGTTAACTTTTCTTCTGATCAGTCTCTCGAACTGTTGCCAGAAGAGTTTACCATTTCTATAATCTAACTGAGAGGTGACCTTGGTCCAGGAGTATTTGGCGTGTCTGTTTGCTTCTCGCCTGATGAAGGTGTTAAGGCAATTGTATTCGGTCTTGAGAGCCGGGTCCCTGGATCGCAAGAATTGACGATAGATTCGTCTTTTCTCTTTGATCCAGTTCACGATGTGCTGTTGGAGCGGTTTGCGAGAAATGTCGATGTTTTTTCATGCTACAGAGATATCGACCGCTTCCGTAATTACGGAAGTTAGGTCTCTAATAGTTCTCTCAAGATCTTGAGTGTAGGAAGGTTGTTGGAGATGTGTTCGGAGAACACATTCCAGTCTGCTTTTGAAAAATCTTTAATGACTGTATTGAGGAGGTGTAGGGGGAGCTGGACAAAATTAAGTTTTGACCAATAGTAGTATGTGATCTGATGTGATCGTGGTGCCTAGAAAGTACTCACTATCGAAATAGTAAGCTATAGGTTCGGAAACTATGATGTGATCTACTATTGAGACACCTAAATGTTCGAAGTATGTTGGCTGTGTGTTGGCGATTCGCAAAAGCGGCAACTGCAACAGAGCAGAGGATAGCCTGTTACCGTTGCCATTAGTTGCGGTGTCAGCTAATTGGATGTGGCTGGCATTGAAATCACCTAGGATAACTGCATTAGGGAGGCTAGAGGCGTAGATTAAAAGGTCATCGGATAGGGTGTTGTGGCTGGGCGGGTTGTAATAAGAAATAAATATTATAGGAGTGGGAAAGTGCACCGTCGCAGAAACGCATTAGAGATGCTGTAGGTGCACAGGGAGTTTGAAAGGAATGGATGGGAAGCAATTTTTAATGAAGAGGGCGGTTCGTGGTGGCTATTGTTTAGGACTGGGTGATACGTGTTGAATTGAAGTGTACATCTGTTTGTGACTTTTGTTTCTGTGATGGAGTGTATATTGTGTGTGTGTAAAAAGTGTTTAAGTAAGGGGCGTTTCCGAAGAACGCCCGTGGCAGCAACGGTCCCTGCTAGGATATCCATCAGGAGGGAGTTAAGGATTGGGTTTGGCAAATTACGGCGACCTTCATCCGCGTACCGGATACGCATATGTTGATCCTCCTTTGGGACTTCTTCTTGCTATACATAGAGCTCCAAACAAAAATCGATTATATGAACAAGTAAAGATGTTTAAGTTTCGTGAAAAAATACACGAAACAATAAAAGAGTGGAAATCTTGTGTTCCTCAAACATATGCCTCTGCTTATCTACACTCATATCTAGTATACTACCAAGTTCAAGTGTGGCTAGGCAATCAACTGGACCCACAAGACAGTTTGGAAATTAATAGATAATACTGTAGAGCCAGTTCACACTTTACTCCCACCTGCTCCAAAAAACTTCTTAACACAATTTTTTGCAATTGAAAAAGGGTTGTAATCCAAACTGTGGCTGTGTATCTTCCTTAGAACAATATACAGATATCCAGCAAGAAGAGGAAGAAAGCGAAGAATTGTTGAAGTAGCATTTGAAAATTATCAGTCAGACTAAAATTTTCCCGAAATCGGTAATTCGTTCCACTTTGATCATTACCAATTGTAACGTTTTTTAACAATAGATAACCGAATCACAATAAATCATTAAATAACCCTACCATGGCATCCACGTTAAAAAAAGCGCCAAGCACACTACGTCTCAGTTAATGCATATTATGTAGGATATGACTTCTTCAACTTTTGGAGTCGCGATATCTCAGGAACAGTGACTTGTAGAAAAAAAAGAACAATTTTTGTAGAAAATTTCATGATCTTCATCTTTGTTTGGCCTATGTTTATGATAACAGTTACCCTTTGCGATCAAATGCAAAACACCGATTTTGCTGATCTTGAATAAATTTTTAGCAGGCGTCGGATCGGTTGGGATTTTCTTAGTACCTGTACCAATTTTCCGAGAATTATAATAATTTGAAATGTCTATTTTGACTGGATTATCTCGTATTTCCTTTTTACATAAATGGCAACCTTAACCCTTAAATACATATTGTTTTGCTGTTTGGCAACATACACTAAATCATAGCACTCGGACTAATGCCAGGGCAAACATCGCACTGTTGCATAGCGTAGTAGTTCGTCTACATACCGGCTTAAAATAAGCTACCCATAGATGCCGCTCCTGGTCCTATTTTAGAAACATTTAGTCAGTCTCGGGTGAACAGCGCATACCGTATTTATGAATTTTTCTTCTAAAATGAACTTTCTCTTCTTTACATAAACGTTGTTTTTTTTCCTGTGGAGTAGGTCGGTTTTTTCAAAATACCCTCTTGTTGTTCTTTTAATAATCTGTATACCGCGCTCCAGTGATATTAGAACACATTGCCACTACAAGTAGAAGTGTTGCAGCCTAGGACACTGACGTCGTAATTAATGAAAAGTGGCGGGGGAACGCGTGGGGGTGAGTGATGTTGTGGATGGGGCGGGAAGTGGAGTAGAGGGTGCAGTAGACCCCATTTTCAGTCCCTTGTCGACGTTTGAACCCCTAATTAGAGTCCTTTTGTCAGTATTAAGAAACTTTTGACAGTTCAGACCCTGGATAGTAGGCAAATGCGCACGCATACAGTGTTCTGATTGGAGGTCCTAAGGCTAGACCACGCCCCCTTTCAGGTGATTGGTCGTGCGCGCACATACAGTCCCAGGATAAGCGTTCTGTTTGGTGGACTTAAAGACAGGCCCCGCCTACTGGTTTGTGATTGGTCTTTCGACCCCGCCCAGTCTTTCTGGTTGGAGGGCTAAGGCGCTGTGTCCTGATTGGTTGGTTTTGTTTGTGGCGCCATCTGGTGGTATATTTCTAGGACTAATGAATGTTTTCTGTAATAGAGGTTGATCGAGGCGCCACTTAGCGGTATATTTTTAAAAGTACATGCAGATCCCTGTAATCGTTACGACGGGAAATTTGAAATAGTATTGTAATAAGTGGGCCACATGCTAACTCATAAGACAGGTATAGGTCTCCGGAACTTGTATTAGAGTATTAGCCCCTTGTCGGGCCCTCTTGGAAGGAAGTTTCAAATATTATTCAGGGCCCTCATACTATCTCATAAGAGGGCGACAGGCCTCTGGAGCTTGTTCTCAGGTTTGCGCCACCTGCCTGGCCCCCTGGCCAACTACTGGTGTATTTTTAAAACGAATGAATGTTTTCTGCAATACGGGTTGATTATCGATAATAAAAATATAAAGAGGTTTTAAATAATTTATTATGTGTGAATCATAAAATGTAAATTGACAAATACGTACCCACATAATGTTATTAATTTAAAAATAGCGTAACACTCATACCGTTATCTAATTAACTAAACAAACAAATGAGCTGGGATCGCGTCTATAGAATAACAGCTGACGCTATTACAGAGTTGATTTATGACGTCAACCTATAAGGATAATAATAATACATGAAAATCTTTAACACTATTTTTTGCGAATATAAAGTAAAACATATATGTATTAAAAATAATGTTATTAATTTAAAAATAGCGTAACGCTCATACCGTTATCTAATTAACTAAACAAACAAATGAGCTGGGATCGCGTCTATAGAATAACAGCTGACGCTGTTACTGAGTTGATTTATGACATCAACCTATAAGGATAATAATAATAATACATGAAAATCTTTAATACTATTTTTTTGCGAATATCAAGTAAAACATATATATTAAAAATAATAGGCATACCTTAAGACGTGTTTTCTTTCCAGTATTCTAATAACACGTATACCTTAGAGACTTGGATATTGAAGTATTTATACCTTGCATACAAAACTGCTTTTAAATTAAACAAATAATTAAGACCACATTAGTATTCCCGAAAAGATATATATTAAAATGTATACCAGTTACGATTAATGCATGGTTTAAGCACGTGCTCAATTTAGAAAATATTTAAAAGAAAACAATGGACTTATTTTGATATTAAGGAGATGAGCAAGAGAAAAATAATATATACCGCTGATTTTTAAATACTCTGTTAAATTCTTTATAATAGTAAAACACAGTTAATGGGAGTTACCTAAACAAGTTTGTTGTTATACCAAAAGTGAATTTCGTAACTAAATGTAAACAAATATTCATACATGTTTTACGTACAAATATCGAAAATATTCATTACGTAACATACCAGGTCTCTGTAAATACGTCAAATAATTAAGAAACATTGTGGAATCTCATCTAATGGAATATTTTTAAAACTATAAACTAACATTCAGCTGCTGATATTTACATTCTAGAAAACAAAAACGGTTCGGTGGTTGACATTTTTACAAAAGGCTGTCATCATAGAAACCTAAGCGTGTTTTTCTTAACGCAAGACATATTTCACCAAGGACGTGAACAGAGAGATATTTCACTCAACGCTAATTACATAATTTTGTTTAAGAATCCGCGTGACAGAGCTCAGGTACAGCATTTAGCAAGGCAGATTTCACCTGACAACCCGACATTTTTAGAGGCTGCGTACCACTTCAAATCCACACGGTTATTTATTGTTCTATTTGAAGCAAAAACGCCGGATGCATCACGATATAGAACAAATATACTCGAGCCGCAAGGCATCTGTCAAATATACATAGCGAAACAGTATTTAAACTTCACAGTCATAAATATTACGTCACATATGATGGCGGGCGTTTTAATAAAAAATAACGATATCTTTCACGTATTAGCCAGATCAAGTAAAAGTTAACGTAACGCTTTATTGAAATGTTTGGATAGTAAACAGGTCGAATGTTTCTGCGAGTATGCACACAACATTTTAAAAGGTCGTGTACCTCTGTCAAGTGATCAGAAGCAGCAACTCTGTCAACATAAGCACACTTTAAAATGCCTAGCACAGAGAGGCGAATCTATAAAAGGAAGAAATAGTTTCTTGTACAGAAGGGCGGTGCATTTCTACCACTCATGTTAGGACCATTACTTGGTTGTATTCTGGGTAATTTTGTTTCAATAGCTATGGACCACAACCTGAAGAAGATGATTATTCTACCGTTGGATTTTATACAACGCTTACAGTCACCCGATGTTACACAAAATAACATTTTAGCGCAGCTGGGTAACGATATGAATAAAGTTTTAAAAACCAAAATGACTGATGGCAACAGTACAACTAAGCTCTTCAAAGATATCTACACTTCTCCAATCAGTTACCTCAACCTGCTAGCATAACAATCACCGGTGATGCTGATCATATTACAGGTTTACCGAAACACAAAGGCCTGGCAGACGACGAAATAATATCAACGCTTTCGGCTACATATAGGAAGAAATTTGCTGATTTTTCACTGAATACGAACGGTGATGTATTTTGGGATAAATTGGATATTGTCGCAATAAAAGGTGAGATCATCCCTCATTCTAACATTATCGATCTGGTTCACGAAACGTTAAGGCAGCGAAAAAATACAAACCCGCATGACTGGCAACAGTTTGCGACGTACACGGAAGACACGAGAGTTCATCGGAAATACTCGAAGAGGTGATGCTGTTGTATCACCTAACGTTGAACGGACTCTTACGACTATAGGTGAGAATTACGATGCTGATATTGAATCGCTGGAACACCGAAAAGAATTTCTCAAAGCAGAAGATTTTCACTAGATTGGGATACGTGGCGAGCATAACATGTTGTATACTATGATCCCTCGCTCGCGGCAGGGTTTTCGTGTATAACATCTTTAGCTAATGCTGTAAAAGGTAAATATGATGAAATGAAAAATTGTCTACAGTCACAGGAAGCTTATACGGTGCATAATCCAGTCAGAAAAAAGTTTCCCCGCATTAGATATATTGTGAGTAACCTTTACGAGTTGTGAAAAGCGAACTTTAACTAAACACAATAGTAGCTACAATTACATACCAGATAAAGAAAATGCATCTGATAGTAAGGTCAAGGTTAATACTAGTACAGCCACCGACAAGTCAGATAAAAAAGAGATCTAACAGGTCAAAAGGATGATGATGATGATGCTTCAGCTGATGTTATTACTGATGTACATGAGATGTCATCTTATAAATAGTATTACTTGCAATAAATTATTGAAAACCTCTAGATCTTTTTATTATCGATAATCGACCCCTATTACAAAAAACATTCATAAATTTTAAAAATACACCAGTAGATAGCGTCACAATCAGGGGTCAGGCAGGGGGCGAAAATCTGTGAACAAGTTCCAGATGCCTATAGCTGTCGTATGAGATAGTATGAGGGCCCCTTATTAGAATACTATTTCTAACTTCCCGCCAAGAAGGCCCGACAAAGGGCAAAGACCCTAACATAAGTTCCGGAGACATCATGAATTAGTTTGAGGGTCCCCTTATTAGAATGCTATTCCAAATATCCCGCCCTAACGATTACAGGGACCAGCATGTACTTTTAAAAATATACCGCCAGGTGGAGCCACCATCAACGTTTATTACAGAAAACATTCATTAGTCCTATAAACATACCACCAGATGGCGCCACAAACAAAACCAACCGATCAGGATGCAGCGCCTTAGTCCTCCAACCAGACCACAGAGCGGGGGTCTAAGGACTAATCAGAAACTAATAGACGGGGCCTGTTTTCAAGCCCACCCAATCAGGCCGCTCTCACTGGGGCTGTATGCGTGCGCACGATCAATCACCAGAAAGGAGACGTGGTCTAGCCTTAGGACCCCTCCAGGGGCTGAACTGCCAAAAAGGCTCTTAATACTGACAAAAGGACCCTAATTATGCGTTAAAACGTCAACAAATGCTGAAAATGGCGTCCAAACACAAGCCGACCCCAACCCTACTCCACGCCCCACCCACAACCCCACTCTCCCCCACACCTTTCCCCACCACTTTTAATTAATTATGACGTCCGTGTCATAGGCTGCACCCTTGCTACTACTACCTACACTATTTGTCGAATGTTGACACTTTGAGGCATTATGTACACTTCTGTGCACCGAAACTGCATACACTTAGATTAAGTTGTGTAACTCGTTATTTAATGTTATTGCCAATGCCATTGTTATCCAACCATTTAAATATTTTGATATTCATTTGAACGTGAACATTTTTCTAGTTACTCACTCACAACCATGGAAATAGATCTAGACCAGATTTACAAAGCTTAAAAAAAGCAAAAATCGCTCTCAGGACTTAATGATTTTAACTGAAGAGAAGTATCCATTCAGAATGATAATTTTTCATTCGTAGAGAGCATTTTAAAGTACTTGTTTTGAAATAATAAATGTGGTAATTGCATCTTAATGCATCACCTATAAAGTAAGTCATATTTCTAATTTACATATAATTAATAGTGTAATGAGTACTTTCTCAACTTACACAAATTTTCTTGGAGTTTCGGACGATTCTCGCTATCCTGTACAATAATATATTATGTGGTTCAGTAAAAACGACGTTTGTAGTAATTCAATCTCAAACAATTTGTACGTAACTAACAAAGATAGAGCGGTCGCTTCATTGCTTAATAAATGATTTCCCTAAATTAAAAACAAAAACATGATAATGACGTCAGAAACGGTTTCTCTGCTGAAACTTGAAACAGATTAAATGCACGGTAACAAATATTATTTGGTTTATTAAAAAAACGTGCAGGTTACTTAGACGAATACTTAGACATTAAATCACTTAATTTTTTTTCTTTTTGTATGTATTAATAGGTCATAATTTGATTACAAGTATATATTTTTTTAATATTTTATACGAACATAAGAAACTGAAAAGTCAATATATGTATTTTACAGCTCTTATAGTATATGCCTTTAATAAGTACGCCACTGACCTGTCGCTGTCAAGATGATTTATTACTCTCTGATATTCTGGGACGTAATTTAAAACCTTATCCATTTTTTCCCATTTTATTATGACTTTATCTACGATTTGAATAACATTTTCTTTAAAAATAAAAAATAATGCATTTAAGGGTTAAGCCTCGCCCTCGAGCCATTCTTTTAACTGACCCTCAGTTGTACAGGCTTGGTATAAATCAACACGGGTTTGAATGCAATAAAATAGGTTGCCCCGACAAGAATTAATTCAGATAATATCTGAATAATTAAATAAATTTTTGTAAAACTCTTTACACTTACTAGCTAACAATAAAAGGTGTCAGCGCTTTTGAGGTTTAAAATATGCATAGGTTAGAATTAAAATAAACAATTAAATTTTACCTGAAGATAATTAAGATATGTAGAAATAAATGCTTGAAAGATGTTCTACTTACGCTAATGAGTGTACAAAAAATTATACTTAATGAGAGGTTTACAGAAATCAACGTTGAATCATATACAATATAAATCACAATTTTTTTCACTTTATACAAACAAAAATAATTCGAATTTACACACAAAGCTGTGTCTTTTGTTTGAAAAATAAGGAATATTATTATGCATATTTTAAAAATCTGTCTGCAAGGGGTTTATAAATATCTGGAAAAATTCATTATGAATGATAAATTGTCTACAAGAAATAACAAATACTTTTTATTGTTGAGACGCAAGTCAATATTGATTAATCGTATAAGAAAGCGATCATTTGTACCTAATTCGATTAAAATTGTTCAGAGGATCGGTAAATTTGGTGATTAATATACACTTTATAGGTCGCCGTAGAAATAAAATTTTGGCTACCCCCTACAAAGAACGTGTTTTAATCTATTGTAAAACCAACTTTTCTTGCACTCCCCACCCTAGTATAAAAGGTTTTGTCCGATACTTGGAGCTGAGTAGGTAGATTTGTGTAGTTTTGTGTGTGTTGAGTACGTAAGTTGTGATAGTAAATACCGGCGAGTGCAATAAATCTTTTCATTAACAAATTTAACTGTGAACCTTCTATATCCATCGGTAAGTTTGATTTATAATTATTAAAATCGATTTTTTTTTATTAAAAAAAAAGTTTATTAAACGGAGTTTGAAAGAGAAAATGCAGTTCACTGTTATCTTAGAAGGTCATACTGACCGGGAAGAATGTGAGTGCGCCGTCTGTTATGTGTTCTATTATTGCTTCAGAGGATAAAGCTTTTATCTTAAGTTCGATTACTAATTTTTCTTTTGTGTAAATCTATAATTATCAAAAATTCAAAGGTTATTAATGTTTGATAAAATGGTATTTGTGACTAATTGGTTATTGATTTATCGTGACATTTTTGGAAGGTTTGGTGGTAGTATGGATTAATTCTCCGTCTTCTGCTGCAATGTTGCCAGAGCTACACACCCCTTATTGTTCAATAACATTTTCGCGATTTTTACAGAAGAAAATATTTTTAATGCAACCGTGATTTTTATTAACTAAAGTCAATGCCATGGTCAAGCAATGAATAACATAACAGGCCGGCTGTATTGACCTATCCGCAGAGACTGGTTTACATAGTAACAAAGTAGCGGATGAAGATTCCCCGTTAGTATAAATTTAGTCGAATCATCGGTTTCTTCTCAAAATTACAGATGTGCATCGTTAACTCTTAGTTATCCATTTCAATTAGACACGTTAATTAAATTGTAGTGCAACTAATAAATTCATTATGAGAAATTTACCTAGCCATGAAAAATAACTACATTTTACACTTATCGTATTTGAATTCGCAACACTATTCTGTATTACCTCAAGATTTACATTTTAAGTGTATAATTGTTTTTACACCACACCTTAATTTTTTTAGTCAAAAAACATAAGATACTAATTAAACCATTATTTTATAAATTATAGGTACATTATTTAATGAATTGTTTGATAGTGTGCAGAATAATTGGCTTAGATTTGGTTTCGTGCACTTCACGGTGTAGCTTATTTAATTGCGTTTCTACATCAAATTTGAAACGCTTGGTTTCTATTGATACTCACTTACCGTTCAAAGCCTTAATCTTAAAAATAAATTAATGTTTTAATTAAAGCCGTAACAATTATTACAGTTTCCTACAATTAAAGGTGAAATAGATGTGATCTATGGTGGTAAAGCAGAGATTTTTTACTGCACATTATTTTTTTTTGAATAATTACACACAATATACTTAGTTATAGTTTTATAATGAGATAATTGTAAATAAAAATTATGGTTAGAAATTTTTTATAATTTAATTTAATACAAATAACAGGCGTCAAATTAACAAATAAAGCCGGTTTTACAGGAAAACAAATTAAAAAGTTTATCTTGTACTATTATTTATATGTACACATGCATACATTTTTTATGCCCGTCCTAATTGGCTTAACGTGCAATTTTTTGTATTTGTTTTTATGTTTTTAAAATTAAATTACACCCCCAGCTTTATTAAAAAAAAACATTCATTAATGTCCAATTACGCGATTCTACCCATTTAGAAACTCAAAACAGCAAATTAAGTTGCAGATTGTATTGCATCTATGATTATCATATTTTGTAGTTTTCTTGTTATTAAATCACATGCCCTTATATTGAAAAATCAGTTTTGAATCTGTAAAATTATTTGTTATGAACCGATGAGAAAACGGCTTTAGTACTTAAAATCAGGGATCCGACTAAAATTAATTTGTTCTTAAAGAAGAAAAATGTATCATCCTATACATGATGCTTAATAATTTAATCACGTTCATGCAATTAAAGATAACGGAACGTCAAAGCGCTAAAGTGTTTCCTAGGTATATGTTTTATTTATTTAATCAGTTATTTATACTTACTTTGGTGCAATTGGTGCTGTTAGTTAATAGATTTATTATTTTAGTATCTGTTTTTAATTAGTATTAAAATAAATTATAATTATACCGGTCTTCTATTAATTTTATTAAATAGTTATCTTGTTATTCCGAGATTAATAATATATTGTTTCAATCTGTTTCTATGGACTGAAGTATCATTTTTAGTCTTGGGACATAATGTTAGCACAGCCATTGCAACACAATTGTTTGAAACCTATACCATAATTTGGTGCTACTTTGTGATCACAAAAAAAAATTTGGTGTAACAAAACATTAGGGCTGTGTCTGTTTAACATAAGGTTAGCACAGCCAACGTACAAGTACTTAAGCTAATAATTGTATCGAATTCATTTATGTGTTATAATTTGGTACTACTTTGTTACCCTTTGTTAGTATCTTTTAAAACATTTTTGGACTTCAACTTATGAAAATCTTACGAAAGCATGTTATCAGGATGATTGATGTATTATAATTTGGTACTAATTTAGCGTCATTTTGCTACCCTAAAATAAAATTCGTTGCCCATATTTTTTAAAAATGTTTGATCTAATACGTAATGTAAATCACAAAAATCTAATAACAAAACATGATGATTTATATGTTATAAGTTGGTGCTACTTTGTTGCCCTGAAATAAAATTTTTTCTCGTATTTTTCATAAAATTTTTCGACTAAAATATGAAAATGTAAACTTTCACGATTATCACACATAATTAAAATACTTATCCTTTGGGAATAATATCTTTTATATAAATTTATACATTTCGATAACACTTACAGCTATCGTCCTCAGTAAATGGTAATATCTGAAGAATTAAGGATGATTGATATGTTATAATTTGATGCTGTTATGTTACCCTGAAATAAAATTTGAATTTTTCAAAAAATTTTTGGGCTCAAATATGAAAATGTAAACTTTCACGATTATCACACATAATTAAATATTTTGTTTATTTATCTTTTATATAAATTTATACGTTTCGGTAACAATTGCAGAGTGGAAGTAAGAAAGGCGCTAAGTACCAAAAATAAAGTTTCGAGATATTCAAGAAAAAAGTAACAAGAAGGTCAATATTTGTTTTTTTTTTGTTTATTAGCATAAAAAATCATGTTAATTCTAACATACACTGATATAAATTATGGAAAAAAGCTGAAAATAAAGATAATTTCTCCAAAAGAAAAAAAAAAAAAATAGAAACGGGGTAAGTGCCATAAAATTTTTTTTAGCAAAATAGGATCAGAAAGTGTTGCTGATGTATTTTAGGGTTTGTTAACAATAAAAATTAAGCTGAAGGCAAAAAATAAAGAGTAATAACAAAACAATCCTTGATAATCGATGTGAATGCCTAGCAGTTCCTTGTAAAAATCTTGGTGCAATGAATCATTCAGATAATAGGGTAACATAGAGCGAATTTTTTTTTTGTTTTCTGATATATTATTTTCTGATAGGAGTCCCAAGTATTTCCGCCTTGACACTGCTTTGCTGATTTGAAGCTTTGAAGTATTCTTGTCCTTTTATGTCCCAAAATCCAAAGTCAGTCGGTTTGATCACCTCAAATGGTGGTTGTATCTTGCTGACTGAGTAGCGTTAACCAGATCGTCTTATACAGGGTTCCCCATAATAGGCTACCCATTTTAATATTTGCATTAAAATTTTTTTAGTTAACAAAACAAACTATTTATTATACTAAATTACAGCTAACTCTTTGGGATTTATGATAACTTATAAATATTTGGCTAATTTAATTCTAACTTTTAAAAATGACGTGTTCTAAATGACCTCCACCAACTTCAACACATTTTTCAATATTAGATAAAAAGTGGTTCATTACACGGCGTAGCAAACCTTCGTCTATTCCTTCAACTTCTTCACGAATTTTGACTTTGAGTTCCTCGATTGTACCTGGACGACTCGCAAACACTTTGGCTTTAAATATCCCCACAGGAAAAAATCGGATGTCGTTAAGTCGGGGGACCTCGAAGGCCAAGGCAAATTTCCGAATCGAGAAATGAGTCGGCCATTAAACATTTCTCGCAGAACACTCATTGAGTTTCTGGCGGTATGAGCTGTTGCCCCATTTTGTTGGAATAGTAAGGCATTGTTGAGTAATCCTCGTCTATTTAATTCTGGAATAGGGAATATCTCTAGCATGTTTACGTAGCGCTAACAACTTTTGGATTATGGAGGTTCTGTGTAAAGATTTCACGAGGATTTTCATTTGACCCGTATCTAAAATTCTGTTTATTAACCATGCCGTTCAAATAAAAATTTGCTTCATCGCTCATTAGGAGACTGTGAATTGCTCCTTGATGTAAATCCAAAAATTCTTGACAAAATGCATTTGGTATTTATACGGATGAAATTTTAAATCCCTTTGAAGAATTCGATCTAAGCTTTCCTTTGACATTCCTAGGATAAGGGTTTGTCGATTAGCAGACCTTTTAGGACTTCTCGTAAACGCAATTCTAACTCTTTCAATATTTTCTGGTATACGAACTGTTCTTCAACGTCCAGGCTTCTTCAAATTTTGTACAGAACCATTTTCACGCCAATGACGAACCCATTACTTAACAGTTTTACGATTTGGCGCGTGACCCCTATTGTTGTTATTAAACTGACGCCGGAATGTACGCCTAACTTCTTCTATCGAATTGCTTCTTATGTAAGTTTATACACAAAACACACGTTGTTGGACTGAGTAATCCATGAAAGTTCAAACGGATGTTGAAATAATGTCTCAAAGCAAAAAAATTAAATAATTATTGATGAAAACTAACAAACTTCTCGTAGTAAAATGACGTTACACGAAATTATTAATTTATAACTTATTTGTGACAGGCGCCTACCTGTTTAATAATTAACTTAAATCCCAAAGACTACAGAAGATAATCCCACAGAGAACAACTTATTTAGTTATCTCGTAGGGAATTTATTAATAAAATAAAATGGGTAGTCTATTATGGGGAACCCAGTATAAAGGATTTCAAAACTTTTTTGCGTTTTTCTATAAACGCAAAATTCCTGTCATATGGCGTAAAGCTGTGTCCGCTGGTAAGAAACTTGATCTGTATTAAATCGTAAAGGACATGAGCTGCCAAAAATATTAGAACAAACTAAATATATTTGTTTTTGTTCTGTCCCCCGCAGTTGTCACATCAGAGTGTTAAAGATCTGTTATCAGTGAATTCGCTGTTTAGAAATCGGGACATAAGGAAGCAATCTCGCCCTGTCACACCTTTACGCCATAAAAACATGTAAGCATTATTTGTGTCACGTACATGTGTTCCGAAATTATAACAGGAAGTTTGCGACAAGTAAAACATATCCGAATGCACAATTTAATCGATCGCAGGTATTGCACGTGTCCATTCTTGGTCGCAGAAATGAAAGTTTTGGAAAGTCCTTAATTAAAATAAACCGGCATGGTACTGTAGTTCCAGGATAACGTTTTTGAAAAGTCTCTTGGTATTAAATTTATATAGGCCTTTATGTTTTCTCGATCAGTTCTCAGAAAATTTTGATTTTTTATGACTTGTTATTTTATCAGAGAAAAACGTTTCGCCCGCTTTCTTTTTAGCAACAAGAACATCCACCTTTTTCCTTCTCACTGCAAAGGTATTTATAGAGTTGCGTTTTTCCACCATCTGTTGTAATGGTGTAGCCTATTGTTACTTGGCGTTTGCTGCTCATTGGATCCTCATAAGTGCAATGACTTCGTCTCTTTATATGTCCTAGATGGATAACATTCAATATATAGGAACCCTTGCGCTGTGGTTAATCGAGATCCTTGCAAGATAATTTGCATTTACAGTTCTGAAAATGTAATGTAATACGTAAATGATAATATATTTTTAAGCAGGTCGCACAATAACAAACCTGTTCAGTCGGCAATGCTTTCTCTGCAGCAATCTGAAGATTTCGTGTTTTATAAGCCTTATCAGCCTCTTGGAGACGCTTTTGCTCAGAGTCAAAACGACCACTGCCGCTTTTTTGATCCAATTTATTCATATTTTACAACAAATTCCCCAAATTAATTAATTTTTTATATATTTTCAAGAACAACATACGTTTTGACGGTTAATACGAATAGACTGAAATAATTCAAGAGCTGATTCACTATGGCGCTTACCCCTATTATGGGAAATAACCTTTGTCGCTTACCGATGTCTCCATCTTATTTTTATTGTAGGAAGCGTAATCTAACTCATGGCACTTACTACCTTCGTAAGGTCACAAAGCATGTCGTTTAAGACCTTTCTACGGTAATAACACCTTTTGGGAAATTATGGCACTTATCACTTTTGTTACTTCCACTCTTCAATTATAGTTATTGACCTCAGTAAATGGAAATATCTTTAAGAATTACGGATAATTGATATGTTATAATTTGGTGCTTTGTTACCCTGAAATAAAACGTGTTGCTCTAATTTTTATGAAATTTATGGGTTAAAAATGAAAATGTAAATTTTCACCAAAATAAAAAAAATCTGATGTGTGCCACACATGACCTCACAATACAATCTAATTGATAATTTAACCAATCATAAGTAAAATTGAAAGAATTTGATGTTTTATCACTAGCGTAGTTTTTTTTGCTACTAAAAATGTTGTAGTTTTTTCATATCAAACAATTTTTTTTTCAAAAATCATCTGAAATGGACAGAAATGCCTCAAAACGTGTAAAAATGCAAAAACAAATTTTCGAAAATTTTTTACCAAAGGCCAAACAATTTTTTTTTTCAAAAATCGCCTTAAATGGTCAGAAATGGCTCAAAACGTGTAAAATTGAAAAAAAAATTGGCAATTTTTTTATCTAAGGGCCAGACAATTTTTTTTCCCGAAAATCATCTCACCAAATGGTCAGCAATGGCTCAAAACGTGTAAAAATTCAAAAAAAATTTCGAAAATTTTTGACCTGAGGGTCAAAATTTTTTTTTCAAAAATCATTTCAATTGGCCAGAAATGCCTTAACACGTCTAATAAGATGAGATAAAAAAGCTCGTGCATTATGCGTCTTGAACCCGAGACGCCGGGACATTAACCAAACGCGCTACCACTGTGCTACTGGAGGAGTTCACGAACAAACGAAAATCTTGGTAGATATTCAATTCTAGGATGGTTCACTTAGTTGTTTTTCCAAAAATCATCTGAAATGGTCAGAAATGCCTCAAAACGTGTAAAAATGCAAAAACAAATTTTCGAAAATTTTTTACCAAAGGCCAAAAAATTTTTTTTTCAAAAATCGCCTTAAATGATCAGAAATGGCTCAAAACGTGTAAAAATGCAAAAAAAAAAAAATTTTAATTTTTTTACCAAAGGCCAAAAAATCTTTTTTTCAAAAATCGCCTTAAATGGTCAGAAATGGCTCAAAACATGTAAAAATGAAAAAAAAATTGGTAATTTTTTTATCTAAGGGCCAAACAATTTTTTTTCCCGAAATCATCTCACCAAATGGTCAGCAATGGCTCAAAACGTGTAAAAATTCAAAAAAAATTTCGAAAATTTCTGACCTGAGGTCAAAATTTTTTTTTCAAAAATCATTTCAAATGGTCAAAAATGCCTTAACACGTCTAATATGATAAGATTAAAAAACCTCGTACATTATGCGTCTTGAACCCGAGACGCCGGGACATCAACCAAACGCGCTACCACTGTGCTACCGACGAAGTTCACGAACAAACGAAAAACTTGGTTTTTTAGTTTTTTTTTTCAAAAATCATATGAAATGGCCAGAAATGCCTCAAAACGTATAAAAATGCAAAAAAATCTTCGAACATTTTTGACCTACGGGCCAAAAAATTTTTTTTTTAAAAATCATCTCGCTCAATGGTCAGAAATGGCTCAAAACGTGTAAAAATGCAAAAAAAAATTCGGAAATTTTTCATCTGCCAAAAACTTTTTTTTCAAAAAGCATCTGCAATGGTCAGAAATGCCTCAAAACGTGTAAAAATGCAAAAAAAATCGAATTTTTTTTCCGAAAATTTTTGATCCGAGGGTAAAAATTTTTTTTTCAAAAATCATGTCAAATGGCCAGAAATGCCTTAACACGTCTAATAAGATAAGATCAAAAAACCTCGTACATTATGCGTTTTGAACCCGAGACGCCGGGACATCAACCAAACGCGCTACGTCTGTGCTACCGGCGGAGTTCACGAACAAACGAAAAACTTGGTGATATTCAATTCTGGGATGGTTACTTAGTTTTTTTCAAAAATCATATGAAATGGTCAGAAATGCCTCAAAACGTGTAAAAATGCAAAAAAAAATTTTCGAAAATTTTTGACTAAGGGCCAAACAATTTTTTTTCTCTAAAAATCATCTCGCCAAATGGTCAGAAATTGCCCAAAACGTGTAAAAATGCAAAAAAAATTCGAAAATTTTTCATCTGCCTAAAACTTTTTTTTCAAAAAGCATCTGAAATGGCCAGAAATGCCTCAATACGTGTAAAAATGCAAAAAACATTTTGAAATTTTTTTACCAAAGGCCAAAGAATCTTTTTTTCAAAAATCGCCTTCAATGATCAGAAATGACTCAAAACGTGTAAAAATGCAAAAAAAAATCGAATTTTTTTTATCTAAGGGCCAAACAATTTTTTTTCCGAAAATAATCTGACCAAATGGTCAGCAATGGCTCAAAACGTGTAAAAATTAAAAAAAAAATTTCGTAAATTTTTGACCTGAGGGTCAAATTTTTTTTTCAAAAATCATTTCAATTGGCCAGAAATGCCTTAACACGTCTAATAAGATGAGATAAAAAAGCTTGTGCATTATGCGTCTTGAACCCAAGACGCCGGGACATCAACCAAACGCGCTACCACTGTGCTACTGGAGGAGTTCACGAACAAACGAAAATATTGGTAGATATTCAATTCTAGGATGGTTTACTTAGTTGTTTTTCCAAAAATCATCTGAAATGGCCAGAAATGCCTCAAAACGTGTAAAAATGCAAAAAAATCGAAAACATTTTTTTTCAAAAAGCATCTGAAATGGCTCAAAACGTGCAAAAATACAAAAAAAAATTCGAAAATTTTTGACCAAAGGGCCAAAATTTTTCTTGAACCCGAGACGCCAGGATATCAACCAAACGCGCTACCACTGCGCTACCGGAGGAGTTCACGAACAAACGAAAAACTTGGTAGATATTCAATTCTAGGGTGGTTCACTTAGTTGCCTACGTAAAGACGTGCCGGTTTGCTACGAATAGCCGTTCGTATGTATACACTCTGTAATAGTCGAAATCTGGAATTCCGCCCGTTTGACGATAGATTTCGTTCAAAAGTTGATCATTCCGTCTACTCATGGATCCGAACTTGGGTACCAAATTTCATGACGATCGGATTATCTTTGTGGACGCTATCGCGATATGCAGACAGACAGACAGACATACATTTTGAAATTTTCATGTTTGGTAGCTCATTTTAAAGGAAATTTACGATGAAATTTAATCCTCTTTAATAACATGCTGGGATCTGCTTTTAATCTATTTTCTATTTTGCGATAATTGACAAAAACTAAAGTGCTGCACTCAATATTTCGCCGACCGATTACAATACCTCCCAATACTTTCGTATTGTGAGGTAAAACTAAAAAGTTTTGTTTGAATTTAGAAAAAAACAACTCTTGATTTTTGTTAAAAAATTATGTTATTCTACCATGTTCTGGCTCAAGATATGTGCCAAATTTCAAAGTGGAGAAACAATAGGTTTATGAGATAACAAATTTTGACCATCAACAGGCTCACTAAAAAGCTGGCAGATCTTGTTATCCTGAATTAAAACTTGTTTGTATTTTTGATAAAATTTTTGACCTAAACGTTACGAAAATTACGAAATCTTGTAACAAAGCAGGGTATGACGATAATTAATATTCCATAATTAGGTGCTTTTGGTGCTACTTTGTAACCCTCAAATGAAATTTGTTGATCTTGTACAATCAAAATCATAAAACCTTAATACAAATCATGGTATCCGATTGATTGATAGATTATAATTTGGTGCTATTTGGTTATCCTAAAATAAAACTTGTTGCTCGTTTTTTTCATAAAATTTTTGCACTAAAATGGCATGGCAATCACTAAACGTATCAGCCCAATAATTTGATAAAAATAATTGCAGCAACAAATTTATTTTGGGGTTATAAAAATGCACCAAATTATGACATCAATCATCCTGCTGTCATGTCTTATTGTAAGGTTGTCGTGATTTTCATCACGCTTTAGCCAAACATTTAATGAAAAATGCGAGCAACAAATTTTATTTTAGGGTAACAAAGTAGCACCAAATTAGGACTAAGTTATAATATCATTTACCTTGATACCATGCTTTGTTATAAGGTTTCCTCCTTGATGGTCGCATTTTTTATAAAATTTTTGGGCTAAAAGGTATGGAACCTTTTAGCCCAAAAATTTTATAAAAAATGCGACCATCAAATGTCATGTCATAGTTTAAAAAGTATCACTAAATTAGAACCCAATTATGGTTTATCAATTATCGTGATACAGTGCTTTGTTATAAGCGTTTCATGTTTTTCATAACGTTTTAGCCCAAAAAATTACAAGCAACAAATTTCATTTTAGTGTAACAAAGTAGCACCAAAATAGCCCCAAATTATACGCCCCGACAAAGAGTTCCCATAGTTCTGATTAGAGTTCTAGCTTTCTTTTAAAGATTTTAGAAGTACTTTATAAAAAAATAAAGAGTTCCGCTTATTAATGGTTCCAAATTTTAATTTGAAAAATGGGGTGGTAACTTTACATCGAAAATCGAGATCCAGTACTTCTGACTAATTTTGACAAGTTCTAGAGTTCCCGATATCAAAATTTTTTTCTTGAAGATTACAAAATTTTTTTAAATATTTAACAATTCAATTTTGATATGCAAAAAAGTTATGGCCCTTTTACTTAAAGAACAATGTTGATAACAAAATTTTGAAGAGTTCTAATAGTTCTTGCAGCAGATTTGGATAGTATTCGAAAAGTTCTGAAAGAGATTCTAAGGATCGAAAGCGATCCGATTAATAGACTTTAAAAAATTGCATTTAACTTAAATTTTCCAAGTATCGACGATAAATATTTTGAAGAGTTCCAATAGTTCTCGTATAGTACTCTACATGCACAATGCTTTTCCAAAGAGTTTCGATGCTAATTAGATATAATTTTTTAAAAATTAATTTATCTGAAAAATGAGCTATTTTTTACTACCTAATTGTTTAAAAAATTTTCTAATTAATTTTATCGGCGGAACTCTTTGGAAAGGCATTGTGTATGCTCAGAACTATAGGAGAATTATTTTAAAATAATCAGACCTCTTGCAAATCAACCAGCGTCTCATCTATATCCTCGTAAAATTTCAAAGTATCGATGAACAACATTTTGAAGGGTTCTAATAGTTCCTGCAGTAGATTTGGATAGTACTGAGAAAGTTATAAAAGAAATTCTAATGACAAAGCAATCCGATCAATAATTAATGTGTTACACAAAAAAATTTGGATTTATTACCAAAGTTAAAGACATTAAAAAACATTTTTCTTAATAGAAGTTTTCAGCTGCTTCAGTGTAAATAACTTTTCAATTGCTAAATATACAGGGTGGGTCTACTGCGTGGACGAAGGACTGCTCCTTAACTATTAGAGATATCAAAACCAATTTTGGTCTGGTAATACACGATCATTGGACCTACACTCTAAAAATATTTAGGTACACACGGTGATTGACAAAAATATACCAACCCAAACATGTTTTTTTTAATAGAACACCCTGTATATTTTTGCATTTTTGGATTCACTGTTACATTTAGAATAAAAGTATAGGAATTTGTATCTGTATCACTTACCGTTCTGCAGATATCGTCACTTTAGTACCAAAATAGAGTTATCTTTGGAACCACGATGCGAGCGTTGTCACCATGATCTTGTAAATTTGTTTATACCACCGACTATTAATAATAGTCTACTAACAAACAAACTGGGAAATTTTTCGAAAACATGTAAAACTATACAGAATGATTAACTTACACGAAATGTAATTTTTGTCAATTTTTTGAAACGCAATACTCTGTATATTTTTTCACATTTCGATTCCCCGTGAAAAATAGATACTAATTAATAATAGTTTTCATAGCCGTATGACGGACCTTTCTTGAGATATTGACGCTTTATTTTAAAATATTGACATACAGAAGAACAAATAAAACAAAACTGATAGGAGAACTTAATTAATAACTAAACAATAAAATCATTCTCTACACCTAAAAATAAGTTGAACAAGTAAACATAAACGAATAAAACCATAAATTCAAATTAAATGTTCAAAATGCTGACCACGCCTAGCAAAACACTTTGCAATTCGCTCGGTAAACGAAAAATGAACTCGCAACAACTTAGAGGCGAAATGGATTGAAATGCAGCTCTAATTCTATTTTTCATATCTTCGCTTGTGGTGGGAGGATGTTGGTAAGCTTTTTCTTTAACGTAGCCCCAATGAAGAAATCAAGGGGCGTAAGATCCGGTGATCTGGCTGGTCAGTTTTGCACACCACCTCGTCCTATCCACTTCATCGGATAAGTTCTATCGAGATATTGCGTAACACTGATTGCATAGTGTGGAGGGGCGCCATCCAGTTGAACCCACATCGTACGAATATTATCTACCTCGATTTTTTCTAAAAGCTCGGGTAAATAATTTTCCAAAAACTGTAAATATCTTTCTCCAGTAAGACTCCCTTCAAATATAAAAGGAACAACCACGTTAAAGTTGATTATAACACCCCACACATTAACTGACCATCGATGCTGGTGATCAACAACTCTTAAGATGTGTGGATTAGTATCTGAATAGCGATGATAGTTATGTGAAAGGTTGCCTCATCCGTAAATATAATGTTATTAACAAAATTGGCTTTAGTAGTTACCCATTGGCAGAAAGATTTACGATTTTGAAAATCTATTTCACTTAAAGCTTGATGTTGCTCGATATGATAAGGAGCAATTTGTTTTTTTTTTAATAAAGCTGAGAACTGTATTTGTATTTAGGTCTAGGTGTGTACTTGGCTCTCTGGTACTAATTTGCGGATGCAGATGACACAACTTGAAACTCAATTTCTTTATTTGAGCTTATTTTTGCGCGCATGGAATAACACACACTTCCAGAATTTATAAATCTTTCAGCTACATTCATAAACGATTATTTCCGCGGCCATCTCCTCTCTGGGTATCGTTCACAGTACAAAGGGTAGCCAGCAAAGCATTTCTTTGAGCTGCTCCGTAAATAAAGATTATATCGACCATTTCTTCTTTGGAAAAATTCATCTTATACAAAAATTGACAAAATGACAATCCAAAAATACACAAACTAATGGAACAATATTTTAATGATTATGCAAACGTCAAAACAATAGATTCAACTATTTCTCTTTATTACGAGCGGCTAGCCTACCTGATTTGTTTTGTTGAATTCTATTGTCATAATAAATTTGTCATTTTAGAATATTTTTTCGTAAAAGCGTCAATATCTCGAGAAGGGTCCGTCTTATGGCTATGAAACCTATTATCAATTAGTATCTACTCTTCACGGAGAATCAAAATGTCAAAAAATATATAGGATGTTGCATTTGAAAAAATTGAGAAAAATTACATTTCGCGTAAGTTAATCATTCTGTATAGTTTTACATGTTTTTTCGAAAAAAAATCCCAGTTTGTTTGTTAGTAGACTATTATTAATATTCGGTGGTATAAACAGATTTACAAACTCGTGGTTCCAAAGTTAACTCTATTTTGGTACTAAAGTGACGATATCTGCAGAACGGTTAGTGATACAAATACAAATTTCTATACGTTTATTCTAAATGTAACAGTGAATACAAAAATGCAAAAATATACAGTGTTCCATTTAAAAAACACAGGTTTGGTTTGGTATATTTTTGTCAATCACCCTGTATATACCTAAATATTTTTAGAATGGTGTATTACCACACCAAAATTGGTTTTGATATCTCTAATAGTTAAGGAGCAATCCTCCGTCCACGCAGTAGACACCCACCCTGTATATGTTATGAAAATATCTGGTGTGGAACCCCACACGACCTTCCAACCTACAAAATGGAAATTAAAAAATGAAATAATTTTAATAACATTATTCTTAGGATAATTTGCCACGTGTCTAACCATCATATGGCATAAAAAAGGAATGGGCTCGACTAAGCTCAGGCGTACGGTCGGTAAACCGCAGAACACTCGGATGCGTGGTTGTTTTGGAGGTATAGCTTAAAGTGATGGTGGTATGGTTAGATAAGCGGATGAGTAGGCGCCACAGGCTTTTAATAAGGAAATACTCAACAAGTGTTGAAATGAGAGTAAACCCTGTAAGGTCTGAAACAGGATTTACCAAGAAAAAAAAGAAATAGAAATGAAAGGAAGAAATAGAAATAAGTTAACAATTCCCCCGATAAAGTAATTTTATTGTCAAATATCCTGACAACAGAATAAAAAAATAAATTTACATTCACCAAAGCCCACGTGAGCCTCAGCTTGTGCACACGGCAATTACAATTTAAATTCAATTAAAAAAAAAATAAAATTATTATATGCTCCCTTCCGGCCGCTGTAAGATCTTACTGTTCGTATTCGGAATTGGCTAATTTAACACATAATCTCATTGGGATGTTTAGTAGAATAAAAAAACAAAAAAAGATTTAATTAATGAACTTGCTTGCCTTGCGCTTCACACAGTATGCAGTAAATTGGAAAGCTTGTACGGTCCATAGTAAATAAATACCGTAACAAACAAAGTAATCAAGAAATTTATAGGAAATAAATTGGCCCGAACAATCTTGTCCACAGAAAAAAAGTAATGTACATAACACATAAAGATTACGAGACAAAATTACAAATTTTGTCTGAAATTAAAGGTCTAACTTTTGCAGTAGTTCATGGTAATACAAATAATCGTTACACCCGGTATATTTCAATCAAACAGGAGTTAAATCGTTGGGTGAATGTAGCCACAGAAGCTAGAATTAATTAAGTCAAAATGGAAGCTAAACCTGTTTGGGTGTGGTCTATCTATTTTAATGATTCAATTAAGTTTTACTGGTGATTGAGTGCAAAAATATTCAAAACTGAATTAGTGAATATATATATATATATATATATATATATATATATATATATACATATACATATACATATACATATACATATACATATATACCGTTTTAGATAAAAAAAATTTGTGAAAGTGAACTGCTGGAAGCAGCTTAAATATATAAACTTAATGGATGACAGCAAGGCTCTTATGCCTTCCAGCGATAATCATGTACTTTGGATGTAACGTAACAGTAAAATGTGAGCAGAAAATTTAAGAAGGAATGACGTTAGAAATGTAGGTAGTACGGAGATGCTAAAAGCAGGTGAATATTAAGTACGATGTTTAATTAATTATGACCGTTCATACCTCTTACAGGTGACAAACGAGCCGGTAGTGAACATTCAACGTAATTTCGATTGAAGTGTCTTTATATGTGAAGAATTAGTATTGAATGCTTTTATATTCGAAAACCTGAAAACAATTTTAATTACCATGAGGTTATCAAAACATGTGCCACTTACCGAAGATGTGGACGAATAAATAGTTTCAATTATATCCGCCTTTTAAAAGTGTTAGTAATACTTTTACTTAACCAAGTAGGTATTACTTTAAGTGAGAATTTTCCAAAAAAAATGATGCTTCAGCATCCAGAACCAGAAACGAAAAATTCTCTAGAAACTCTGGAAATAGTGAATTGAAAGCATTCAATCCAAGAATAAATTGCTGTTTTTAGCAAGCAAACTTGACTAAATGACGAACGTCATCAACGTCATCATAAGATTTTCTTTACTGAAAAGTTGCTTTTCGAGGAATTAAAAAGTTGTAGGCGACATGACCACTCGCCCAAACCTTTATTAAGGACATTTTTATACTAAAAACTGTTAAATTTGCAATGTTTTAATCATGGTAACTTATAGCATATTTGATTGTCTGCCATAAATCTAAAATTATTCTTAATATTGACCGTTGAATAAATTAATACACCGTCAAAAGTTTTTTTTACCTTCGATGATCATTATTAATATCGAATACAGTTATAGTTGTTAAAGTCTAACTTTTTTAATACTTTTCAATGAATGTTTTTAAATAATTAATTGAAAAATTATGGATATTTACTATAAAAACTAGTTGTTCAAATATTAAAAATTTAATTGATCATAACTTTTCTTGTCATTTATAGATTTTTGAGCAAATGGTATGGAAATATTCAACAAATTTATACCCACACGCTCGCTTTTTTTTCTTCAGAAATAATACTTTTACTAAGTAACACTTTCAATCCTCCCCCCTTTTTACAAAAACGAAAAAATATGTGTGCTTATTTCTAGTAAGGGTCGCTTCCGTACACGAATGGCTAAAATCTACGCTTTAAAAATGTACAGGGTGAGTCAAGCTCAACAGGACGGAATTTCCTGGGCAAACGGTAAGAAATAATAAAAAGTCCTTTTACAGGCATATGTAGATTAGTCTACAATTTAAATTAATTTCACATAGACAGAGTGTTTCAAATTCGAGTAACATATCAAAGTTATGTTTTGTTAAATGGAAGGCCCGGTATTTTATTCAATTTTTCAATTAATTTTTAAAAAATAATGTTAGTTTATTAAAGGTACCTTATGGCTAAGTTTGATAGTTTTCGATTGATTTGGCATTTTGTGAAAATACAGTCTTCTTGAAAATAATTAATTGCAGCTTATCAAGTCAATTTCAAGCTGTAATTTTTTTTGCTTATTTATTCTATACTTTTCAGGTTTTCTATTGGTATAATTACAATAATAAATTGGTATATAGGGTGTTCCTGACAATTGGTTTAATTTTCATCATCTTTTTTGTGCAATTTCTTTGTTATTTTAAATGGAACACCAAGTATTTATGCATATGTAGATTAGTAACGGCTGCAATTTAAAATTAATCTCACATATACAGAGTGTTTCAAATTCGAGTAACATATCAAAGTTATGTTTTGTTAAATGGAACGCCCGGTATTTTATTGAATTTTTCAATTAATTTTTAAAAAATATTGTTAGTTTATTAAAGGTACCTTATGGCTAAGTTTGATAGTTTTCGATTGATTTGGCATTTTGTGAAAATACAGTCTTCTTGAAAATAATTAATTGCAGCTTATCAAGTCAATTTCAAACTGTAATTTTTCCATTGCTTATTTATTCTATACTTTTCAGGTTTTCTATTGGTATAATTACAATAATAAATTGTTATATAGGGTGTTCCTGACAATTGGTTTAATTTTCATCATCTTTTTATGCAATTTCTTTATTTTAAATGGAACATTCACAAGTATTTATGCATATGTAGATTAGTAACTAGGTACAATTTAAATTAATCGTCACATACTAAGAGTGTTTCAAATTCAGGTAACATATCAAAGTTATGTTTTTTGAAATGGTTTAGCAAAACCGTAATTTTAATTTGAATTTTACAAATTAAAATTATTTTAGAAAAATAATGTTGGTTTATTAAAGGTACCATTATGCTCAGTTTGATGGTTTTACGATCGATTTGACATATAAATTGACAAAAATACAGTTTCTTCTTGAAAATAATTAATCAGCTTATCAAGTCAATTTCAAGCCTGTAATTTTTCCTTGCATAATTTAACTATACTTTCAGGTTTTCTATTGTATTAATTACCAAAATAAATTGTTAACTAGTGTTCTGACAAATTGAATTTAAATTAATTCATCATCTTGTTTATGCCAATTATCTTTATTTTAAATGGAACACCAAAAGTATTTATGCATAGATTAGTAAGGCTACAATTTAATAATTAATCTCACATATACAGAGTGTTTCAAATTCGAGTAACATATCAAAGTTATGTTTTGTTAAATGGAACCCGTATTTTATTGAATTTTCAATTAATTTTTAAAAAATAATGTTAGTTTATTAAAGGTACCTTATGGCTAAGTTTGATAGTTTTCGATTGATTTGGCATTTTGTGAAAATACAGTCTTCTTGAAAATAATTAATTGCAGCTTATCAAGTCAATTTCAAGCTGTAATTTTTCCATTGCTTATTTATTCTATACTTTTCAGGTTTTCTATTGGTATAATTACAATAATAAATTGTTATATAGGGTGTTCCTGACAATTGGTTTAATTTTCATCATCTTTTTTATGCAATTTCTTTATTTTAAATGGAACACCAAGTATTTATGCATATGTAGATTAGTAACGGCTACAATTTAAAATTAATCTCACATATACAGAGTGTTTCAAATTCGAGTAACATATCAAAGTTATGTTTTGTTAAATGGAACGCCCGGTATTTTATTGAATTTTTCAATTAATTTTTAAAAAATAATGTTGGTTTATTAAAGGTACCTTATGGCTCAGTTTGATGGTTTTCGATCGATTTGACATTTTGTGAAAATACAGTCTTCTTGAAAATAATTAATTGCAGCTTATCAAGTCAATTTCAAGCTGTAATTTTTCCATTGCTTATTTATTCTATACTTTTCAGGTTTTCTATTGGTATAATTACAATAATAAATTGTTATATAGGGTGTTCCTGACAATTGGTTTAATTTTCATCATCTTTTTTATGCAATTTCTTTATTTTAAATGGAACACCAAGTATTTATGCATATGTAGATTAGTAACGGCTACAATTTAAAATTAATCTCACATATACAGAGTGTTTCAAATTCGAGTAACATATCAAAGTTATGTTTTGTTAAATGGAACGCCCGGTATTTTATTGAATTTTTCAATTAATTTTTAAAAAATAATGTTAGTTTATTAAAGGTACCTTATGGCTAAGTTTGATAGTTTTCGATTTATTTGACATTTTGTGAAAATACAGTCTTCTTGAAAATAATTAATTGCAGCTTATCAAGTCAATTTCAAGCTGTAATTTTTCTTTTGCTTATTTATTCTATACATTTCAGGTTTTCTATTGGTATAATTACAATAATAAATTGTTATACAAGGTGTTCCTTACAATTGGTTTAATTTTCATCATCTTTTTTGTGCAATTTCTTTATTTTAAATGGAAATTAAAAATTAAAAATTACTACTTTATTTAGGAACTAAGGAAATTACTATGCATATCGTTTTACTAGTACTCGAAGAGCTATTTAATATACAGGGTAGCCCATGTATGTTTCTATTGGAACAGTGAGTTTTAGCTAAAACCGTAATTTTTAAATTTGATCTTTAACAAACTTCACAAAAAATTAATTATTAGGAAAAATAATATTGTCGGGGTAATTGTACGTCAATTATCTATAATTTAGATAGCCTATCTTGAACATCATAATTTGCAATAATGAAAATTCAAGAACCAAACAATCACTAAGTGATTTATCTTGACTTGACTGACAATAATGTCACTATTACTCAAATTAATTGCCTGCCTTACTTTGACTTTCTGGGCAATAATTAAAACATTAGAATTTGTTTACAAGTTTAATATTTAATTACTCGCAAACATCAAATCTGGTGAAACGAAGTGGCCGTCTAGTGGTAGGGGCAGGTAAAAAAATGAAACTACTCAAATTAAAATCAACGAGCGTTGCGCAGCGGTGATTCAGCCCGTTAATCTACTATTGTGGGAAAGAACCACCAATAAAAGCCACTTTATTCATAAATAAGCAATTGCACAAGTACATTAATAAATCGAGTAACACAAAATAATGAAAGGGTTAAATATATAACAAAACACCGTTAAATCAGGTTAAAGTGTGTACAAAATTATAACATTAAGAAAACATGAATAAAAAGCAGTTTAGTTACACAGAACCACAATAATAAAAAAACACATGTCACACGCACAATTGGGTCATAAATAATCGAAATAGAAAATCATAATAGAAATCGTAACACCAAACATGTAGCCCTTCTAAAACCAGTCATGCCGGCCTTTAAGTAAATAAGTTCATAAAACAATAAAGTAAATTACGGTACCATTTGTTTAGTGACAACTAAAGCACAAAATAGATAAGTCACATTGTAATAAAGCACATACAAAGAGAAATCAGCTCGCAGGCAAATAATTCTACTTCAACAAACTGACAAACAAAAAACTCATTAAAACAAAGCCTTACAAGGGTAAGTTATAGATAGATCACTAACGTGACCGATATATAAGTTTGAGTTCGTTAGAAAAATACCGTGCTCCATTCTCCTGTTACGTACTCATCTATACAACAAATAAAAACAATAGAAATAAAAATCTGAGGTGTTTAATGGTCTGGTTTGGGAGTGTGTACTAACTGGCAATTGCCTTTCACAATTAATAACCAGCGGTATCATATACCCATTCACCAGCCATCTCAACATAATTATAAATACAACCAACAACCAACAATGCTAATTCGCACAAATACCAGAGTGCAAGACAATGTTTGGTATTTAATATGTTTTCTAAGCTGGTAAAAATGATTTACTGTGAGCTTTCCGTTATATGAAAGTACATACTTACACTAGAATAAATATTCCCTTAATTGATCACAGACACAAATCGTTAACCTACGCTGTTTAACTTCAAAAGGGTGACTTATTTATAGATTAATATTTGAATCACACATTACACTCGAAAGAAAAGACAAATTAGTGTTGGCTAATTCAAAAGAAAATGTGCACGTACGAAATATTTTTAAAGGCAGACTGTTTACAATGAAGGTAAAAATCGATCTGGCTCGACTGACACTCTGACTGTAACTCCCACCCTTCGATTTCACAACTAACTATATCTACTCCCGAAAAATCGCCCTCGTTTTTTAAAAGCAATAATAAACAAGAAACATTACTTTCCTTTGGAACAGTGTTATATTAATTATTTCACGACATCTTAACTTTAAAAATATGCATTCGTCCGTAACCCCCTACATTTCTCTCGAAGTTTCAAGTAACAAACAAAGGTACCTTTTGATCGCGGTCTGTACCGCGGGGAAATGTGTAATTTTGGTCAACTTAACTTAACCTTCATGCCATTCCCTTGCGGAGTAGGCAAAACAGTCCCTGTCTCTTATTTATTTTTCATTCAAAATCTTTCTCCATGCTTTCCTATCTCCGTATACCTCCCTAGCTTCCGCAAGGTTCATACATTATCTCTGACATGCCCTTTTATTTTTGAAACTCCTTTCTTTCCTTTGTCATACATTCTACTTCATTCAGCCAAGTTTTACGCGGCCTTAATCGGCGTTAATCTTACGTTATTCATTCTCTCAATGTGACTAAACCAACGTAATGTACTACTTTTATATCTATCCATCATCGTCTTTTCCTCGCCACACTCCGTCATTATGCATTCATTCTTTATTTTGTCCCTTCTCGTTTTACCACATGCGCTTCTCAGGAATCTTTATACCCACGGCATTAATTTTTTTTTCGTGCTTTTTTTTAACATACCCATGTCTCACTTCCATACAGTACTGATGGGACAAAGACGCCATTACAGATTACTCGTTTCGAAGCTAGGCTCATGCTTTCGTTTGTTATTATCGTCCATATACTTCCAATCACTTTCCTTCCAGCATTGACCCTTCGTCCAATCTCGCCCTCCATTGTACAATCTGCAGTAAACACTCTACCCAGATATACCAGCTCGTCCACTTGCTCCACAATTTCATCTTGCAGGGTAAATACTCTACTCTCCTTTCCACCTTCCCGATTGAACACCACAATGTTACTTTTGTTCACGTTTACCTTTAGGTCCATGCTCTCACAGACTGTATCAACCTTCCTCAGAGTGGTTTGTGGCTCATCTGCACTGTCACTTAATAAGACTGTCATCTGCATACACCAGAAGTCGTACATAACTGTAAGTTCAATTTAGTTGACTGGTTTAATGGAATAATTACAACTTTCCCTGAAAAAGCTTCCGCGATTCAAGTAAATGTATACATAATTTAGACAAAGCATGTACATCCTACATGTACGACACTCAATAGCGAGAAATTTGTCTATTTGAAATTTTTTTCTGAAAAAGTGAGAGATATGTACCTAAACTTTATTGGCTTAAATAATTATTTAATCAGTGTAGAATCATTATGTAAAATTACATGTTTTAGTTTTGAAGGCCAAGTTGACCTAAATTACACATTTCCAATCCTAGATGTACTACACTCAATAGCGAGAAATTTGACCAAGTATGAAATTGTTTTCTGAAGAAATAAGAGATACGTACCCATATTTCATAAAAAGTGTGTATTAACTGATTATTTATTTAAGCAAATAAAATGTGGGTACTTTTTTCAGAAAAAAAATGTCAAATTTACGCAACTTTCAGGCTATTGAAGTTTGAAATTTTTGTCTGTAAAAATGAAAAATATGTACCCAAATTTGATACTTTAAACTTTCACATAAGCAAATAACGCATGTAGTTCTTTCTTTATCAAAAGTACGGATACATGCTAGTTACCTTAAACTAGGCAGAAAATAAATATTGCGCGACGAATTTTGCGTGAATTCGGCAGAGATCCCACAACTAGTATTAGAAGAGTATCGGTACTTTTGATAAAGAAAGAACTACATGCGTTATTTGCTTATTTGAAAGTTTAAATTCAATAACTGTGTCCATGTTAGTCATTCATATTCATGAAAACGTACTTTTGCATATTTATTGCTGATAATTTCACACCGGTGGACGTATGCTAGTATCCACGATAACTCCAGAACGAAAATACCTACGTACTTAAAATTTTGTATTTAAGTTTGTCTTCATTTGGCTTAGAGCTGATTAGATTTTGGGAGAAATCCAGCGGCGGATAGTGGGGGTTTATTAGGGGCAGTTTTTTGTTTTTATCAAATATTTCTAAAACTGCTGCATATTTGAAAGATATAAAAATACTTAGGTATAGACCTTAAACATATCGAATAATTATGTTCTATGCATTTATTTAATATGACGCGTAATTCAGCGGCAGAAATTCCTAAGGTAGAATTTAAGTGTTCAATTTTCTTCATTAACTGAATAACGATTAATTTTATAAGAAAAAGTGTAGATTTAAAAAAAAATTGAATTTTACATGAATTTTCTTTATAAAGATTACGTTAACATATATTTCTGTTTATGCTCTATCTGACATGAAGTTTTAAACGTTATTCTGATTCTGTCATAGATTAATGGTTTTTGTTTTTACAATGTTGCCTGTTTTCGTTATGAACATATAAAAAAGAGGTTGCATAGTTATTGTAAAAAAATTGAAATTAAAATTATTTCATTTCTTTTTTTTTTGATTTAAGTTAGCATCTAGATGTCTATTAACCTCTGTTTATCATGCGGTTTTAAACGTCACATCGGTTTGACATAGATTATTGTTTTTGCGTTTGCAATGTTGTCCATTTTCGTAGTAAACTTCTTATAAAAGAGGTTGCATAATTATCCTTAAAAAATGTTATTAAAATTATTTCATTTCTTTTAATTCCGATTTTGTAGGTCGTGTGGTGTTCCATACCAGATATTTTATAAACGAAAAGAACGCTTTCTATTAAATAAAAGAAAAACAAAAAAACGTTTTGCATAAGCATACAAGGAACTAGCAAAAGGTGATTAGAAACATTCATTTTACTTTAATAGCTTTTTTCTACAACTGAGCGAGATACTGTATCTTGGAAACTATACATCGTAGAGGTTTGCAGAAAAAAAAGTGATTACTAAAACGGCCAATACAAAAACCTGGAAAATATTTTCATGTTTCTGAAATGGCCGCTAGGGGGCGTAACTGCAATCTTGAATCTATAAAAGTGATGTTTTTGTGAATTCTCCTATATTAGCCCAATAAAAAAATAACTGATCTTTGAAGTCGAGGATAATCTGAACTTTTTTTGTTTGGCACTTTTGGACGTATCTATAAAAATAAAGTGGGAGGGGGGGGGGTATTCAAAGGTTTCTTTAAATCACCCCGCGTATCTTCGAAACGGCTAAGTTTTGTTAGTTTCACATGTAGTCGTTAGAGGGCCTTGTTCGACATTCCGACAAAATCGGTTAATTTTCGCAAAAAAATTAAATGCATTGGTATGACTTTTTTTCATGAACAAGTAGCTAAATGATGCCTAAACAAGCTCGCGAAAACCGCATCTCGATATCTTGTTCCTAACCTTTAAATATCGGCCAAAGAAAATACCTTAAATTTTTTTTATAACTATATTTTTCTGGAATTGTTTCTATTATGTAAGTTGTGGCCCTAAAAAGGGCCGATTTAAAGGAGGAAGGTTTTTAATGCCCCCGTAAATGCTCGAAATGCTGACCATCACTCTGTGTATTGCTGAGGCCTCTTATGGGTAGACAAAACTGCAGCTTCAATTTCGGTTCTGAATAGGTTACCTAGAAATTGCGATTTTAAGTGTTTGTAAATTTATTCACCAGAATAAAATCACCCTTTTAGAAATTACTACAATTTTTTAGGGTTTCTTGATTGCCGAAAGGAGAGTAATCCTCTAAAATGCACTTTTGTCAAATTTCATTCAATTTGTTTCACTCATTTCTGGACAGCGTACAAAAATGTGTTTTTTTATGTAAACTTTGAACTTTTCTCCCGGGCAAACGATACATTTTGGTATATAAATAAATTGGGTCCAATCGACTTATTTTGACCTCTGCTACACGTGGTAGCTCTGTGTCCCAGCAATTTTGGGACACCCTGTATATATATATGCATATACAGGGTGTTCCAGTTTTTTGTAGCAGGACTTTAATAGTCGATGGAGCTTTCAAAATTAAGGCAAAAAGTTCATATAAACATAGGTTGCCAAACGCTTAGTTTTGGAGATACAGGGTTTCAAACTTTTAATTTTTTTTCGTTTCTTTTAATTTATCTTCAAAAACTATTTAAAATAATAAATCCAAATTTAGTACACATATTACACTCCTTAAACTCAATATTAAGAGTAGTTTAACGTTTATCAATATCTATAGGGTAGTACATTTTCTGGGGTGGTACATCCTTTATCCCCCCCGAACTTTTTCATACGACGTCTCTAACTCTTAGGTTTCCCATTTCATTTAGGAACTTTTTTGTCTTCTGCTTTTTTTTTTCGAAAAATGCATAGTTTTTGAGATAGATTAGCTGTAATCCATGAACAGCTTCGAAATGGTAAGTAAAGAACGTCTGATGCTCCCGCACAAAATAGTGTGCCATGAAAAGAACAATAAAAAAAAAGAATCAAATTATGTCACATCTCACGTTTTATTTTGAATACGACTTGTGCATAAGAAAGAATGTAATTTATTTACATATTTTATTGTGTTAATTTTTATTGCAAAAGTGATCTTTTAAAATGCCATTTTTGTTTTCTAATCAAGAAATAGCGGATATCCATTTTATTTATGGCTTTGTAAATGGAAGTTCACCAACAAATTATAAGTGAGGGGTTAAATAATGTGCATGGTCGTCAAAATAATAATCATAGGCAGCAAAGAAATATTGCACGACGAATTTTGCGTGAATTCGACAGAGATCCCACAACTAGCATTAGAAGAGTACCCGTAGCTTTAGCTGGAGTCTCGAATACTACTAGTCACCGAACAATAAGACGGGATCACCGATATCCTTACCATCTACAACCTGTTCAAGGACTACAACCAGGGGATGCAGAACGCAGAGTTGCGTATTGTCGATGGATTCTTGCTGAAAATTATAACAATCCAGGTTTTTTAAATAATGTTTTATGGACCGATGAATCCTGCTTCACTCGCCGTGGTGTGGTAAATTTTCACAACCAGCACGTTTTGGCACATGAAAATCCACATGTAGTTCGCCAGAGACATTTCCAACAAGAATTTAGTGTGAACGTCTGGATAGGTATTTACAATAATCACCTTTTTGGGCCCTACTTTTTACCACCTCGGACGAATGCTGCGGCTTTCTTGGAATTCTTAGAGAATTAACATGGGAATATGTGGGAACATATTCCCTTAAATTTACGAAGCTTGATGGTTGTCCAGCTCATTATAGCAGAATCGTTAGAAACTGGCTGGACAACCATTATCCAGGAAGATGGATCGGTCGTGCAGGCCCAGTTCCCTGGCCGCCAAGGTCTCCAGACCTTAATGCCTTAGATTTTTTTATGTGGGGGTATTTAAAAGAAAGGGTTTATGCAACTCCTGTGACAACAAGAGATGAACTCATTAATAGGATTAGGGATAAGTGAAATAAGACAATTTTTGGTTAATATTCCACGTCGGTGTGAATTATGTATTCACCAAAATGGTTCACATTTTGAACAGTTTCTTTAAATTTATTTATTATTACGATAGCGTTTTTGTTTTGTTATTATAGGTTAAGTTTATTTGTTTAATTGATTCATTTCATTCGTTTCGTTCTTGTTAAAATCTTAAATAGAAGTTCTTTCCAATTTTTTCCAATAAATACGTGTTTTTTAATATTTATTTTGTTGTTTTACTTTAATTTTCCTTTATTTAATTCAACTGAAAAGTTAGGAAAAAATCAGTGGAGTACTACTTTTTATTAAGAGACAAAAAAACGTGAGAATTGACATAATTGGATACTTTTTTTATTATTGTTCTTTTCATGGCACACTATTTTTTGCGGGAGCATAAGACGTTCTTTACTTACCATTTGGAAGCTGTTCATGGATTACACTTAATATATCTCAAAAACTATGCATTTTGCGAAAAAAAAGCGAAAGACAAAAAAGTTCCTAAATCAAATGGGCAATCAAAATTTTTGGTTTTTAAGACTTAGAGGCGTACATGAAAAAGCTCAGGGGGAGGGATAAAGGGTGTACCACCCCAGAAAATGTACTACCCTGTAGATATTCATAAACGTTAAACTACTCTTAATATTGAGTTTAAGAAGTGTAATAATATGTGTACTAAATTTGGATTTATTATTTTAAATAGTTTTGAAGATAAATTAAAAGAACTGAAAAAAAATTAAAACTTTGAACCCCTGTATCTCCAAAACTAAACGTTTGGCAACCTATGTTTATATGAACTTTTTGTCTTAATTTTTAAAGCTCTATCGACTATTAAAGTCCTGCTACAAAAAACTGGAACACCCTGTATAACGAATGTAAACCTAAGTACAGCTACAAAGGTATATGTTAAATGTTATAAAGTAACTACGATTCTAATTTGTTACTTAAATTCAAATATTGGACATCTTATAATTGAAAGTCATCTCCTTCACTTTCACTATCATCTTTACTCGACTCTCCGACATTGATTACTAGAGATTTTACCATTTCCTCCGCTCTTTTTTGAACGTCCCACCACTGGCTCATTTCCTTTTCAGCGTGTAAAATACACTTTTGCCACAGTTCTTCAGTTACTTGGTTTAATAAATCCTTCCATAGCGATCAAACATCCTCGTCCCTGAAACCCTGTCTTCCAACGTTTTTGTTGTAATACTGTTTACAATTTGCCCATATTAACTCGATAGGGTTGAATTGGCAGTGATACGGAGGTAAACGTAAAATTTGATGTCTCCCTATTGATGAGCGATTTCATCAATTGCATATATTTTTGAACTTGTAAATCCTTGGCAATTTGTAATAATTCCACTTTCAGCATATCATTCGAATGAGGAATGTTGTGTTATCTTAAAAATTGAAGAAGATCTTCATTCTTTCAACTAGTTGAAGGTAATTTTTCTACTAATGTAGAATGACAACTGGCATTGTCAAGAATGATCAAACTTGGTTTTCTAAATTTGGTGAAGGCTGTTCTTGAAACCATTTTTGAAATAAATCAGCGTTCATATTATCGTGGTAGTCTGCTGTCTTACTTTTACTGGAAAATACCAATGATGAATTAGGTATAAAACCATCCTTGTTGCCAGATAAAACTAAAATTTATTCGGTTAAAATAGTATATTATTCAACGAGCGTATAATGATGGCTATTATTCACGAGGTGAAGTTTACCTAAATCACCGAGAGAATAATAGCCATTATACGTGAGTAGAATACTATACTTTATCCACGACTACTAAATATTTTTGTTGAAGTTTTTTGTGTTGGAAAATTTTGTTACATTACATACATGTTTTTAGAAACACTATTTTATTCTAACAAATATTTCATACAATATTTCATTTATACCCAGTACATAGTTATCGAAAATTATAATAATCGTATAATATCTCATAATAATTAACACAAAAATCTATGTATTTAGCTTAAATATCACGTATTTAATCTTACAAGATCATGCTATTTATTTATAGTTATTAATAATTGTAATATTTGAACAATTGGTCAAGTTAATCGCAGGGATAGGAATTAACATCAAAACTAATGTTTTGGTGACTTGAAACATTTGAATTATATGTACATTGATTCGTTTGGTTTACTTTTGGTTGAATTGAAGATGATATTTTGTTGGCCATATCGGTTTTATTTTTGACGGATTCGTCTATGTAGCCTTCTGCTACGGCGGTGGACTTTCATCCACCGTGTCTTTTGAGAGCAATAATATCCCCGCATGCGTCAACCAGTATTGTTGCAGAAGATCTGCGGAAACTATGCCCAGAATATTGTACTGGTTTCGGTAATTTGAGGAAAGCAGCGATATCCTTTCCCATTTTTGTAAATTTGTTTATCCCAATTCTCTGAGTTGTACATTTACCATATTGGTAATTTAAAAAGAATTTGTCACTGGTTACATGACTTGGTCGAAGACTTATATATGTCTTGCATATTTTGTAAAAGTTATCCGTAACAGTAAATTTTCGGCAAATTTTTGTCTTGGTATGTGGCACATTAACCAAAAAAGCTGATCCAAGATCTTGTAAGTGGGTTATTCTGCATGCACCCATTACTCCCATTATTAAAGCAACCTTAAATTACAGAATATAATGAAATAACTATGTGAAAGATTTACTTAATATCTTACCTTTGTTGCTAGGTATTTATCATCAGATGCTTTAGTTAAAAAGTTATTGATATCTTCGCTAGAAAAAGTTTTCCCTTTTTTAGGCTGAAAATTTTCTGATTTTCTTTTTAGTAATGCTCGTGATTTTTTATAATCTTCTAAATTTATACCTTGATGTAAGGTGATCGTACTTTTAAGCATTGAGTAATAGGTCCATAGTGTTGAAGATTTATATTTTGCGGATAATTCAGTAAAGTATACTAATAAAGTCGATTCAGAAAATGAAGTGGTTTTCTTTTTCTTTTGCCAGTTCAAAAAATATTCATAGGCCATATTATATACTTTCCTTGACTTTTCCGGCAATAAACTTAATGAGGCAACTTCGACAGCTTCTCTAATTTCTGGTGGTGTTAAAGAAAAGTCATTTTCATTTTTTATATCCATTTTTAGTTCGTTTTTTAACACAATTTAACACAAAATATCAAAACACTGAGACATCTACGCACACAAACAATAATGTCAACAGGTTTGAGTCACATTTGTTTTGTTTTAAAAGCTAGTTCGATTTATAAAATGTTTCGAAAAACATGGTATGTTAAAAAACAAATATACGACACGCACATTCGAAAGTCGCTGACGTCTCAGTGTAGAATGTAGATGCTCCTTGCCTTCCAACCGCGGGTCCCGCGTTCGAATCTGGTCTAGGAAAATTCACCTTTTTAATATTTTGTTTATGTACAGAACTGAATTGAAAATATTTAGTGCTTTACACGATACAATTTTAAAAATCGATTGTTTGTAGCAAAACAATATAATATTATAGCTAAATCAAGGAAACATCTGGCAGCAGTGATTAATGACTCATTAATCACCGCCGTGATTAATGGGTATTATTAAGGTCGAGCAAACAGACGTATAATGGATACATTATACAATAGTCGTGGATAAATATTTTTAACAAATCGGATTATTTTAATTACCGTTTCCCTTCTCCTAGCGCTTTGTTTTTTGTGCTTTTCAAATCGACCGCTTCCTCGACTAAAAATCCACGTCTCATCCAAAAAGGCAGGATCGTAACTAATTTTACAACTTTTATTAACAAAATATTTTTGCAAAAATGTTGCTCGAGCACCAGCAATATGAACCTGCTCCATTAAACGCCTTCTTCCATCGTCAACTTTGAATTCAAAATCAATTTTGTGTAACAATTCTTTCCAACTCGTTTTAATGAAGGTAAATATTTTATCTTCTTTAAGTTCAGTTTGGAGTTTTTCGATAGTAATATGTGAGCTAAAAATTAAACAGTGATTAACTCCATTTCAACAATAATTTCTGAATTATTTACCAGTTGCATGCATGGTGTAAATTTTTCGTTTCAAAACGTCTTCACATATTCGTGACATACTCTGACTTCGACTTCAAACGTAGGCTATGTTTTTGCGGTGAATCCGGCGCCTATTTCCCAGATTCTACAGCGGGAGCCATTCTTGCCTTTGTCCGAGTTACGGTTTTCTCGAAAATGCCGCATGCGAGAGCAGTTGGCTGCACCATAATGTTACATAAATGTAAATTTAAATAGTGAAAATTATTAGCGTACCTGGATAATGGAAGTTAAAGGTAAACTTGCCCCCCCCCACGTTATCGCGTTCCATCTCGAAATGGTGCAGTATATTTATTAACATTACTTGAGTTTGGCTTTTCAAAGATTTACCTTTTAATGACATCATTATTTGCTGCAAAATAAATAGTTGCATTCAATCAATTGGAAATACATTTTGCATTATATACTTACCTCGTAATAGTGAATATTAATAATAATAGTTTTGACAAAACTGTTATTTACAAATGCAGTGGAAACTAATAAATTACGAAGCGAAAGATAAATTATTATAACTACAAAATACGATGCGATTATGCGAAACGAAATACGAAGAATAATTTGAGGTTAAATAGCCAAGAAGACATCTGGCAACGTCATGCGCTTTGACTTTAGAATCGACATACGTTTTTAAGTCCTGCATTTGAAATATATAGCAGACGTATAAATTATAACCCGTCTTTCTTTAAGTGGGAACTTCGCACTAAGATAAAGGGAAACAGATGCATTTCACAGTAATAATTATATCCTCATTCTCTCCCCGGCGCTACTATATCAGTATGTTTTAAAAAACGTAGAGAGTTGGTTTAAAAAAAAAAATTATAAACCCCATAATGAAGAATCGGATGATGATGTTATTTTTCGGAAACGTCGGCATCCTGAGTAGTGTTCTCCAGAATGTCTCCAAAATTTTAAATGGCACCATATGTCGAAAAAGGTATTGTAGAAAAGACCGTTAAAAATGATAACAGTTTATAGAAAAAATATTTTATTACTCCCACCCCTTTTAATTAATATTCGACTAAAGTTATTAAATTTGAAATTCATTATAAGCAAACAAAATTGAAAAGTCGGATTTTAAAATCTAGTTTCCGAATTAAACAATGTCACACACATGTTTTAATACCAATAATTACGTGTGCTGTATTAATCTATCGTGGAATCATCCATTGTTTAAATTTGTAATTTATTAAAAATTATTAATTTTATTAAATACATAAATAAAAAGTTTACTTCGAGTAGGATTTGAACCTACGTCCTGTACTTTGCTAGAGTACCGGGCTAAGCAACTGCGCTATAGAAGTACAAGCCCCCAATCGATGTAAATTTTGTGTTTATGTATGTAGAACTGGTGTAAATTCTAAATATACTGAACTTATTCGTTCATAACAAAAACTTATAATAATGATAATTTATTATTAATATGTGTTTGCAGACACAAAGTTAAAATTTAATTTCGTTCAAAAGTGAGTTTATTAAAACATCTGTTTCACAGATGCATTTCTAAAAAGCAATTTTTTTTGTGTCAAACAAAAATAAGTTTGACATTTTATGAAAAAAAAAGTCAGACCTTTACAAGATGGTTTTTTGCACCTCTAACGATCTTCTTTCATAATTGTCAAGTGTCCGACACCATCTCTTCTTACAGTCGCGTCTGATTAAGGTTTCGTCATGCCTCGTTTCTTTTTTGCTTCATACTGTCGTTCAAGCGAAGCAGATGATGGACGACTGCCTTTCGACAAATTTTTCTTCCTCTTGCACGGTACTTCGGCAATTTCAGACTTGAAATCCAGTAAATCCATAATTACTTGTTTTTTATAGTTGTGTTGCTTGCAGTCACGTTTGTATAATAGCCAACTGTTTACGACTGCCATGTCAATAAAATGAAAAAATAATGTTAGATACACCTCCCATGAAGGAGTTATAGGTACTTATAATAGAAGGGCAAGGTACCCATGTGTATGTTTTGGCTTTTATATCATACCTTTTTACTTCCTTTGTGGGATACGCAGCAGCAAATGTAGAAACTACAACAGATTTATTATCTACCCATTTCACTGCTCGTAGTTCAATGCCATGAATTTTTGTTGTACGTTCTTCCAAACTGCCTCGACCTCTTTTCTGTATTTCTTTATCAGTAGAAAATGTTAGACCACGAAATCTTGTTATTTTTACAGTGCCCAATCTACCGATTCCCATTTGGCCAAGAACAGCAAGTAATTCTGGAGATGCAAACCAGTTATCGAAGAACACTAGATAGTTTTTTATGGCGAGCCACGAGTTCTCTCATATTCAGTATTTGGGGTAGATTTTCCAGTATAAATTTGGAAGTTGTGAATGAGTCCTGTAACATCACATAATACAAAAAGTTTGTATGCCCATTTATGGGGCTTTTAGGATTATACTGGCGTAGACTGGAATGTCCTTTGTACGGAACTATTTGCTCATCCACGCACAAATGCTGCTGCATAGGAATCTGTTGAAATTTCCTCAGAAGCATTTCCATAAGCGGTTTCACTTTGAAAAGCCGGGCAATGTTGTCTTTGTCAATTATACTGTTGTCATTTATATGTAGATTGCTTTTGAACTCTTGATATCGATTTCGGCTCATAATCTCTGCTATTTGAGATATGCTTGTACGACGAGCCCAGTACATTTGAGTACGAGGTAAACCATAAATCGACATGTACATACAAATCCCAAGGAATTGCTTCATCTCTTGTGCATTTGTTGAAAAGGACTTTGCAGGATTTTTTTGCATTGCAAACAAATTGGACTGATCAACTAAATGCTTTATCACATCCTCATCAAAGAAAATTTCAAAGTAAGATATCGGAGTATCCACCCGGCAAGCTGTCTTGCCAGATTGGTGTATGCTTTGGGCTGTCTTCCGGTTTTACTTCGAGCCACAAAGGAAGTTGTTTTTTAGTTGCTGTATTTTTTCATCGAGATGGTTGTGGTACAGGATCATGTGAATTTGACGGTAAATCTGAGTCACTTTCAGTTTCACTTTCAAATTCACTCTCATATTCATCGGACTGTATATAGTGACATCGTCACTGTCATCAAAATTGCTGTCTTCACTGTCGACAGGGGGAAATGCAATTTTCTTTATTCGACTCATCTGCAACATAACTTTCCCTAATAAACCACTGTTACATATTAGATACCAAATAAAAAAGCTGGTTTTCCACTAAACACCACAGTTGCAAATTTGATGCAATACTAAACAGGACTTATTTACACATACTGATACGTACAATTGCTTCAAAATTGCAAATATATGTACCTCAGGGTATATAACAACCCCTAATATTTTTGTTTTACATAAAACTTCCCGTGTTTTTCACTTGTTTATCTTCCAAAACTTACATACACAAACAATTACAAAAGACACTGCCATTTACAATTTAAAAGTTGATTCAGTTTAAATTCCATGTTGCAGCAGCGTCGTGTGTTAACAAACTATTACAGAATGCAGTACAAATATGATACAATGCTTAAAAGTGGAAATAAATTTCATGATATGAAACTGTTGTATCGATTTTGATACAATGGTATAAAAGAGGTTAATGGCTTTGGGAGAATGTAGACAAAATTACCAAGCGGCTGAAATAATGTATGCGAAAAGATATCCTCAACGTGCCCGTCAATCTTTCAATGTTTTTCGGAGATTGGCAGCACGTATTTGTACCAAAGGGCAGGTACAACCAACATAAAATCACGGAAATCGAATTACACGACATATACGTAATGACATAGAGCGTGATGTTGTTACTGCAGTAATTGTTGATCCGCATATTTCAACGAGGGGACTTGCAAGGTATTCTGGAATTAGCCAATACTCTATATGCAAAATTTTGAAACATCACAACTTTCATCCATACCACGTTCATAGACATCAAGAATTAAATGGGAACGATTTTCAAGCAATTTTTGTAATTGGTTAATAAGTAAAGGTCCACATTTTCCTTGGATAGTTTTATGGACTGACGAAGCTACTCTTAAAAGCACTGGAGAAATCAATCAAATTCTCACTGGCTACAGACCATTGACAATCTACATATTTGGAGTGTTACTACGTTGTGTATACTTGAAGGAAATATTATAGGCGCTTATATCTTCGAAAAAACTCTGAATGGGATACGATACGCCGAGTTTTTAAGTAACGATTTGATTAACTAACTGGAGAATGTCCCTCTTTTAACGCGAACAAGAATATGGTTTCAGCAAGACGGCTGTCCAGCTCATTTTTCATTGGTCGCCAGGAATAAAGTAAATCGACTATTTCCCAACAGATGGATTGGCAGAGGAAGCATAGTGGCGTGGCTGCCAAGATTACCAGATTGTACGCCCCTAGGTTTTTTCCTTTGGAGCCGGATTAAGGATATTGTTTGTAAAGAAAAAACAACAACGAGAGATGATATGAAGCTGAGAATTCGTAATGATTGCCATTCATTAAGCATTGAAGCATAGAACCACTGATAGTATAACTAGAAGAGCTAAACAGTGTTTAACAGTAAATGGAAGACATTGTGAACACTTGTAACATTATCTAAGTAATAAAATAATTTTTTCTATCAAACTTTCTGTCATGCCGTCTCGGAAAATTGGGTGATGAGCTATAACTTTGAAAATATTTGAGAGCATCATTTTGTTTTGCCACATTTTCCCGTATATCTCAATAAAGGAGGGTCGAATATTCTTAGTCTCGTTTGAAAGAGCAATTTATAGTGTTTTCAAGGGTGTTTTTTGTTGCAGCGTTTAGTTTTAAACAAATAAACTAGAGGGTGCTCTCTGCAGCGATTACAAATTTTTGTGATTTTTAGGAAAAAACACATGCCGTACAGTAATAAATCACTTATATTGTTTCTACAATTATTGGCGAATTAAAAATTTGTACTGACTTCCGATACTACTACTTTTGTACGGCACTAGGTTGTTCGTCATTTTTTTAATGATCTGTCAACTAGAAGAAAGCCGTACAAAAATAATTAGTCGTAATTCCTCATTTGCACCTGGAAAATTCAATTTTCTCATGTACTCACCTGTACCGCTCAAAAGTGACGGCATAGGGCTGAGAGTTATTTTCAGATATAGTAGCAGCCTTCTAAACGTAATTCACGGTGGGTCATTTCATAGGGTAATTTTTGCCATGGTCCTGTAGTCTATTGGCTTGTAAGGATTTTGTTAAATATTTATATTCTTCTTTCAAAAATTCAGAATGACAAATTCGTTTTCTCGTTTATTTTTAATATCAAGGGTTGTAATTATTTAAAACGTGCGTGTGTCATTTATCGATGTTGTACCGATGAAAACTGTAAAAATCTGGCGTCTCCATGCAACATTCACATGCAGGGTGGGTGTCTACTGCGTGGACGGAGGATTGTTCCTTAACTATTATAGATATCAAAACCAATTTTGGTGTGATAATACACGATCATTGAACCTATATTCTAAAAATATTTAGATATATACAGGGTAATTGACAAAAATATGCCAACCTAAACCTGTGCTTTTTTAATGGAACACCCTGTATATTTTTGCACTTTTGGATTCACTGTTACATTTAGAATAAAAGTGTAGAGATTTGTATCTGTATCACTAACCGTTCTGCAGATATCGTCACTTTAGTACCAAAATAGAGTTAACTTTGGAACCACGATGCGAGCGTTGTCATTGTAAATTTCTTTATACCACCGACTATTAATAATAGTCTACTAACAAACAAACTGGGAGATTTTTTGAAAACATGTAAAACTATACAGAATGATTAACTTACGCGAAATGTATTTTTTCTCAATTTTTTCAAATGCAACACCCTGTATATTTTTTCACGTTTCGATTCCCTGTGAAAAGTAGATAGTAATTGATTATGAGTTTCATAGCCATAAGTCGGGCCCTTCTTGAGATATTGACGCTTTTACGTAAAACTATTCTAAAATACGAATTTACTATGACAATAGAATTCAACAAAACGAATCAGTTAGGCTAGCCGCTCGTAATAAAAAGCAACACTTGCATCTATTGTTTTGACGTTTGTATAATCATTAAAATATTGTTCCATTAGTTTATGTGTTTTTGGATTGTCATTTTGTCAATTTTTGTATAAAATCAATTTTTCCAAAGAAGAAATGGTAAATATGATCTTTATTTACGACGAAGCTCAAAGAAATGCTTCGCTGGCTACTCTTTTGTACTGTGAACGATACCCAGACAGAAGACAGGCGCGGAAAGAATATTTGCTGTGGATTTTGTTTTGTTTGTTCTTCTGTATGTCAATCTTTTCAAATAAAGCGTCTATATCTCAAGAACGGTCCGTATTGTGGTTATGAAACCTATTATCAATTAGTATCTACTTTTCACGGAGAATCGAAATCTGAAAAAAATACAGGGTGTTGCATTTGAAAAAATTGAGAAAAATTACATTTCGCGTAAATTAATCATTCTGCGTAGTTATACATGTTTTCAAAAAATTTCCCAGTTTGTTTGTTAGTAGACTATTATTAATAGCCGGTGGTTTAAACAGATTTACAAAATCGTGGTAACAACGCCCACATCGTGGTTCCAAAGTTAACTCTATTTTGGTACTAAAGTGACGATATCTGCAGAACGGTTAGTGATAATCATTTGGACTCACCAAATTCAACAGTATGGCATTTCATGAATAGTTGTTGAAGCCGTACCATGTTCAACGGGTACCAGCATTGTCAACTTTAGCCTACCACATAAATAAAAATCTAAAACTGTAATATCGGGGATCTGGCTGGCCGCGGAAATAGGCTTCTTCGTCCAATCCACCTATTTGGGTAAGTGCTATCTAAAAAATTGCTAACGTTGCGGGAAAAATGCGCCTGACATCCGTCATCAGTGTCTTCTAATAAGCCTGGTAGGTCATTGGTCAAAAATTGGAGGTATAGTTTACCGTTTAAATGACCATTAAAATTAGGTGGGCCAATAATTTTATTTGCTAATATGTAATCCGCACCAAATATTTACACTCCACTGGTTTTGGTGGTCCACTTCTCTTACCCAATAAGGATTATTCTCTGATCAATAATGCAAATTGGGCAGATTTGCTCCTCTGGTATTCGTAAAAGTTGCTTCGTCAACTAAATTGCGGTTATTCTTCCGTCATATTTTTAAACCAATTGCAAAAATGTAATCTGCGGTCAAAATCAACTTCCACCAGAGCTTGGTGTAAAGCGTAAAAATTGTATGGACTGTCGATCCCTAAATCATTCGCTATTGTTCTTAGACTTAGATATGAATCCACTTCTACATACGCAAGGACACCTACAATTGAATCTTCACTTCGGACTGCGGGTCGTTGTCTTCTATTTGAGAGTTTGCGATGAACATTTCCAGTTTGTCAAGACGACCTGCCAAACGCTTAAACACTTTTTTTTTGCTGTAACGTTGTATTTCAAGATATTTTGTCGCATATTGCCTGGCAGTAATCAAGGCGTTTTCAAAACATTGAACGTAAACGGCGAGCATATGGTACACCTTTGCGGTAGAGTATGACATATTTAAAAGCAAGTCAAAAACAAAACAACCTAAAGAAATGTATAACAACAAACAAAGACAATAAGCAAACTTCAAAAGAATTTTAAACGAAAAATGTTAAAAGTAGACGTCAACAATCAACAACAATCAATACATCTGTCATATTGGAGAATCCATTGTTTTTGCAAAGCGTTCTAGATGAAAACATTGCACTACCGCTGTTGCATGTTATTTAAAAAAATATTTGTCACGTCAAAGACGGTTAAAGGACCCCGTACTAATCTTATGAGAAATGGCTTTCCGTTTATATATATATATATATATATATATATATATATATATATATATATATATATATATATATATATATATATATATATATATTGTAGCCTCCCCCGAGGCACCCTATCTTGAAGAGTGTAATGCAAATTCAAGAACAAAACAATCGTCAACTGATTTATCTTGACTTTACTAACAATAATGTTACTATTACTCAAATTAATTGCCCGCCTTACTTTGACTTTCCTGTCGACAATTAAAACATCAGAATTTACCTACAAGTCTGATATTTAATTATTCGCAAACCTCAAATCTGATCAGAAGAATTGGCCGTCTAGTGGTTGGTATGTTGTGCTATTTGAATTAGATAGGTTGGATGAGGTAAGTGTTACATCATGTGGCGCAGGTAAAAAATGAAACTACTCGAATTGAAATTAACGAGCTTTGCGCAATGGTGGTTCGGCCCGTTAATGTACTATTGTGGGAAAGAACCATCAATAAAACCCACTTTATTCATAAATAAATAATTGTATAAGTACATTAATAAATCAAATTAAATAACAAAGAGAAAAATAAATAAAAAGCAGTTTAGTTGCACATAAACAAAAAAAACCCTGTAGTCACACTCACAATTGTGTCATAAATAATCAGAATAAAAATCGTAATACCAAACATGTGGCCCTTTAAAACCAATCATGCCTGTTTTTAAGTAAATAAGCACATAAAACAATAAGGCAAATTACCGGCACACAATTGAAATTCCCCCAGATGTTTGTAGCGTCCCCCAGGTTCCCTATCTTGAAAAGCGTAATTTGAACTTATTTGCAATAATGCAAATTCAAGAACAAAACAATCGCTAAGTGATTTATATTGACTTGACTGACTATAATGTCACTATTACTCAAATTAATTGCCTGCTTTACTTTGATTTTCAGGGCACTAATTAAAACATTACAATTTATTTACAAGTCTGATATTTAATTACTCCCGAACCTCCAATCTGATCAACCTAAGTGGCCGTCTAGTGGTAGGTACGTTGTGATATCTAAATTAGATAGGCTGGATGAGATAAGTGTTGCATCATGAGGGCAGGTAAAAAAAAATGAAACTACTCCAATTAAAATCAACGAGCGTTGCGCAGCGGTGGTTCAGCCCGTTAATATACTCTTGTGGGAAAGAATCACCAATAAAGCCCACTTTATTCATAAATAAGTAATTGCACAAGTACATTAATAAATCAAATAACAAAAAAAAAAACAATGAAAGGGTTAAATATACAGTGCGTACATAAGTAATGTATAAATTAATTTAAAATTAAAGTATTTGTTTGTTGAAAAAACGCTTGGATATGTCGATTAGAATTTTTAGTTGCGAATTTTTTACAATACAATTTATATTTATATTTATATTTATATTTATATTTATATTTATATTTATATTTATATTTATATTTATATTTATATTTATATTTATATTTATATTTATATTTATATTTATATTTATATTTATATTTATATTTATATTTATATTTATATTTATATTTATATTTATATTTATATTTATATTTATATTTATATTTATATTTATATTTATATTTATATTTATATTTATATTTATATTTATATTTATATTTATATTTATATTTATATTTATATTTATATTTATATTTATATTTATATTTATATTTATATTTATATTTATATTTATATTTATATTTATATTTATATTTATATTTATATTTATATTTATATTTATATTTATATTTATATTTATATTTATATTTATATTTATATTTATATTTATATTTATATTTATATTTATATTTATATTTATATTTATATTTATGTGTATATCTATATCTATATTTATATTTTGATTTATTTTGATTATTTATTACTCAATTGTACGTGTGACTACATATGTTTTTTTAATTATTGTGTTTCTGTGTAACTAAACTGCTTTTTATTCATTTTCTCTTAATGTTATAATTTTGTACGCACTTTAACCTGATTTCATGGTGTTTTGTTATACAGTGCGTCCATTCGATTGTTTTTAAATAGAACGCCCTGTATATTATGCCATATTCGGATTCTACTGCAAATTCTAGATATTTTTGGTATAATGTACCCTTATCTCTGTTTCTGAAATATTGCCACTTGAAAAATGATTTAATTATATTCATTTACTTGTTAAAATTATTTTTTAAATGTACTTAAGTACCTAAACAAACTTAAATTAATTGTTCAAAATGTCCTCCATTCACAGCTAAACAATGTCCAAGACAGTAAATAAATTCTCTTTGAACATTTCTGACAACTTCTGGTGGTATAGCACGTATTTCTCTTTGGATTCTGTCTCGCAGGTCTTCCAAATTGGCAGGTCTGTTCATGTAAACCTTAGATTTCAGGTATTCCCACAAAAAGACATCTAAGGGGTTTAGGTCTGGTGACCTAGCAGGCCATTCTATGGATCCTATCCAACGACGATGGAACATTTCATCTAAATACGCACGAACTGGAGCTGCAGAGTGAGGTGGGGCCCCATCCTGCTGGAAAAAAGTTGATCTGGTATATCTGGTTCTTGTGGATCCGGGAATAGAGCTATTAATGCAGGAAGTAATTGCAACTGGAGGAACTCGAGATACATCTGACCGGTTAATGTTTCTTCGAAAAAATAAAAACCTAGTATTCTCCAACTAGACCACACCACACATTTAATTTTTGTGGATGTTGTGTGTGCGCCTCCACCATCCAATGGGGGTTGATTGTGGCCCAATACCTGCAATTTTGCCTATTAACGATACCGTTGAGGCAGAATGTAGCATCGTCCGAAAAAATAATCTTTTTCACAGCATTTTCGTCTTGGTTACAGATATTTTGCATATACTCACAAAATTCATTACGCCTGTCAAAATCATCATCAGATAACTCTTGAAGCGGAATAACTTTATAAGGGTGATATTTGTTTCTCCGGACGACGTTGTGTACAGTAGATTTCGATAAAGTTAGGTTTACAGCCACATGTGATAATGCAATGTGTGGATTTTCTTCTATAGATAATAAAATATTCAGCCGATCATCTTCAGTTACACTGAGACGTCCAGATTTTGGCCTATCCCGAACATGACCAAATTCTCAAAACTTCGCTTCCACTCTGCTGACCACAGTTTGTGAAATGGGAGAACGATCAGGTTGAATTTCGTTAAATAAATGAGCTGTTTCTGCTTGAGTGCGGGTCCTATCTCCATATCCAATCATGCAGAGTATCTCAATCTTCTCCCATTCAGTTAACTTTACCATATTTTTGTATCACAAAGCCGGAACAAGTTAGACACTTTCAATAATAACGTTTATCTGACAGTTTTATCAACCAATGTAACTACCTTAAAAGTACAGTATTCGACAAGATTAAAGCAATTATAGAAAAATATGAATTTATTTAAATCGGTTTATTTATTTAAGTGAGGGAATGTTTCTTTCCAACATAGACGTTTGTATTATCTGCTGACTTAAATGTATTTCTTATCAGTTATTTTTTACAGTATTTGAAATATGTTAATAAAATTGTTTGACAAAATTAAAGCAACTAGACCTTTAAGCACTGTTAGTACTTTACGTAGAGGATTCTGTAGCGAGTCAAAAAAGGAAAAATTCTCATTTTTCAAGTGTCAGTATTTCAGAAACGGAGATAGATAGACCAAGGATATATTATAACAAAAATATCTACAATTTGCAGTAGAATCCGAATATGACAATATACAGAGCGTTCTATTTAAAAAAATCGAAAATGTGGTCATATCTTTTATTATGAGACACCCTGTATAAAAAAATTGTATTGTAAAAACTGGGCAACTAAAAATACTAATCGACGTGCCCAAGCGTTTTTACAAGAAACAAATACTTTAATTTTAAATTACTTTATACATTACTTTATGGACGCACTGTATAACAAAACACCATTAAATCAGGTTAAAGTGCGTACAAAATTATAACATTAAGAGAAAATGAATAAAAAGCAGTTTAGTTACACAGAAACACAATAATAAAAAAAACATGTAGTCACACGTACAATTCGGTCGTAAATAATCAAAATAAAAATCATAATAAAAGTCGTAACACCAAACATGTGGCCCTTTAAAAACCAATCATGACAGTCTTTAAGTAAATCCGCACATAAAACAATAAAGCAAATTACGGTACATATAAAATACAGCAACACTAAAATTGCACAGATGATAAAGTAAAGTCAAGGACAAAAGAAAACAGACAAGGAATTTGCACGTACCCAATTGTTTAGTGGCCTCTAAAGCACAGAATATTAAATCAAATTACAATAAAGCAGATGTAAAGAGAAATCAGATCGCAAGCAAATAATTCTACTTAAACAAACTCACAAAAAACTCATTAAAACAAAACCTTACAAGAGTAAGTTATAAATTGATCACGAACATCGTCAGCGATATATAAGTTTGAGTGCGTTAAAAAATACAGCGCTCCTCTCTCTCGTATTTACACATTCATCTATACAACAAATAAAAACAATAGAAATAAAAATTCGAGGTGTTTAATAGTCTGGCTTGGGAGTGTGTACCAACTGGCCTTTTACAATTAATAACCAGCGGTATCCTATACCCATTCACCAGCCACCACTACACAAATATAAATATAATCAACAACCAACAATGCTGATTCGCAAAAATACCAAAGTGAGAAGGCCCTGTACTGTCTTTTTATTTAAGCAGATTTCAGCTTAATGAGTCCGCGTACGAATAAGATACCTTTGTAAAGCAATGTTTGATTCATTTAATACGTGACATAGGCTGCGAGATTTCAGTTATATAAAAATACATAGTTACACTAGAATAAATATTCCCTTAATTGATCACAGACAAAAATTGTTAACATACGAGGTTTAACCTCGAAAGAAAAGACAACTTAGTGTTGGCGAATTCAAAAGAAAAATGTACACGCAAGAATTATTTTAAAGACAAATTGTTTACAATGAAGGTATTTAATCAACCCAAAAATCGATCTGGCTCTATTGACACTAACTGTAACTGCTCCCATTCGATTTCAAAACTAACTATCTCTACTCCCAAAAAACCACCCCCGTTTTTCTAAAGTAATAAAAAAACAAAAAACATTAATTTCCGTTGGAACAGTTTCATATTAATTATTGCACGACATCTTAATTTTAAAAATATGCATTCGTTCGTATCGTAACAAACCTTACATTTCTCTCTCGAGTTTCCAAGTAACAAACATATCTTTTGATCGCGGTTTGTACCGCCACAATGAATCTTTAGATCAATGACATTTTTACATCAAGAGCGCGCATAAGAAATTCCAATGATTCGTTACACCCCTTCAGTAAAGCATTTTTAAACGTGCACTTGCCACTCACCCCCAACATGTGTTTTACAACCCTAGACAGATACAAACAATCCTAAATTCCTTTATATTCAGAAATTTAAAGAAGTTTTACTCTAAAAGTTTACTTTTTTCGATTGAATTCAAATACCTTCTTTTATTTTGAAAACAATAAAACAAGAAATCGGGTAAATTGTAAATTTTTTTGTAGTAATAATTTAAACATAAAAGAATATCGTACTTTTTAAGGTAAATAATTAGCTTTATTTCGGTGCTTGCAGTTAAATTCATGTTAATACATGTTAAATGACAACTTCTAAATCAATCAAATAAGGGTAAGCGTTTGAACAGGTTTTTATACCCAGCGGTTTGAATATTAATAATAAACAAAGATAATGATAATCTAACCAGTAAATGGCTCTTTAGTTGAAATAGGCGCGAAATAATATTTAGGATTGCTACAGTATTTACGAAAAATACTGCTCTATTAAACTCATGTGATTGTTAAAACTTGAACTTAAAAAAATTATAAAGCAAACGTAAACGTCTGAGTGGACTCGAACAGGTAAACATTGTTGCAATAACAATGAATTCATGCAGAACTAATAAAATATTTATTTAAGTTGTCACGGCTTGCGACAATAATAAAACTGATTTTATAAATAAATGTTAAATGACATTGAAATAACTATAACTCGAAAAGCTAAAAAAATAAATAAATAAATAATAATTGAATCATTTGGTCGCTAATAAATACCAGCAAGTCCGGTGAGGGGCACGGAATCAGGAATCGCGTATAAAGCAGTATTGTTGAAACGCGTGGTGTGATTGAAGGGTAGGTAAGAAAAAAAAATGTACATGTATATATATATATATATATATTGGGCCACAATCAACCCCCATTGGATGGTGGAGGCGCACACACAACATCCACAAAAATTAAATGTGTGGTGTGGTCTAGTTGGAGAATACTAGGTTTTTATTTTTTCGAAGAAACATTAACCGGTCAGATGTATCTCGAGTTCCTCCAGTTGCAATTACTTCCTGCATTAATAGCTCTATTCCCGGATCCACAAGAACCAGATATACCAGATCAACTTTTTTCCAGCAGGATGGGGCCCCACCTCACTCTGCAGCTCCAGTTCGTGCGTATTTAGATGAAATGTTCCATCGTCGTTGGATAGGATCCATAGAATGGCCTGCTAGGTCACCAGACCTAAACCCCTTAGATGTCTTTTTGTGGGAATACCTGAAATCTAAGGTTTACATGAACAGACCTGCCAATTTGGAAGACCTGCGAGACAGAATCCAAAGAGAAATACGTGCTATACCACCAGAAGTTGTCAGAAATGTTCAAAGAGAATTTATTTACTGTCTTGGACATTGTTTAGCTGTGAATGGAGGACATTTTGAACAATTAATTTAAGTTTGTTTAGGTACTTAAGTACATTTAAAAAATAATTTTAACAAGTAAATGAATATAATTAAATCATTTTTCAAGTGGCAATATTTCAGAAACAGAGATAAGGGTACATTATACCAAAAATATCTAGAATTTGCAGTAGAATCCGAATATGGCATAATATACAGGGCGTTCTATTTAAAAACAATCGAATGGACGCACTGTATAACAAAACACCATGAAATCAGGTTAAAGTGCGTACAAAATTATAACATTAAGAGAAAATGAATAAAAAGCAGTTTAGTTACACAGAAACACAATAATTAAAAAAACATATGTAGTCACACGTACAATTGAGTAATAAATAATAAAACAAGAAATCGGGTAAATTGTAAATTTTTTTGTAGTAATAATTTAAACATAAAAGAATATCGTACTTTTTAAGGTAAATAATTAGCTTTATTTCGGTGCTTGCAGTTAAATTCATGTTAATACATGTTAAATGACAACTTCTAAATCAATCAAATAAGGGTAAGCGTTTGAACAGGTTTTTATACCCAGCGGTTTGAATATTAATAATAAACAAAGATAATGATAATCTAACCAGTAAATGGCTCTTTAGTTGAAATAGGCGCGAAATAATATTTAGGATTGCTACAGTATTTACGAAAAATACTGCTCTATTAAACTCATGTGATTGTTAAAACTTGAACTTAAAAAAATTATAAAGCAAACGTAAACGTCTGAGTGGACTCGAACAGGTAAACATTGTTGCAATAACAATGAATTCATGCAGAACTAATAAAATATTTATTTAAGTTGTCACGGCTTGCGACAATAATAAAACTGATTTTATAAATAAATGTTAAATGACATTGAAATAACTATAACTCGAAAAGCTAAAAAAATAAATAAATAAATAATAATTGAATCATTTGGTCGCTAATAAATACCAGCAAGTCCGGTGAGGGGCACGGAATCAGGAATCGCGTATAAAGCAGTATTGTTGAAACGCGTGGTGTGATTGAAGGGTAGGTAAGAAAAAAAAATGTACTAGTATATATATATATATATATATATATATATATATATGTACATTTTGAGATTCATACAGTAAGTATACGATGTATTATTTATATCTATCTATTATGTCGTGACAGTAACTGTCCGGTAGTAGGACGATACCGTTAGTAGGGAATGGTACATCGTCCGGGGCACGATTTGGCCAGTAACCGGTCTGCTCGCTATGGTATTACTCAAGAAAACAATACAATTACCTCGGATCGACCTGACTACAAAGGGCGGTCAAGGTCGAAACAGAAAGGCCCCGTTGCTGACGACTGTGCAAGGAATGAATGGCGGTACGTGGAATGTTACAGGTATGCATGGTAAAGAATTTGAAATTGCGAGTGTAGTGTACGAAAGACACCTTGATATTCTATGTGTATCGGAGACAAGGCGCAAAGGAAAGGATGCTGTGGAAATGGAGGATGGCAGCCTGGTACTATGGTCAGGAGTTGAGACGGAAGTGCATGGCGCAAGAGGAGTTGGGATGATCATAAGTGAAAGAGCGAAAAGATGTGTTAAACAGTACGAATTGGTATCTCCCCGGGTGATATGGGTTAGAATGAAAGTGGAGTTTCGAAGAATTTTTCTTATTGCATGCTATGCACCGGTGAATGGAGAAAGATACCAGGAGCGTGAGAACTTCTGGAATGAAGTAGAGAACATGTTGAACGTATGTAAGCCAAACGTAAGAGCGATTATAGTGGGGGATATGAACGGATGGGTGGGTGTACAGAGAGAACATAGTGAACGCGTTCTAGGAAAGTTCGGAGACCAAAGAGTCAATGAGAACGGTGAACACCTGCCGAACACCTGTGTGGAGAGAAGCCTGTTTGTATCCAATACGTGGTTTAAACATAAAAATGTGCATATGTATACATGGCAAAGAGATGAATCTAAAAGTATGATAGACTTGATAGTGTACGGTGAACGGCTTAGAAACCTGGTGAAAGACACAAAAGTAATGCGCGGATCAGAGTGTGGATCGGACCACTTTTTGGTTATATCGAGGCTGTGTTTAGGGCAAAAGTGGGTCTGGAGAAGCAAAGCAAACGTAGTACGAACGTCCAGAATTAGGGTAGACAAACTAGTGGATAATGGGCCGAGAATGCTGTGAGTAAAGAGTTGAATGTGAATGAAACAGCGTGGAACGAACAAATAAAAGACACTGACGTTGAAAGAGCATGGATAAGCTTAAAAAACTCTGTTGTCAATTGTGCCGTGGGAATATGTGGAAGAGTGGCTGTACGTAGACAGAAAAAATGTGCTTGGTGGAATGAGTCGGTAAAAAAGGCAGTATGTAAGAAAAAAGATGCATACATGGCAATGATTGTTGAAAAACATGAGACTGAGAAGAAGCGATTGTATGAGGTGTACAGATTAAGGAACAAAGAAGCGAAGGAGGCAGTGAGAATAAGTAAAGAGGAAGTGATGGCTGGGGAAAGAGAGAAAATGCAGAATGATTTTCAGGGAAACAAAAAAACTCTTTTGGAAATGGGTCAAAAATTCAAAACCTGGCCCAAAACAGAACGTTTCAGGAGTGATGAATACTAGAAACGAAATAGTATGGGACGATTGTGAAGTGAGGAAATGCTGGCAAGAATATTTCGGAAAGCTGTGCAGGGTGTTTTTTTTTCGTTAATATTATAGGGTATAGGCTAAACGGTAAGAGATACAAAAAAACTAAGATACGTGTCCCGTTCTCTGTTTTAGTGTTTAGTTTAATGGCGCAATCGGATCTACGCTAACTAAATTTGTTTCGAAGATACAGAGTGATTCTCAAAATCTGCCGGTTTTTATTATCTCTTATGACTCGGTTATTTATGGAGATAAAAAAAAGCTTTGGATACGAAAGTTTTATGACTTTTTACGTTGAATCCAGTGGCGTTCTTAAAAAAAATATAGATGTTTTATTTTTTGAGATATTATCAAAAGTAGCATTTTCTTAAATGGGACACCCTGTATCTGATAATCTCAAAAAATTGCATTTTTCTTGAGATTGCAACAATATATAACACTTAATATTTTGCATTGTCCTAAATAGCTAAAATACTAAAAAAACATTTTTTTTAGTTGGCATGGATTTAATCAATTCTTTATTTTATACTAGGCATAATAAAATTGCAGATAATAACAATAATAAAACATTAATAAACTAAAACAACAACTACAAAAAACAAGAAAAGATTTATAACAACTCAACAGTAATTATTTCAAATACTTATATATAACAATTAGCATAGGTGGTTAATCACAAAAGGTGCTCAAATTGTCTTCCATTCTGCTCGATGCATTTTTGGGCTCTGCTTGTAACTGAACGAGTAGCGTTATAGATTTGAATATTTGGCACTCTTCCAATGCAATTAATAAAATTTGCTCTGAGTTCTTCTACAGTATTACTTCGGGTTTTATAGACTTCATTTTTGATAGATCCCCAAAAATAAAAGTCGAGTGGCGTCAGGTCGGGGGAACGCGGAGGCCATCTGTTTGGTCCACATGTACCAAGCAAATTTTCGCCAAAATTGACATTTAGTAAGTCCCTTACCATGTGGCTATTATGTGCTGGAGTAAATAAACATTATTTCTTGCAGCTAATGGCATGTTAACCAACTCCATTATTACACATTCTTCCAAAATTTGGATGTATCCTTGAGCATTCAAATTTTAATTAAAAATTCTGTAGTTAAGGACTCTGTTTTGATATAGCGCCACCCATACATGGAACCCAAACTGCCCTTGTTGTATCCTGGCGACCGTCTGATCAGGATTTATGTTTGACCAATATCGATTATTATGTCGATTAAAAATTCCTTCGCTAGATATAAAAGTCTCGTCGGTCCATATTATATTTTGAAAAAAATTGAGATTCCGATTAATCTGCTGCGAATACCAATGACAAAATGTTAAACGCCGCTCTTCATCTCCAGGATGTAAGTTATGAACCTTTCTTATTTTATATGGTTTATACTTATGCTTTCTTAACGTTTTTAAAACTTGAGATTTACTTGTGCCAATATCTTTCTCAATATTACGGCTAGATATCTTCTTCTTCTTCTTGGTTTTCCAAATGATCCATACTCACTTAAATTGTGATATAATCTTTCAAATATTTGTTGTTCTGGCTGTCGTCGTTCCGGATAACGCTCAAAATATAAGTCTAGAGCTGCGTCTTTATTTTTATTACTCTCAATGTAGCACTCAAGCATATTTAATTTTTCATAATTTTGAAAATTATTCATTTTAATCACCTTTTTTAAAAAATATAATCGGAAACGAAATAAGAATACCAATACATAATTGTTACTGAATGTTATGACATGTAAACAAACAAAAACAATTGCTTAAAACATTCAATTAATGGCCAACTAAAAAAAAATGTTTTTTTAGTATTTTAGCTATTTAGGACAATGCAAAATATAAAGTGTTATATATTGTTGCAGTCTCAAGAAAAAATGCAATTTTTTGAGATTATCAGATACAGGGTGTCCCATTTAAGAAAATGCTACTTTTGATAATATCTCAAAAAATAAAACATCTATATTTTTTTTAAGAACGCCACTGGATTCAACGTAAAAAGTCATAAAACTTTCGTATCCAAAGCTTTTTTTATCTCCATAAATAACCGAGTGATAAGAGATAATAAAAACCGGCAGATTTTGAGAATGACTCTGTATCTTCGCAACCAATTTAGTTAGCGTAGATCCGATTGCGCCATTAAACTAAACACTAAAAAAGAGAACGGGACACGTATCTTAGTTTTTTTGTATCTCTTACCATTTAGCCTATACCCTATAATATTAACGAAAAAAAACGTCCTGTACAGTAGTGAGGAAAGTAAGACTGAAGTAAGGAGAATATAGAAGAAATGATGAATGAAACTGAGAAGGATATTGGAATAAATGAGGTAGAGAAAACGGTAGGAAGGTTGAAAAACGGCAAAGGAGCAGGCGTAGATGAAATCACTGGTGAAATGCTCAAGTATGGTGGTGCAAAGCTTATACGAAGATTGTGTGAGTTATTCAATGTATGCCTTATGTGTGGAAAAGAGCCGAGGGATTGGAAGAGCGCGATCATTGTACCATTGTATAAGGGTAAGGGGAACAAGAGTGATTGTAAGAACTAGAGAGGAATAAGCTTGCTCAGAGTGCCTGGTAAAGTATTTGGAAGAATACTGATTGATAGACTACGAGAAAGTACACAAACTAAGCTGTGGGATGTGTAAGGTGGCTTCATGCCAGGGAGAGGATGTGTCGATCAGATGGTTGCTCTCCAGCAGGTGATCGAAAAGTGTTTAAAGGTAAAAAAGGAGTTTTACTGTGCGTTTGTAGATCTGGAGAAAGCATATGACAGGGTGAATATGGAGAAGCTGTGGGAAGTATTAAATGAATATGGCGTAAATAAAGGTCTCATAAATGGAATAAGGGTTGTATACAACGGTAGTCGGGCATGTGTTAGGGTGAGAGGAGGTGTGAGTGAATACTTTAATATTGAGCAAGGAGTGCGACAAGGCTGTGTGATGTCACCGTGGTTGTTCAATGTACACATGGATAAATGTCTTAGACAAGCATGTACCGATACAAATTGTGTAATGGTTGGTGACGTAAATGTACGACTTCTGGTGTATGCAGATGACACAGTCTTATTAAGTGACAGTGCGGATGAGCTGCACACCGCTCTGAGGAAGTTTGATACAGTCTGTGAGAGCATGGACCTAAAAGTAAACGTGAACAAAACTAAGATTGTGGTGTTCAATCGGGAAGGTGGAAAGGAGAGTAGAGTATTTACTCTGCAAGATGAAATTGTGGAGCAAGTGGACGAGCTGGTATATCTCGGTAGAATGTTTACTGCAGATGGTACAATTGAGAGCGAGATTTGACGAAGGGCCAATGCTGGAAGGAAAGTGATTGGAAGTATGTAGACGATAATGAGTAATGAAAGCTTGAGCCTAGCTGCGAAACGAGCAATCTATAATGGCGTATTCGTCCCGTCAGTACTGTATGGAAGTGAGACATGGGTATGTCAAAAAAAGCACGAAAGAAAAATAAATGCCGTGGGTATGAGATTCCTGAGAAGCGCATGTGGTAAAACGAGAAGGGACAAGATAAAGAATGAATGCATAATGACGGAGTGTGGTGAGGAAAATACGATGATGGATAGATATAAAAGTTGTACATTACGTTGGTTTGGTTACATTGAGAGAATGTACAACGCAAGATTAACGAAACAAATATATGTGGGTGAGGTTAGGGGAAAGGCCGGGCCTGGTAGGTCGCGTAAAACTTGGCTGAATGTAGTAGAATGTATGATAAGGGAAAGAAAGATAAGGAGTTTTAAAAATAAAAGGGCATGTCAGAGACTATGTATGAATCTTGCGGAAGCTAGGGAGGTATGCGGAGATAGGAAAGCATGGAGAAAGATTGTTTTGCCTACCCCGCAAGGGAATGGCGTGAAGGTTAAGTTAAGTCTAAATTCCTTACATAAAAAAATATAAATAAAATATTTTGAAAACATTAGCAAATGAGCAAGATCTTAAAAATCCACTAATTATCTTTTCTATCGTGGTACAATGGCGATTTGACAAACGTTTATTACAATAATAAAATTTTCGCGGTCCGCTGCCTACATGTTTCAAAAAGGCATTCGCTTGAACTGCCACGTACTCTTCAGCACCAGCATCGTTTTTCAAATCCCCATTCCGTTTTAAAGTTCTAATGTCATCTCCACTGTCTGCCAAGATTGTGGCAAAAGTTCTACGAAATGAATGTCCTGTGCATTGATCGTCATTGGGAATATTTAAATACTTGGCAATCTGTCGAGGAATCTGACCAAATGTGTTAATGCCAATAGGATTACAGGTACATTGTAGAATAAAAAACTTTTCAATTTTCACGTGCTTCGGTCTTAAACTTATGTATTTCTTATTGAGGTTACATCGTTCAATGTGGTAAAAATCGTGAGTCTATGTGTTTTTGTATCTCTAATATAAACCACAAAGACAGAACCTTCTTCTTTAATATCCCCAACACACAGATTGCACAATTCTATGCGTCTGCAACCGCCAAACACACCAAATATTGCAACTACCTAAATTGGGATCATATTTATTAAGAATAATCTTAAAAGTAAAAATTTACCTTCATAAGTATTTGTCGTTGGGTGCTTCAAGAATAAAATTAAGTAAGTGCTCTTTTGAAAACAGTAATGACTTCTCTGGTATGTACCCAATAGAACAGTTTTTCAAGAATGCCGAAAGTTTTGAAAACATGCTGATGTCCACATCCTTTTTGAGACGTAAGATACATTTTAATTTGTAGTACACGCACCATTATGAAGACTAATAAAATAAATACAAAGAATAATTTTGTTTAGGTATGACTCAACTCAGCTTCATCTGCTTTTTTAAGGATTTCTTCATCCACGTCTGAATCCATTATTGCAAAATTTGTTTATTTACAAAAAATAAATGACACTATGCAAAACTATGGCAACCATAATAAGACCGTTCATGAACTCCTGTGAAATGATATTTTTTTAGTAACGATCTGAAATTATTAATTTCATTTAAATTGTCTCAAAGTGACTAGTTCGACGACAAAATAGCATATGAAATTCTTTATTTTATTAAATAAAAGAACTTTGGCGAAAAGCAATGTTAAATAATATATTAAAAAATAAGAATAATTAGGGAACAGTGTTTCGAGTTTAAGGCATCACAAACGCTTATTCCAATTACGGTGTATAATCGCCAGAGAGTGAATTCGACCACAACCGTTTTGGCGGTCAGGTAATATTTATATGGCGGAAGTGAACTCGTCTCCGCCTGTTTAACTGACTTTCACGATCTACAAAATCGCAATTTGTAAACTTAGGGATGTTTAATTATTTCACGTGCGAGCAACGTAAACCTATTTTCATTAATGTTAGAAAAAAAATCAGGTTTCAGATCAAATTGGTACGGAATGTAAATGTGTTGTAATTCTAAGGAAACAACATCATGCATGGCTACGTCGATTTCACATAAATTGTAATTTATTAAATAACACACAACGGACATTTTGATACTCAAATAGGGGTACCAACCTAACGAAGAATTTTGAAAAATAATGTCCACATATTACTCAATAATAAGTCATTAACCTTCTTACAGATATTTTATTGTTACAGATTAATATGAGAAAGAAAATGCAATGCTAAATATGGATGCGTGTTTTCATTTGAATATAATTTCCACACTAGTAAATTATCTTTCCGCTGTGTTTCATGGTAATCGTATTATTTTAAAGTTTACGCAATTGAGCTGTATTATTTAAATAGTGCAGCAAAGTTTATTTGGATTAAAAAGTTTTTTTTTTCCTTACAATTGCGTTCGTGCAACAAATAATCAACAATAAAATTCGTGTCGGTTCCTTTTCCGGTTGGGATTAGTCACAAAAATGTTAATATGTAAAGAAATTATGTATTTCTTTTTCTCTCTATTATTTTTTATGAGTTATCAGCGTGCCGGATATCCTATATGATCATCTTAATTGCAACTTTAATTAAATTTAGAATTTTTATTATCAAGTTCACGCACTTTAAACGCAAATCAGAGCAGAACAGTACACTTAGCTCGCGATTATGAATTAACGAAGCATATATTCACATTTCTTTCGAATTGATTAATAATTTTTATAAATGTAGCTTCTATACAGGGTGTCTCGCGTAAGAACCGCGAAACCTCAGTCTGCAGTTCATTTGCAACAAAAATGATTGGTGTAAAGTTAACGACGAAATTCTAGCGACGAAATCTGACGTATAAAAAAAATTACGTGAACGTGGAAATAAATGCACGAACACATCGTGTCATTATTCGAAAATCGCAATTCAAATCTGCATGACAATTAATGGAGTAAATATGATCGATTTTTGATTCTAAAGTCTATAGAATCACGTGTACAAAAATTCCGCACAACATATACGAGGGTTGTACAGAATATTTGGTATCCAGGAACAAACTTGTCATAACTTAAAACCCGCACATCAAAACTCCTTGAAATTTATATGAGACTTCGGGAACTACCATACGCAGAATGAAAGTCACGTTCATTTTGCCCGACGTATTCAAGGAGTGTAGAAAAATTCGTCTTCAGAAACAGAGTGCGAAAACTCCAAAATCCCACATCAAATTTGTACGAAATTTATATGATAAACTGCTGTTTCTAAAATTAAAAAATTCTCGGATATGTTGTGCAGAGTTTTTGTGTACGTGTTCCTGTGCAGGGTGAGTCAACGATAGAGTAAACTGGTGCTTTATGGGTACACTTTCTCATTTTGTAACAACTCTTTTTTAGTGTTGTATAAATTATACCTCAATTTAGGATCTTTCCTTCATTTAGTTTTAAATACAAGAAAATTTTAATTATTTTACAATATTGGTATGAGGTAGGCAACTTAATTCGCATATTTTCTAGTGCGTAAAGATTAATAATCCTGCTTTCAATTTGTATTCATCTCTTATCTGATACATAACGCGTTTGCGTTAAGTTATTCTGCTGATATCTTGTACGCATGACCTGATCATCTACTTCGAAATCCTCCATTTTCACTTCCGTTTTAATGTCGAAGCATGAAGCTGCTTCTTTTTGATTTTACCTAAATTTATGTCAAAGCGCCATCAATTTGGTGGTAAGAGATATTTTTAATACATTTACATACAATTAAAGCATTGTGTTCTTTTTAGGCGTTTTTTTTTTCTTTGGGTTTTTTCTTTACGTTTTAATAACGTTTTTACTTTAATTACACGTTTATCATTACTTCAATTTACAACGTAATTGCATCTTAAGTACGCATTTGAATTAATGGTTGCGTACATTTTTTCGTTTAATGATTGCAATTTTTTTGTGAATGGATTGCAATAAGAAGTGGATTTAAAAATTTTAAGAAGAAATACGGATTTTTTATAAAAATAATTCAGTTTGGGGTGTGGCTGATAACATTATGTCCAGATTGCACCATGATGACGCAAGAATGACTTTATCCTGTTAACCTCTCCGTAATCATATTTAGATACCAGTGGTTGTCAAAAAGAAAAGTTTGTGTACAAAAATTTATAAGGTATTTATGTAGTGTTTTATTTAGTACTTTAAGAATAATTTTAAGACCTTCATTATTTCATCATTACATTTAATTCAATAAACATAGTCTGTTTATTGTTATTTTTTTCATTTTTGTAAAGTCGGTTTAATTTTCCCGATAATTTAAAAAAGACAATTTGGCGCCCGAGATAACTTCATTTTTTTACATTCTTTATTATTAATGGTAAGTGGTAATTAAGCAAATCATCTTAGTGAACCAACCCTATTAATCTACCGATGAGCCAAAGGCACAATTATAAGTGGTGTAAGGTTAGTATTTTTTGGATTTATATTTTATATTTTATTATTATTTCAAAATTTTGTATACTACACCTACGTTACACGCACCTTATTTTTTATTACAATTTATCATATTATATGGCTAGTAAGTGTGCGCATTTTAAAATTATGTTCTATAGGGCAGCGTGGGACAGATTCGGTCGCTTTTTTTAACTCGTCCGAGATTTTTGTTTGTTAATGCGTAAGAGATTTTAACGATGCCAGCCGATAGCCTACACTTAAAACAAAATCTAATATAATTGAATCCTAATCAACAAAAATAGTGATTTTAGAAAAAATGTCATTTGTCCAAAAGTGCCCCAGTGCGAGGCAGATTTGGACTACGGTGGGGCACATTTATACAAATATTAAGCCGTATACTCTGAACAAAGAATCAAACAGAATGAGGAAAATATCGTTCATTGAATATTGTAATGATCAAAAGAAACAGAAAACTTTAGGTACGACGCTTGTCTGGCCGTTTCTTCGTTTCTTGGGGCATGGTAGCTTCATAATGATGTCTTCTCTGATAACACTGCTGATATCAGTTAATCTTACGTCTATATTTTAAAACTGCACTTCATATTAATCAAGCTCGTATAGTTTTTGCACTTTACCCACATAGTGAAGTATTTTCTTTTTCGTTGGAAATTTAACCAATACAAAATCCATAACTCATCGTCGACTAGACCAGAATAATGTCATATCAGAATCATCGTCACAGAGTTCTTCTGAACAATGCCCAAGTTCGTCAGATTCGGAAGAACTTGTTTGGCGGTATTTTAGATTTGGTTTAATTTTCTGTTTCTTCTTCACTCTCATATCCTTTACATTTCGTTTAGTAATTTGTACCTGATTTAAAACCTTTCTTCTTTTGCGCAATTCCCGCTCCTTTACTTTTTTTTTCTCTGGAGAGTCTGTATAAATTCGAGATCGATCGCGTTTTCTCTCTTTCCTAGTTTTCTTCTTGGACTTCAGTTTTGGCAAAAGTCTAACAATCGCTGGACTAGCAACTTCCTTTTTCTTATCCAGCGAAGAAACCTTTTCGGAGAGCGTGAATACATGACTCAAGATAGAATCAAGAATGTGAGCCACAATGTCGATCGGTCTGTTACCATCGTTAGGTGTAGCAGAAGGCAATAACATATGTTACTAATTATCTTGATCTTTGCACTGGATTGTTCGGACTGATTCGTGTGGCCTTCACGATTCTCACCAACAGACGTGCTACACTGAGCTTCTGAATTATCGTCTCTCTCTTGATATCACTTTCGTCAAAGTTCAGACGATCGAAGGGCCAGATCCCTGGAGACGCAAATGCTTTAAGGATGTTTGCTGGCGTAAAAGTCTGAAGATAAGGTGTGCGACTTAGACTAACAACATCGTATATTGTTATAATTTTTCCTGGATGAGCGGTCAAATAGTCGTTGAAACCTATTTTTAGGCGAGCTTTGAAAGGATCGTAGATGGAAATGTCTAGAGGTTGCATTTTGTTGGTGGAGTGTGGTGGAAACGAAAGCAAAACTATGCCATATTCTCGACAAAAATTAATTGCAGCCAAGTATACGTGCGATTCGTGATTATCGATTAGTAGCAGAATTTTGTTTATCGTAGAACTATTAGTATGTTCTGGATGTGTTTTAAGCATATCAACGAAAATGTCGGCGTTGATCCATCCAGTTTTGAGGCAAAACCCACAGTTCCTGTTACAGCCCCATGTAGAAAACGGTCCTTCATTCTGAGACGCGGGAAAATGTATACTGGCGGAATGGCAGTGCCAGTTGCTGTGATGATGCCACAAAAGGTTACCAACACACCTCTTTCCGCAGAAACACATTGCCCATTGTCTCTTTCCTTTCTCACAAGTGATCTTTGGAGCCTGCAATACAGTTGGAATACCTATTTCGTCAATATTAAAAATACGATATGGGGTGAAGTTGTGCTTTTCGAGACCACTTGCGAGATTCTCGAAAAAAGCATCAACGTTTTTCTTATTAAAACCAGATAGTCTGGCCTTGCCTAAGTTCTCGGGCTTTCGATAAGACAAGTTCGAATGTCTTCTTATGAATGATCGTACCCAGTCTATCCCAGCAGATTCGTTTTCTTCTCAGCATTGTGGAACTGCGTTTCCAAGATGTTTGGCATATTCGTATGCAAGAGTCCTAGTCATTGAATATGTTAAGCCGAAATTCATGATGAATCTAACAAATAACTTTTCTCTTTTGAAGATGAAAAAATTTGTCGAGAGGCGTATTTAAAGCGAAATTCGTCCTCTTCGCTGGAATAATCAAGCCCAGGACTTTACACTTTGGACATGAAAGAAAACCGTGGACTTCTTCAAGTTGAGAAAGTCGACGCAGCATTTCGAATTTTCATCCCATTAACAACGACTTCACGGACAGCTCGTTTGATTGTATTCTTGTCAATCAAATTTCGATTTGTTTTGCACTTATATTTGCGCACCATTCTAAGAAAAAGGAAAATATTTTTAAATGCCTGCTTACATCTGAGGCAGTTCTGGACAATAAGGGGCACATTTGACTTGTCCAAACCTGCTCCACGCATTTAGTCCAAAACTGCCCTACACGTAATTTTTTCCTTTTACGAATAAAATCACCGATTTAAGAATTAAGAACGTGACAACCAATAGAGGTTATGTATAGTAGAGAGGGTCCCCTTTTGCACTGGGCATTCATAAATTAGGTACAATGAATGTCTTGCCCTGTAGAATCTTACAAGCATAGAGTTAAAAACTTACTTTTGACCTTCAGAATATTGAAATTCACGTGGGAACTTTGTTATTAAAGCACGTACGTTACTTATAACTGCTTACATGTAGAATGTTAAAATGGCTGATCTACAGCACGCAAGTGCGCATGATTTTGAGTAAGACGGCATAATTAAAATGTCCAAATGTGCCCCTCGTCCTGTATAACTTTATTATTATATACCATTTTATGTGTTGTTAGGTCAACTTTTATATTTGAACCAAGGAAAGACCAAGCTAAAGCCTATGTTCTGAACAAAAAATATTAGAGATAAAAGGTACAGGGTGTTCAAAATATATGTTCTAACCTGCGCAACTTGGAATTCAAAAATATCACTTTTCTCAAATAGACACACTGTATATTTTTACGCTATGTTAAGAGAATTGAAAACCACACGATGTCCTATACTTATCTCTCATAGCAGTAGCTGTGAAATTTGAAAACGAAAGACACTATTTAATGCTAACAAAAAAGATCATTTCCTATTGTTAGTATGAATGGCTCAGATCTTAATTTTTCAGACTCTATTACTCTGTTGGGAATGACTGTATCTTCAAATCTATCATGGATTGAAATCTTCTGTCAGCTACCAAAACAACTGCTCGTAAAATAGGCTTTTTGTACAGATCTAAGCAGTACTTTACTTCCCGACAACTCTTTCAGTTGTATAAGGCCCAAATTCGACCTCATCTAGAATATAATTCTCACCTCTGGGTTGGTGCTCCCCAATACGCTCTCGATATCGTAGATCGTGTTGAAAAGAGAGCGATTAGGCTTATAAATGACCCGTCCTTAACTTCTGACATACAGTCCCTTGAGCATAAAAGAATCGTTTCAGTTCTTTCATGGTATTATCGGTATTACAATGGCTAATTACGCTGCTGAATTACATTCTTTGATACCATCTCGGGCTACCTTTGCTAGGAATACTCGGTTCGCTCATTCACATCATCAGTATGTAGTACAAATCTCCACTTGTCGTAACAAATGGGCGCAATCCACATTCTAAACACTGGAATGATCTACACTAGTTCCTGGTTGCAACTCACATATAATATCGTTCAAATTTACCAAGCAGATGGCTGTTTCTGAGTGCTTATAGGTCAAATTTAGCCTCCTTGAGGTCAATTGAAAGAAGATACGACAAGTTGCATGGAATGTAAAAACAATATGGTCCAATTATCACCAACAGAAAATATTATGGGCCAGTGGTTTCATAAGAACTTGACATAAAATAAACGACATTCTCAAGCCATTGATATGTCACAGTTACGTAATGAGTTATTTAAAATGATGTTGCAGCACCAGGTGTCATTTCTAGCTGATATTGACTCGTTTTAGAAATCAATATAAGATAAAGTTTAGATCAATCCTAAGTTTCTCAGACTCACTAATCCATCTGGCATAGTCTTCTTCGTCTTTGAATGTCATATTGCTGTAATATCTGGTAGAAATTCATATGGTAGGATGATACTCTACCATTTTCTAGTTGTCCGATTGACAGTTAAACCTCTGACGTTTCACATCCATTTTGGGGTAATTCATCAAAATTGTTTCTTCAAGTTGGTAGGAATAGGCAGTTCTGTTGCAACCACATATTCTGTCGTTCATCATTACCAAGCAGATGGCGGAGGTTAAGCAACACCTCCTTGGAGGAATTGAAGGTAGATACGACCAGTCCTGGAAGTGTTAAAAAATATGGTCCAATGTCACACCAAACATTTATGGGCCAGTGGTTTTGGTTTTGCATTTGTCGGATTCAAAATTGATTGTCTACTACGTAATAGTGCATATTATGATGATTTGCGCACCATTGCTTCTAAGCGTAGACTCGTCAGAAATCAATATAAGATAAAAAGTTTAGATCAATCCTAAATTGACCACTAATCCACTGGCAAGCTTACTCGTCTTTCGAAGTCATGATTGCGTAATTTCTGGTGTAATTCAATATGGTAATGATGATACTTATATTTTCTAGTTGTCCGATTGACAGTTGAATGTGACGTTTCATATGATATTGCTATCTGACGACTACAACTTGCGGGTTTTCTTCAATATAAAGCAGAATCTTAAGTTCTTTTTCTTGGTTACTGGTATTTCTATTTACCACTTTACGTTTTACATAATCCATGCTGCTAGTAGAATCGAATCTCTCCATCAAACTGTCAAAAGTGATCCGAGTGGGCTGGCGTCGTGTTGGATAGTTCATTCTGTATAGCCTTCGAGCAAGAAGACAATTTATTTGAGCCTCTCCTAACACTTAAACCATATCAATTAATTCACTTTTAGAGTAATCCATTATTTTACTATTTAACATATAAAACTTTCATATTTGTCATGTGGGAAATTGTTCTCATGGCTACCGCGAACAAGTAAAGTTCGGGAACTATCATCTACAGAATCAACTACACATTTAGCCTGCCCGACGTACACGGGGAGTGCACAAATAAACGTCGCCATAGACAAAGCGTGCAATATTCCGAATTGTAAAAATCCAAGTGAGTGCTATTTAGTTAACAATGCGAATTTGGAAGCTCTGTTTCTGGGAACGACTTTTTGTAGACTATTCCCGAAATCTACCATAGAAATTTCCTTAAGCTTTTACGCGCGATTTTGGAGTTATGGCACGCTTTGTTCCTAAATACGAAATATTTCGTACAGCCCTCGTATTATCGTGCAAAATTTTTGTGAACATGTTTTCTAGCGACGATTTTTTGTACGCTCCCCTTATACGTCGGACAGAATATCTGTGTGTATATTTGACTCGTATATATCTGTACGTACGACCAATTACGTTTATTGAAACGATGGGTCACGTAATTTTTCCACACGCCAGATTTCGTCGTTGGAAATTCCATCATAAAACGTATCATATCTCTCTTGTGATTAAGCTTAGAAAAAAACCGAACCGTGCATTTGAAAATTTCAAGGCTGTTTTGACGTTAGAAAGTTGGTCCTTACCTGGCTAGTACTGTAGTATTTTTACTCCTATTACAACAATAATATGTCAGTTACACAAAGAATACATTTTATTTAATTAATTTACTAAGAATTAATGTTAACAGTTATGGTAGGTAGTATTTTAAACATTTGAAACAGTTGCGGAATGCGGAACGGCTTGTGAAGAAGTTTTCAAACCTCAACATCATATGTAGATGCTACATCCGCATTACTGGAAGCCACTGAAACATTTGAAATAGTCTCCTTTGGCAGTAAACACTGAACCAACTTTTATGTTATTTGTTTCGGTTTTTCTTAATGTTAGCTGAGTATGGATCTGCTATGCATCTATGTAGCTCTGAAAGATCGCCAACCCCCGTGTCTTCAAGACAGTTATCTCCGCCTATATAACGAAAGTTAAACTGGGCCGCAAACAATTACTATATAATGTCAGGTTGGATCAATTGAAGAAACTTTTCCAAATGTGTGTAGGTCTACTTGTAAACTTTCCACCCTGTACTCAATTGTGATGTCGCGCTAACCATACTGCGTACACGAAAGGTTCATTGTTTCCTCTACATTTACGATGTTAAATTTACATTTACATTTATTATGTAGATACGATGTTACAATTTACATTTAAATATAATACATTTACATTTACATTTACATTCACTTTTTCATCTACGATGGAAGTGTGAGCCTTGCAAACTCATCACAAGGCATTGCGCCAGCTACCCCCTGACCAAAGCAACCTATAATCAGGCAAATTTAGCAAGGGAAAAATTAATACATTGGTAGTTTATCTTCATTGCAAGAAATTCTTTACCTGGAGCGTCTAACAAAAACTTTTCCACGTCCAGTGAAAGAATGTTATACTTTTACAGTTAAACATTACATTTACTTTACGTCATTACATTCTCATATTTACATTTATGTATCCATACAGTCAAAATAGGAGAATAAATTGCAAACTGCACTAAAAATTACACTGTGTGTTTATATTGTTTTAAGCGTCTGTTATTTACCATACGTGATTAGGTATCAAAATCTCACATTTATGAATAATTTTTTTTTAATTAATATGTTAAATGTGCGGTTTCAGTTAAAATTGTATACATAGCACGCTATAAAAGTGTCCACATGACTTGAAGGCTAAGACGATAGGATGACAAGTTCTACAATTCATACGAGACTTTCTAGAACTTTTGTCGAATATATAAATAGCGCGATCTCACTTATGAGGCTGTATTAAGTATCAAGTCTAGCCCGGAAAGATTTTGCTTACGACGGTACTTGTACGTGTGGAAAATAAATATACCGGTACGTATAAATGAATATAGTATAGTGTAATTCGTTAGTTATGGTTAAGTGTTAATGAATAACTGTTTTTATTGCGGTGTAGTTTTTTATATAGAAATTTTCAAATTTCAAAATTACATTTTGATTCTTTTGAATTGATAGAAGGGTCTTTTGATACTTAAGGTTAAATCATTTTTTATTTTTCATTAAATCTACATTCTTTAGAAGACATTCAGCCATTGTCAATTAGTCACAACATTTTTTTTGTTTTGATCAAATTCCAAGAAAAAAATCTAGGGGGTGAGCCGACGATCGTTCGAGATGGCTCCTCTGTTATTGACATAATCATGTGTTCGAGTTTTGGCTCGCTCTATAGTCAATTGGTGGAATAATAAAAAATAGCACTTTCTTGTAGCACTGTACCAATGTCAAAAAGTTATGCCTGAAAAAAATTATTGTTAGGTTCTTCTGTCTAGGTTATACAGGACGTTGAAATGCGAATGATTTTCTTGTACGATTGACCATAACTTTTGAAATACCCTGTATAACGTAATGAAACCCTATATTGGAAGTATGGGGGAGACGAGCTTAATCTAAATTTGAAATAATATATAGGGTGTTCCCTTTAAAAAAAAGTATGTTTGGTTCACCCTGGTAATATGTAACTGTAAATACGAAACTAATTTTATAATGTGAAGTTCGAAGTTGCCTATAATTTTTGTAAATAACTTTTTTGATATCTCCTTTAATAACAGATATATCGTATTTCGACGCACTAATGCCGCACCCTGTATATATATATATATATATATATATATATATATATATATATATATAATAAATTTAATTGTCAAAATAAATAAACTGAGATTATCGTATCCCGTTTTGCTATGTGTTGGTTCTCGACAAGGGCGGAACATGTTAATATCAAACAACGCTAAATCATATCAGCAGTAATTAACACCGTATCGTTATCGATATCCTTAATAATTAAATAGCATTTCTTGCAAATCAGTATTTGCATCCAAATATTTTCTTAAGTTGGCGCCAGCTTATTGAATTGCTTGTTTAGATTTTTATTTTACATTTAAGTAGCCACTTACGCTTGAATATAGTAACCCTTTAAAAAGTGAACTGGTTTGTCGTCACGTACACCTAAAGTGGATAATGAAAGCGTCTAAAACTAAGCCGGTGGTGATTATTTACCAATATAAGCTTGTTTACACGACTTTATGATTAATTATTAAATGCAATAAAAGAACGTCTAATAACATATATCAAGTTCTCGCATTCGCAACTGCTTGTACATTGACCATATTCCCTCTTTTTTTCCGAAAAAACCTAATAAATGATAACAAAACCAAGCCTGATTATGCTCCTTTCAGATTTTCCATTAAATGAAGAATTAGTTTTTAAAATATTTACTCATGCGTAGAAAACCCAATTTGAATTTCAGTGCAACAGAAACTGATATAACTTTGATTTCGATATATGACTCGCATTGTAATGTTATCATAACCGTTGTAAACTGTAATATTCTACCAAATCTGATGAATATATCATTAAAACCGTTTAGCTATCTTATCTTTTCGCGATAACCACGTCTGTTACCTACAACATATTTGCAGCACGTGAATACCTGTAAGTTTGAGAGTTGATTGCTTAACTAATTAAAAGGTAACTAATTTCGAATTGAAATGTACGTCAAATAGTGAGGATTTACGGTGAGCCTTTCTGCTATAAGTTTAGTGTTTTATAATTAATTGACATGTCCCTCAACATCATTGTGCTAAAAAGTTTTTGTAATATCAATAGTAGCAGCACCTCGTCCCACACAACCTGCAACATCACGAATGATTAGTTTGGCTTCTCGTAAGCCGATAATAATACCAGTTTAACTAGTGTGACGTTTGGATCTATAATTGCGTTACTAAAATCATCCTTACGAGTATTACACAACTTACTGTCAAAATAAGAAACATAAGCGGCCGTATAGTGCATTTTAGTGAGCAAATCGGAAATCTTGGGCTTATTTATTTATACGCAATAAACAAAATTTTTGGTACTAGCGTGATTAAGGTTTCAATGTATGCTTTAAATAAATACAAGGATAAAAGTACTTCACCTACTTGCCAGTTCCACTAATACTATACTCGTCTTATTGAAATATGTTAAGAATGAAACGGCATCTATTTATATTTAAAATAATACCACGAGTCCAATTCGTCACACGCAGAAGTAGTAAGCATTTGAACAAATAGTATATGTATATTTTTGGCGCCTCTAACGGAATTATGCAAAACTAAAAATATACGGAAATCGTAGGTTCTGATATAACTACTACGTCCTCGTTTTTTTTAATTTTTGGTGGAGTAAAAAGTATTAAAATAAAACACGAAATTATAGCTCATATTTACTACCTAGTAAACATCGCTAATCGTTAAAGTCGAGGAATATTTCCGTAGCAATTCCTTCATTTTTATTACTATTCCAAAGTTAAACGGGGTTTGACCTTGAGCAAATATATTTTGTACGATTATAGGACACAAAATTAACTCACACGGTATAATTAAAGTCATAATTGCAAACATGAATTTATGAATTCAACTTTTAAAAAATACGATCAAATTTACGTAAATACCTCACTGATTTTAATGAATGCAAAAAATGATTAACAATTATTCATTAAATTTATTTAGAAAGAGTAATGACATACACAGCAGTATTTGTGCTTAATGACTACGTTAATTAAGTGGTTTGTTGAATAGATTTCCGTTCAGCCTCCCCTGATATATTCCACAAATTTAATTATTGTTGACATTGATCTGCAGTTGAATCCTAATGCCTTAATTAATAATCTTTGTTATGTGTAAGATCCATGTACATGTTTCTGGAAATCTTTAATCGAGATAATTTTGTAATTACCCGCTCGCATATAAAAGAACATGTTCGTTAGTAATTAATTAATTATCTAAAATATGTTACTTAATCGAGTAAGTACGTTAAATTTAAAATTCGCAATCTACAAATAAGTACAACAGTAATTTAATCACTTTCATTTAAATGCAAATCGACTATATTCGGTCAAAACATTAATCTCCACACGAAGTCCGTTACTTAAGGTCACAATAAAATATTATACTGTATATACCTAGCATTAAATCTTAATCATGCATTTTGTAAATGTGGTGTACCTCAATAAACTGAAGTCTCCAACAATAAATTTCGACAAATCTATCTCTTTAAAACAAAAAAAGTTTGGTTAAATTCATTAATATACAGCAGTGCATTTAAACAAACGAAAACATTCTAAAATCTAGTGGCTACCCTGGGTAATTAAAGTTATAGTGTTTTTCATATAAGTTCCGTTGTGCGTCATAAATGTATGTAGCTAAATCCAACAAATTATCCATATAGCTATTTCGTACGTCAACACGATTCAAAAAGAGAGAACAATCTAGAACGTTGGCACAACTTACATTAAATTCATGACGTGCAAAGGAACTTGTATGAAAAACCCTATAGCTTAAAATTAAAGACAATTATCTGTAAATGCAGTCCAATAACAATTATCCCGGTTCAAATTCGATTGAATTTGTAAAATGAAAGAAGTAAGGATTATTATTCAAATATCCGGAAATCTTTTAATTAAAAAGAAAATGTTTTACTTCAAGAGTACTTAGATTAATTCACTCTACAGCTAACCTTTTGTTTAAATTCTTTCACTACACATAATTCCAAGGGCGTGTTAAACTCTTGATTAATGTAACTCATGCTACCTTTCTATATTAATTGACCTTGCTTGAATACCACGATGGTTACTGCACACGCACTTGCTAATTAAATACTATAAGCCTGTCTTTTATCTTCCTACCATTGTTTGAATTTATACTTTATATTGTAACGTATGGTTGTAATTTCATACGAAATGATTGTTTAGTGAAATCCTTATTTTCTTTTCATGCAATCCTTACAATAAATGGCCGTTAACTAAAATTCCACTTCATTAATTGGCAGGTTTCTTGCTTATCTATTTAAATTTCACAGAAATTTTAATTTTTACCTAAACAAATCTGCACTTCGTTAGATTGAATATTGTCTTCTTTCCTAAACTCAATTCGATTTTATAGCTTCCCTCATCACGTGATCAGTGATCAGGGTAATATTTAGTGACGAAATTTTAATCTGGTCAGTAATAATCGAAAATTTCGCGAATCTATCACATAAACTTCCCTCTCTATTCATGGTTCCTTTCCCTCGAATTTGGAGGACGATATTTTTCCATAGTAGACAAATTTCTAATTAAAGACGATTTTCTATATAAAGAGTAGCTTGAATCAAAAATTTATTTACACTACGATTTTTACGGAATTTATATACTCAGTCTATATTTAATTTCAATCGGTATAATTGATTTAGTAATTATTTGAGGGACAGTATGAATGCAAAATGCCGGTTTATATACAATTTTTTGCTTACGTACCTCTGATTTCTGGAATATATCAATATAATTGTAACCGTACGAGCGTAAAAATGCGTCTATGCATTCTGCATACTAACAAATATTTTATTTATACTGCAGTAACAAATAATGAATGGATAAATGCATACTAAATATGCGAAATGAGTAATGGTGATATAATCACACAGAACCAACAAAAAGGCTGTTGGACTATAGGACTAATAAACTCTAAATTCAGGTATTTAACCGCGGAAACATTCGGCTTCAAAATTAATGCCAATGGATCATCTCTGATAAAACAACAGATTTGGACTTTGTTGCAGCCTGAAATGGCAATGGAGGCGATGTAATGGATTAATTACGTATTCCAGGTACTAATGGAGAAATGTATATGGTGATATATATCACAGATCACATTTAGACAAATAGGCTGTTGGACTATAGGACTAATAAACTCTAAATTCAGGTATTTAACCGCGGAAACATTCGGCTTCAAAATTAATGCCAATGGATCATCTTTAAAGAAAAAACAGATTTGGACTTTGGAGCCTGAAAATGGCAATGGAGGCGAGAGTAAGTATGCTTTAATTAGTATTCCTACGGTACTAACGAGTGTTTATAGGTTATATATACTTACGATCACATTTAGACAAATACTTGGCTGTGGATTCATTCGGTAATGTAATGTGTGAAGGCGAAGAAAAGGAACCAGGGAGTAAATTTCAAATTAGTGTATCTGAAGATGGTTCGGGACGTTGGGCGTTACGAAACGTAGTGCGTGGTTATTTTCTTGGTTCAAGTTCCGATAAATTAACTTGTACCGCTAAAGTTCCGGGAGACGCCGAATTTTGGCATGTACATCTTGCAGCACGTCCACAGGTATGTGTATTGGTCTCCATATATATTATTTTAACAGCATTTTATAGGTAAATCTTCGTTCGGTTGGTCGTAAACGTTTTGCACATTTGTCTGAAAATTTAGACGAGATACATGTCGACGCCAACATTCCTTGGGGAGAAGACACTTTATTCACCTTAGAGTTTAGAGCTGACGAATCGGGGAAATATGCTCTTCACACGTGCAATAATAAATACCTTTCTTTGGGAGGTTAGTGTAATTTGCGTTTTAGTGAATTATTTGCATTTGTTTCACTTCAGGCAAACTGGTTGATTCTTGCAACAAGGATTGTTTATTTTCTGCCGAATATCATAGTGGGCAGTTGGCGTTGAGAGATCGTAATGGAGCATACTTAAGTCCAATCGGTTCAAAGGCTGTGTTAAAAACTCGTTCTAACACAGTGACCAAAGATGAACTGTTTTCTCTGGAAGATTCTCTTCCACAAGCTAGCTTTGTAGCTTCCCTCAACTCTAGATACATTTCCGTAAAGCAAGGTTAGTACATACATTTTTTTTTATCAATGGAACAACCATAACTAAAAGTGGAGGTGTCCCGATAAACATTGAAAAATTAATCTTGCTCGAACATATTTTGATGATTTAGATTATACAAATTAAAACCAAAATAGTTTTTAAGTCACGAAATGGGATCTCTTAACGATACCTGTAAAAGGGCATTTATTTACACCTAAATAACAATGTAGAGTTAAAAATTATCAAATTTTAATTTGTTTTGTAGACAAACGGCGTTTTGTATTTCGTTATGTTCTGCTGCAATATTTGTGAAATAACAAGTTTTTTGCAAAATGAATTTCTTACCTTTCACCTTTCTGACGTGTATCTTCTCTTAGCCTCACTGTCTGTTCGCGAGAGTAAATTAAAAATACATCAAACTTTCACCCTTTTCTTGAATTGGTACCTTCTGTGGAACAAATGGTAACGGAAGCCCAACCCTGTACATCTATCACATACTGTGTTCAGGCTTGATATGAGCTTGGTTTATTTTGAATGTCTCGTACCTGGTATTAATGTTCTTTTTCTCTCTTGTTTCACTGGCAACTTCGGTTTATCATTTTATACAGGGTTATTCATGCTATTCGACACGAAGTATTATAGCTAAAGTATTTGATTTTTACAAAATTTTATTTTATGAACGGATAGGGACCTATTGGCGCTACGTTTTAAAATTATTTTCATGTTATACAGGGTGTGTCAAAAATACGAAAAGTATCAAAGTTGCTATTTTTTAAATGGAACACCCTGTATATTATTTTCACGGTGCCCCTCCAAGTTAGCATACGGACGTCCGTCGATACCTCAATCGAATCCTGCCAGGTCGATGGATTGGCCGTGCAACACCCGCGGACAACACCTTCTGCACCTGGCCTCCACGTTTACCTGACCTTACTGTGTGTGATTTTGTCCTGTGAGGTTACGTTAAGGATAGTGTTTACAATCCTCCACTTCCAGCGACCTTGGCGGAATTGAGAAGGCGCATTACTGAAGCTATTGACAACATCACACAAGATATGCTTGAGAGGGTTTGGCGTGAATGGGATTACCGGCTGGTCGTCTGTCGCATCACACGTGGTGCTCACATAGAGTGCATTTAGTCTTCAGACTTCTCTCTTTCAAATGGTGGTTGAATCGTGCATTTATGTTAAGTATTAGTAAAGCTATAGCATTACTACAAGATAACAAGTTTAGATGAATCTCAAGTTGAGCACTATTTCACTGGCAAAGATTTACTCGTCTTTCGAAGTCATCATTGCGTAATTCCTGGTGTAATTCAATATGATGAACATATGATGAAGATGATATTTTCTAGTTGTCCGATTGAAAGATGATTGTGACGTTTCACCTGCTATTGCTATCCGACGACTACTGACAGGCGCGTTTTCTTCAAGATGAAGCAGAATCTCAAGTTCTTTTTACGTTTGTCTTCATCACTTTGCGTTTTACATAATCCACATTGCCGGTAGAATCGAATCTTTCCATCAAATTTTCATGAGTGAGCCGAGTGGGTTGGCGTCGAGCAGGATACTTCATTCTGTGTAACCTTTGAGCAAGAAGACAATTTTTTTCAGCCAACACAAGCATATCAATTAATTCACTTTTAGAGTAATCCATTACTTTATTATTGAACACACAAAGCTTTCACAACTTTAAATGGCTACTGAAATGAAACAACAGTTTGACAGGTCAAATATTTGTCATGTGGGAAATTGTTTTCATGGCTACTGTGAATAATCACAAGAAAAACCATTTAATAATACAGAAAAAATCAAAATAACTCAAAAACAGTGAGATATAGGTATAGTACATACTTATGAAGAATTGTGTAGTTTCTGATTCTCTTCAATACGGCGTAAAATGTACAGGGTGTTCTGTTTGGAAACGGTGATATTTTGAATTTCAAGCTTCGCAGGTTTGAACATATATTTTGAACACGCTGTATCATTTATCTCTAACATTTCTTCTTCAGAACATAGTCTTAAGCTTGGCATTTCCTTGGTTCAAATTTAAGTATATAAGCATAAAAAATATGTAAACAAAGTTTTATATTTGTACGTAGAACCCAAAAATCGAATGATATGCAGGGTGTTCCACTGAAAATACTAACTTTGCCTTGCCCTGCTTTTTTTAGAACACTGTATAGTCCAAATATTTTTAAAATACCCACACTTAATAGCCCTAAAATATGATAATTACTTTTTATTGGCCAAGTTTACCCATAAAGCACCAGTTTACTTTACTCTATCGCTGACTCACCCGGTACATATTCCGTACTGCTATAACAATTGCCTAATTCGTACTATGTAATAAATTTTGACCTTATAGTATGCAGCACATTTTTCATCGTGCCCCCCCCCCCCACGTCCCTACCAGATGGCGCTGTTAAGCGACAGCCTAGGTTTGCCGAATGGTAGAAAGTGAGCCTTATTATTATAGTAATATACCGCTTTACGTAGCTTCTTTCAGCGTTTATGGTCCTGATGACTTAAAACCTTATTTTCGCAAAGCAGACTGTGCCTTGCTAAAATAAACTACGCATTACCAAGGGATAATGGTTTTTATTTTGTTCAGTTAAAATCTGTTGAATATACCTAATAGGCTCTATTCATTCGCTCTCGTCAATGAATTTTTTAACTTATTAAAACATATATGAAACCTGCGTCACGTAATAGTTAATGTCTCAGTGATCTACACACATTTAAAAAAAATTCTGGGTGGAATTCTGAAAATCTTTAATGTGTGCGTTCATATTGAAATATACTGCATTATGTAACTTATTCTCGAAGTTACCAATAACTATGAAAAAACTTTATTTTGGCCTCAGATATATCGGGTGGTCCATTAATAAGGGAAGTCGGCTGTATATGAGAAACTACGCATAGCACAGTTTTGGGAAAAATGTGGATAGTAAAAATAACCAAGAAAAATGACTCCAAATTAGTTTCAAGTTCCTGCGAAGGCCGCTAGGGGTCGTACACAAACAGCAAATTAGAAAATCGGTCTTTTCTCTTAAATCGGTATTGTCAAGATGTGTCCAACATAGTTTTATTATAAACTACATAAGCTTAGAAACATTTCCATTTTTTAGCATTTTCTCTATTTTGTTAGATAAGGATGGAAGGTACATGTTCACTTGAAAAATTTTCGTTCTTTTTAACTCTACTGATTTTTATAAACTAAGTTTGGTTTGAGAGACGTCTTGGGTTCTTCTTATAATATATTAACATTGTCGGCTTAGTTTTTTTTTCTAGTCGGTAGATGGCGTTTTGTGACAAAACCGTACATTTTTGCAATTTTCTCAAAAATTTTAAATGTAAGAGTACAATTATTTTTAACGCGCGAAAAATAGCGTGAGAAAATACAGACATTGGTGAATACCGTAAGTCGGTGTCTCCTTTCGTTACAAAGCTATGGATACAAATAAATGTAAAAATACATTTTACAAGTAATAGAACACGTTTAATTGTCATTAATTATTAAAATTTACTAATTATTAAACTATGTATTAAAACAAAAGAAATACAATGTAATATATTAAATGTCCCCTGGGGTGCGTATCTTTAATTTGGAGCAGATAATAAAATTTATTTTTTAAATTATTATGTCTCATTAGGAATGTCCTTTCTATATTATCTGTGGCCCTGAAAAGGAGCAATGTTATAAAAGAAAGGTGTGCAACTGTCCTAGTAATGAAGAACTAGTGACGCCTCAAACGTTCAAATTGTCGGTCGTCGTGCTCAGTACAGAACTGCAATCCTTCACGCGTAGACAAAACCTTTCAACCTTCTTCCATAAAATAAAAATTCCAAACAAGTTCTACTTTTTGTCTTATAAGTTTTTTCGATTATATGTAAATACCAGGCTCGGCTGTAAAGAAACTGTATTTGATGTGTTTCTGAAATATGGCACGTTTTCATAAAATAACTGACCAATTCCTTTTATCTAATAGAACCACGGTACATTAATCAACTGATTTATTTAGGTATTATTATACATTATCAGGTCCATATCCACTGGTTTCTCTTCAATGACTTTTTTAACTAACCAATACGTCGAATCCTACGTTCGCTTAATGACATGTTGAAAGTTGTCTACACAAGAAATTTGAAAAAGTTGTTGGTATTGGTTCTGAAAATCTTAAGAAAGTGGGTTTTACCTTGTGAAATACCGAACTATTATGAAGCATTTCTTTTAGGGACATCGTTCTAATTACTACCAAAGAACTTTATTTTGAACGAAGACGATGAATCCGGCTATGAGTAATCTTACTGTTAAAAAGTAGATAATTGAAATTTTGTTTGTGTTTAGGTAAAATCCATTAAATATGACAGACTAAATAAAATCAAAATATTAAAATAGGAAACGTAATGTTTTACATACGGTAGGAAAAGGAAAAAGGAAAAGTCAACGTATTTCATTCCCTCCCCAAGGGGGAGGGCGGGCTGCTCGAGCTTGCCGAGCTCCTTCAGCCACAATCATGGATTCCCAGCATACATACATACGTTACGTATATATGCATGGTGGGATTAAGGATAGGTGTGGTTAGGATAGGATCGAAAGGAACGGAGTTAGAGTTCTGAGGGGGAAAATACTACCTCAGCATTCGCCTAAGCAGCCGCACATGGTGTGCATAGACGCAGTGACCATGCCGCTACATGTGTATGAGGAAAACCCCTGAAAAACCTCATACAAGGTAGACGGTAACGAATCGAACCCATTACCTCCCGATGTCGGTCGTCGTGTCCAGTACAGAACTGCAATCCTTCACGCGTAGACAAAACGGTAGTCTCTACTTCTGCCATTGGAATACGGCGTTCCCTGTTCATTCTACCATATTCTCCCTGATAGTTGGCTTGGTTAAATTTACATCTTTCAACCTCCCCCAAAAATAAAAATCCAAACAAGTCTACTTTTGCTATAAGTTTTTTTCTTAATGTAAATACCAGGCTGGCCATGGAAAGAAACTGTGTTGATGTGTTTCTTATAAAAATAACTGACCAATTCCTTGGTCAGAAAATTGAGGTAAATTTCACCGCTTACTTTTTTATTAAATATAAATGGCCCAATGATCATTCCTCCCAGTATATCGCACCAAACGTTTACGCTCCACCTGCCTTGATATTGCACTTCTTTCATCCAAGGAGGATTGGTTTTGCGACCAGGAATGCATATTATGCAAATTCACGTGCCCATCGCTGTTAAAATAGATTCATTCTCCATAGTTTATTTGAAAATAGTGAAGCATGTTTAGCAACCAATGGCAATAATCAAGCTACCAAAATCGAGGTGTTAATGCCTTATGCAGAACTGCATGGTATGGGTTTTGAAATCAAACTTTTTATTAAAGGGTATTAATAAGATAAGTTATTCAAGGCATTATGTTTTGTACCTACCTATGGTCTTTTAAGGTTCGTTTGACGGTAGTCACTAGTAGTGACTAGCTGTTTTGTATACGCTAGTACGATTTTCCTCAGTTCAGCCTCTATTACGTCTAGGAAAGATAGGACGATGAATACTTCTTAAAAGCGCAATCGCTTCGTAACTATGCCATTCAAAATATACAGAAACATTTGTTACCGGCATTTTGAAATCAACGAAAACTTTTAATGGAGCTAATATTATTTATTTTTAAGGGCTATTGTTTTGTGTTATTTTTGACATTTCAAGACCTTGTTTTACTAGACTGCTATTTTGTCTATGTGTGAGGGATTGCAGCTCTGTATTGAACAGTACGGGTATAATTTGAACATTTGGGGTGTCATTAGTTAGTTCAATATTAGCTGTTGCATACCATTCTTCTAAAACATCGGTCCTTTTTGGGCCACAGATATTATAAAAGGAAATTCGTAGTGCAACGTAATTTAAAAATAGATTTTATTGTCCGCTCTAAATTAAAGATACGCCTCAGGGGACATTTAATATATTAAATTTTATTCCAATTGTTTTAATACAATCGAAATTAATAAATTTTAATAATTAATGACAGTTAAACGTGTTCTCTAATTCTGTTACATTCTGTTATATTTTTACATTTAATTTTAGTTATATGTTTGAAATGAAAGAGGATATCGACTCGAGGTTTTCACCAATTGCTATATTTTTGCACGCTCACTTTTATGAGTTAAAATTATTATACTGTTATATTTAAAATTTTGGAGAAAATTGCCAAACGCCATCTACCGACTAGAAAAAACTAAACCGACAATGTTAATATTTTATTAGAAGCACCCAAGAAGGCTCTCTCAAACGGGGCTTGGTTTATAAAATCGGTTGAGTTGAAAAGAAGTTAGGACATTTATTTCAACTGAACATTTACCTCTCTCCTCCCTCATTTAACAAAATAGAGAAAAATTCTGAAAAAAGAAAATATTGCTAAGCGTGTGTAGTTTATAATAAAACTATTTTGGACATATCTTAATAATGCCGGTTTAATTGATTTTCTAATTTGGTGTTCGTGTACGCCTCTAGCGGCCATACCAGGAACTTGAAACTAATTTTCAGCAATTTCTTTCTGTCACTTTACTATCAATACTTTTTCCAGGAACTGTGTGATGTGTAGTTTCATATATAGTCGGCCTCCTTTATTAATGAACCACCCGGTACATTTCACTTGATTTATTTAGGTATTATTTATACATTACAGGTCCAATCCACTGTTTCTCTTCAATGATTTTTTTCAACTAACCAAACGTACGAATCCTACGTCGCTTAATGACATGTTAAAGTTGTCTACACAAGAAATTTGAAAAAAGTTGTTGGTTTGGTTCTGAAAATCTTAAGAAAGTGGGTTTTTACCTTGTAATATACCGTATTATGAAGCTTCTTTTGGGACATGGGGCGTTCTAATTACTACCAAAAGAACTTTATTTTGAACGAAGACGATGAATCCGGCTAGAGTAATCTTACTGTTAAAAAGTAATAATGAATTTTGTTTGGTTTAGGTAAAATCCATTAAATATGACAGACTAAATAAAATCAAAATATTAAAATAGGAAACGTAATGTTTTACATACGGTAGAATTTGAGCTTCATGAGGGGCTAATTAAATATGTTGAATAAATTACGGTCCAAGCGTTCAAAAATGTTCAACTGTTTTGATTAATATTACTCGAATGCATTTTGAACCATATACGTGAATTAAAATTTTGAAATTTCTAAACTTTCTCAAACGATAATGAAATAAATATCTTTGTTATGTACTAAAATCTGTAACTGGAAGTTCTTACTTTGAATTATATGTTTTATCTGCTCAACACATAAAGAATACGTTAATAATTAATTAATTGTCGAAAACATGTTTCTTAATTCAGCAATTACGTAAATTTGAAATCCCAACCAAATGAATTAATGTAACTGCAGATTGCTCATATAAACTTACATTAACATCAAATCGACTTTGAGTTTGTCCAGATATTTAACTTGCTCTTTTAGAAAAATAATTGAATTAACAGCATTGATATTTAATCATAACAAATACACCAGAGAAATCTTGAAATTTGATGCTCTATTTCACTCATCCAATAAAATAGTCCTTGTTGTTTTAATGGTTTCACACTTACGATTGCATAATTCCTAAAGCCGATAATCTAACTTGTGCAATATTGCGCTACACAGTCGCCGTTATTATGTAGTTCTTCTCGAGTAACTGAAATGTTGGTTCTCTTTCAGCAAAACTTAATACTAACATGCTACACGAAATGTGTATTTATAAAAAAACACTTCAAAATTTCTTTTCGGAAACTTGCCTATTTGTTTAGATCTGCCACTAAGCATTTTTTACTTTATAAAATTGGAAACGTCATGTATAAAATCACGTTCTTCACAATCGAACGATTTACCAGCACATAACTTACAATTATTTCAATCCGTAACACAAACTTCTAATTTTGTAGTAAAATTATATTCTGCTTTAGACTTCAATGGAGCTAAATTTGCTACCAGAGATTTACATATTCGCCTTCGTGTTAGATTAAAGAGTCCCTCTTTGCTCCAATTAAATTTGCTTTTATCATTACAACTCACGTGATATTATAAGGGTAACGTTTCGTAAGCAAATTCACATTTACTGTCACTTTAATTTTCTAAGCAATTTGATTAATTTTAGCTTTATAATTGATTTAATGTGTTTTTAAACCATTTGTAATGAAATGGTGCTCCCGTTTTCAAGTCACCCATTTGGTTTTCACCTAAAATTTTCAAAGATTTGTTTAAAGCTAACATCTTGACGTCCATTAAATTTTGAAGAAGTGGATAAGTAAAAAAAACGTTCTATTGTTAGATCAGTGTGAAATAAATAAACAATTATAAATTCAAGACTGGTAAATATGTAATCAAGTATTTTATTACATTCAAATATTTCCAAAGCATTCGAACCAAAACAATTCATTCAAATCCTTTCGATTTAAATATCTCATTTCGTATTTCAATTAAATATTGTAACTAAAGTATTCCGAAAGGTCTTTATTAAAACATTTCCAATTAAGATTCTAAAATATTGTATCTAAGTATTTGAATTAAATTATTGTAACTTGAAGACTCCAAGTATATGAATTAATTAATCTCAAAGTAGTCTGTAAAACAAAAGGTTACTTGTTAATCTCTGAAAGGGTGCACCGAGCACCTACTATGAGGATACCTAAAAAATGTGTTGGCAAATATCAAATAAAATCACAAATGGACGAGAAAACTATATTTTATGTCATACCTCAGTCAATAATTCACAAAATACAATTCTTATTGAATTGATACAACTATGAATCAATCACGCCGTTTGATTATTGGCGAAGATGGGTCCCACATCGTTAGGAAAAAAAGGGTCGTCGGACAAAGGTCCGTTTCAAGCAAAAAGCTTAGGTAGAATAATTCTCGTTACCTTCTATCCAGTAACGATCGTCAACTTAAAAGTTAATGATCGCATTCAATGATGAATGTTAGGAGACAACTGTTGCGCACCGCAACAAGTTAAACCAGTTTTAATGACAGCCTTTTGGACACGGTGAGTATTTTTGCATTTCTGTTCTTTATTTGAAAATTTGAAAAAGGTGGGTAGAGAGATGTGTATTTAATATAATGAGCATTAATAACTTTTGGAGAAAATAGTAATTTTATTTATATTTAATATGCAACATCTCCATTAAGAGAATGCACGAAAAACACAGTTATTCTTTATATACGCTTAAATACCTGCAGAAACAAACTGTTTTCTTGGAAAGACAATATCCTTATTTACTAACCGAATAAAAATATTATGTACATCCGTAGAATGGATTACGCAGAGCAATTAACTAACTGGTCTGTGCTGGTCTGAAGCTTAAGATAAAATTAATATAAAGTAAATTATTTATTGATGTCACATACATTAGTCAATTTATTGCTTAACTATTTTAAGTTATGCTACTTAATAATTTTATTCTAATTTCCTAACAGATGTTGACCGGTTTTGCGTTTAAAACGTCATACGACTTTCAACAATTTCTGTGTTAAAGTTTGTTGCACTTTATCTCATACTCTTTGAAATTTTATCAGTTAAATTGTGATTATTACTAACTTATTTTTTTAATGGGGCGATCTAATTTGAATATTATTAACTCAATCAATTACATTAATTAGTCGTTAATCAGTCATATCTTTACACCCCCCTTACAAGAGATTTTTCTCCTGGAAAACTTAATACAGATCAACGCAGTCTCAAAACAATAAAATAAGATTCCACATAGCTCGTGAAAGTACGACAGTACCAAAACAACATAAAATTCACTCAACAAACCATATATAAAACGTCTACATCGGTATATATATATATATATATATATATATATATATACGTTGTGTGCACTAAAAGATGTTACAGGGCTGATCCGCACTAGGCGCTTTAATTGGTTATAAACTCGGATTGTTAGTCTAATCTCAATGGAAAAGGTTGTGAGTGGTAATAAGTTGAATAGCTGAAATGATTCAAACACCATTTAGTTACTGTAGCTTCGTCTAACGTTTAACGTACGCAACTCTTGGTAAACACAATAATGGAACTTGTGATGATCTGCATTAGAATAACATACTTCCAGGTAGAAGAGAAATTCTACCACCAAGGTTTGGGATGGCGATGGGTTCACTATCACCCATAGTGAGCAATATATACATGAAAGACTTCGAATACCAAGTGATATCCGAATTCACGGAAAAACCAAAGATGTGGCTTAGATACATGAACGATACATTCGGAGTTTGGTTAACACGTCAAACATCAGCTGGATGAATTCGTATATCATGTAAGTAGCCGCGCATAAAATTCATATTGGAATTTGGGTCGAAACAAAAACTGTCATTCCTGGATGTACTTGTGCACAGAAATGACAACACTTTCACGACAAGTGTATACAGGGAACCCACCCACAAGAGGAGGTACCTACACTACAATTCCAATCACCATGAAATCTTGAAGTTAGGCGTGGTAAGTTGCTTGTACGATAGTACTAAAACAATATGCTCGAAACAAGAAGACCGGAAAAACGAAAAAAAATCGCTACAACAATTAAAGAAAATGGCTAACCCGGTCTAACACAACTTAAACAGGGAATGGCCAACCAAAAAAAAGAACCTAAATACACAGCGGTAATACTATATATATATATATATATATATATATATATATATATATATATATATATCACGTACTTCGGACAAATTACGAAGGATAGGCAGCAACGATACATAAAATTGGGTGATGAGCTATTACTTTGAAAATATCATTTGAGAGCTTAAGTAATACCGCATCATTTTGCTTTGCGACATTTTTCCGTATCTCTCATAATAAAGGATATTTACATTTTAATATCTCCGGAACCACGCAACGGATTCGAATATTCTTAGTCTCGTTTGAAAGAGCAATTTATAGTCTTTTTGAAGGGCGCTTTTTGTTGGAGCGTTTAGTTTTAAACAAATAAACTAGAAGGCGTTCTCTACAGCGTTTACACATTTTTGTGATTTTTTGGAAAAACCTAAATAGAACGGTGCTATTTATTTGACAGACCGTTACTCGGCTTAAAATAACTTAAATTTAAACGATAACCCGATCCGTTCTCGATTTATACGAGAACATGTTAAAAATTTGAATACTACAGTCGATTACGGCAAACTTTCAACGTACATCCGATTCAAGCACCTGTACGTAGAACACGCACGAGGAAAATATTATCAACGCTTTTGTTTGGCCTACGTGCAATACGATCCCACCTTATGCACCAGAAAAATTTCCAACGGCTTGGGAGTTCCAAAACCAACTGTCCACGAGATTTTTCAAAATTATAATATGCATCCCACCCCATTCTTTACATTAGGCATTAAACCATACTGATTATGATCATAGACTCAAAATCCAAATTTTTTGGAGCGTTGCGCGGCTAAATTTTAGTGAAAATTCCTTCGAAATATATCCATTCGTTCTCGATTTATACGAGAAGATGTTAAAAATCTGAATACCGATTGCGGTATTCAAAATTTTAACATTTTCTCATATAAATCGCGAAAAGGTTTTTACTAAAGCTTAGCTAATTTTAATCCGCGTAACGGCCTGTCAAATAAATAGTACCGTTCTATGTAGTTTTTTTTCCAAAAATCACAAAAATATGGTATCGCTGCAGAGAACGCCCTCTAGTTTATTTATTCTACGCGCTCCAACAAAAACTACCCTTCAAAAGGCTACAAATTGCTCTTTCCAACGAGGCTAAGAATATTCGAATCAGTTGAGTGGTTCAGGGGGTATTAAAATGTAAATATTGGAAAATGCATTGGTCTCCCCCTCCTTTATGATGAGAGATACGGAAAAATGTCTCAAAGCAAAATGATGCGGTATAATCCAAGCTCTCAGATGATATTTTCAAAGTTATAACTCATCACCCAATTTTACGAGATAGCATAAGTATAAGAGTATAAGTATAAGAGTATAAGAGTGTAAGAGTATACAGCGTACTCCAAAAAGGCGGCGCTGTAAAAATTTTATATTTTTTAAATGGGACACCATGTATATTTTTACGTTTTAATTCACCGTAAAATTCTGTATTTAGGAAATTTGTGGAAAAACATGGGTCAATGAAATTTGTAATATTTTTTAACTTATAATTGGAAACAAAACGGAAAAAGATAACACAGATTAATGTTTTTCTACAGGGTGTTTTATATGGTCATGCCAACATTGCGTTTATTCTAATTGAAACCAGTGAATGAATATACGAAGGGTTTATCGTATGTTTACAATTGAGCTTGGATCATGGTCGAGTGAGCTACTTTTGTATTCTACAATTAGGTTAGGCCGTATACGTTTTCGACTGTAGTGGTGTTTACCAACCCTTTTTTTCTGATAATTCAACTAAAGTGTAGTAAGTGAATTGTATTTGAATCATTTCAGCTATTCAACAACTTACTACCACTTACACCCTTTTCCATTGTGTTTAAACCGACAATCCGTTTTTATAAGCAATTACAACATATAGTAGCAATCAGTCCTGTACCAAAATGCATCCATATTTTAGTTTCCTTTCTATCAGAACAATCGTGTACATATTAGACGGTAACGGAAATTGAAAGTGCAAAGTTACATAACAATCGCCTAAAAAGGGTTTTTCCAATTTCGATTGTCTCACCGTATAATCCCATTCCTCTGGTTAATATATTGTTTTTCTGTAATAGCGAAGTCTGTCACAGGGTAAAAGTGTGTGTCCATAGACAAGAAATCTATGTTCTACAGATTTGTATTTTTTTCTCTTACAAGCTGCACCCAGACTCCCATTATCAACCAGTTCTTGTTCTGTCCTCCACAATTATCTATAAATACCGCAAGCTCTTCTTATACATACTACCCTTTCCATTTATACAGTCATGGATTCCAACATTGTAAGTCCAAACTTTTCTTAGGTAAAATGCTGACCCCACTGTTAACAAAGGAGTGGGCAATATCTACTGTAATTAAAAACTTATATCTTTTGTATTTTTTGTTTTGTTTTCTTCAACTACTTGTTTTAAATTTTCCTGCATAGCCGCAGATCTTCTCTGATGAAGGTCCAGTTTTCTTTTTAATTCTTTACAGGAACTTTTCTTTAAAGAATGAATTCTCTATCAGATGCAACTATTAATAATATTTTACAGCTTACGCTAATTTCAAAAATTATGTACCGTTCCTGCACGGCATCAGGACAGCAATGAGATGTCAGGATGACGTTACCTTTCAAAATTATTATCAATACTGTCACGTTGTCAGTCTATTAGTGATACCAATAGTCTTAAAAAATGTCGTACACCGTTGCAGAAAGAATAGAAATTGTAAAAATGTTTTATTCCGGTAATAGCACGCGCTCAGTGAGTGCCTTATGTAGCGCGAAATATGCAAACCGCCCCATTCCAAGCCATACTATAATTGGAAGAATTATTACCAAATTTGAAAATAGTGGAACGGTGCTCGTTTGTGTAAATGCGCCAAAAATTATGAAGCCAACATTCAAAGAAATGTGTTTGAAAATGAAAATTACTACAAATGGATTAACTGCAGTTGTTGAAAATACTTGTAAGTTATCGAGGAATTGCGAACCAGATTGGAATTCATAATACAACCGCATTAAAAATTTTGAAAAAGACTAATTTCAATTCATACAAACTTCAGTGTCATCAGGAGTTGCTTGAGGGGAATTTTGAGAGAACAACAGAGTTTTGTTATGAGAAGGCTAATCTAGACCAATAATTTTTAGCGAATATTTGTTTTACGGATGTGTCTACGTTTACGTTACGAAGCAAACGTGCAAAATTATAGCTTTGGTCAAAAAAAGGCCTGAAATTGTTGTTGAAGGCCGCTCTCAATATCGTCAAAAAATTAACGTTTTAGTAGGAATATTCGGACAACATATTATTGTGTTTGTTTTTTTCTCTTACAAGCTGCATCCAGACTCCTATTATCAACCAGTTCTTATTCTTATTTTCATTTTCTTTATTAGCATCCATTTGATTCGTCAAAAAATCACTATAGGTAATTTAAACCCTATATTGTACTTCAAACAAAATATTCTTCGATACCTATCTTCTGTTGCAAGTATTATATTGTGCTCTAAACTGGTGGTTTGATCGTCGATTTAGTAATCTTTATAGAAGATTGAAATGTTGAGCTCGTGCTCGTACTTTTAATATGGTCATGAACTGACTGTAAAGTATCTGGATTTAGCCTGTTTGGTCAATTGCTGTGCCTTCCACTGCCATCTATCTTGTTATACTGCCTTCTGCAATCTGGTCAGCAATGAGTTTTATTCGTTTACTCGTGTTTTGCTAAAAATTCAGTTTTGCAGATTTGTACACCCTTCCCATTAACTTTCTGATAGTATGCATATGCAACTTTTTTGGTGACTCGTGTCTTTAGTTTTTTTGGGGTAGGCCCTTTTTGGGTATTGATTTTATGGTTGCGAATAGATATATATTTTGCATATCGTATGTGTGCAAATTCCAAAATGAATTGAATATATCTTTCCCTGTCCCCCATAAACAAGAAAGTATTGCGTTCGAAAAAAAATCGAAAAAATAAGGCGTTATTTTGATGTTTTACGACTCCTTGAACCCGAAAAAATAAATTTTAGAAAATTTTTCAAAATGTCTGTCTGTGTATGTGTCTGTGGTCACTCGCCAGCCGAAACTATACGGACGATTTTGATGAAATTTGAAATGAAAGCCTACGAGACAATTATGTCGACAAAACAAGCTTTTAAACGCAATAGGTATACAGGTGGTGAAAATAAGGGTGTTATTTTGGGGGCACATTTTCAAATTTTAACATACAGGATTGAAATTCAGGTCATCAATAACTCGCATGAAATGCAATTTTTTGCAATTTTTTTAAACTTTCAAAATTCACATATACATTTTTTTTGCAGAAATTTATATTTCCGATACCGTTCAAGATATAAAAGAATTGGAAATAGATATGCGTAGTTAAATAAAGGTTATTTAAAGAGATTTCTTTACGTAATAAATTATGATATAAATTTGCCTATATTTAAGGGGTCAAACTTAAGTAATTTTTCGAAATTGATTTGTTCAAAAATCTCTCCAAGCATTTTTTTTGTATTTTGTAGGCAACCAGCCACTCTTATGAATGCAACTAACTTGCTTCTTCTAAAGCTACTGGTATAGGAGATATGAATTTTCAAATATTTAATATTGATATAACTCTCTAACTATTTTGGTTGCAAACTTGGGATTTTGGAAATAAACTTAGTTCATTTTGTTCAATGATATTATCATGATGAAAACACAACTTCCGGTTTTTCCGGAAATTGAAAACATTCCTCGTATTGCTGGTATAACATACACATACTCTTACTTTATTTGAAAGGGAGCGAAATTTTCTTTAAAATGATATGAAACAGCCTGTAGTTACCTTGAAAGATAAGAGAGATATCTATTTTTAACTTTCAACCTACATGTACATAATTATGTAGGTATAGATCGTTATGCAAGCGACTTTTTTTTCACTATCGCTAATTCGACTTATTAACTCATTTTGTGACTTTTGGCCAAGTTTCGTCAATATCGGCCATGATGTCTGGGTGTATCAGTGAGGGGGCGAGGGGGTTATTAGGGTCAGTTTTTGGTTTTCATTAAATATTTCAAAGATATAAAAATACCTCATATTTTTTTAGTATTTTGCAAGAAAGTCCTGTAATGCACTAGCATTCACCTAGTTTAAGGTACATGTGAAATATATTTTAGTAGTTTGGTCATAAAATCTAAAATCAATAGCTACTTAATGTTTATTTAAAGAACTATTTCCATATATCGTGTACAACTGCTACAGCAAAAAAGTCATAAGCCAGATCATTATTTACTCACTGTGATGGTTAATAAGGTAACTTCAGTATTGTAACTCCATCTTTCGTCCAATAGCCTGAATGTCCGTGTAGTGGCTTATTACCGTTTTAAGAAACAGTTCAGAGTAGACTTTAACTTCTTGGATAATGTGACTTAGGTTCCTTTTGCCTCGAACCCTTCAAATGTAAAAATGTAACAAGTCCAAGTCGTTTCTCTTTAAATAATTTTTATAGGTATTACTTTTCCCTTTTTTTTTAATATCTTATTAGAAAGGTCACTAAAAACAGCAACAATTTAATTAATCAATAGGATGATTCAAATGTTATACACGGTGCCAAAAATCTCCACTACGTTACGGGTAACTTTGTTATTATAAGAGATACAAAGTTGATTAAATTAGCAAAGTTGGGCAGAACTACATGAAGATTTAGAACCCGGCAAGAAAATTGACCATTGTTGCCAAGTTTCCGATTTATTTGAAAAAAACTGAAAATCGTTAAAATTTTAATCAACGTTGGCTCGTTAGTTATTAAAAATACAGTACAATCTTAAAGAGGGTTTTAATACATAATTTTAAGATTAATTAGATGCACTACTCAAAAAAAAATTTTTAATCACTGCCTTTTGAGTTACAACACTAACTTACCTTTTTTTTAAATAGTAACCATAAGCGAACGTTAGCTTTTAAATTTCTTATTTTTGTCTGATTTCAACGATAAAAAGTTTTATATATCTAATATTAATAATTCGTAAAACTTCAAAAATTAAAAAAAAGTCTTTTAACTAAATACATTGCTAAGTGATAAAACAACTGAAAATCGTCCAGTAAAAACAGTAGTCTAACGCGTTGTCAAATCCCATTAAGTTTAATTATTGCATTTATCATTCTTAATAAGTTCGTTTTGCTGTGATAATTACTGCAGAAGTGCGTTTAGAAGAGGTTATAAATTGTATTCCACCGAAGAAAGAAACGACATGTTGTTTTGCTACTATTCGTGCGAACGTCATTCAGACGGAGCTTTCGAGCTATACTTTCAAACTTATATGGAACGACGTCACTGAATAAGCGTATTTTTGGTAAAACGGAAGAAAATTTAAAAATGTATGGATCCTTTACCAAACCAAAGAATGCGCTAAAAAATTTTAAAGTTGAAACTGAAACCAATGTTTTGGCATATTCAGACTTCAAACCAACTGCGTCTATTAGGGAAATAGGTATGGAGTGTGGTGTTTCTAAAGAAGAACCAAGATCAATTTTAAAGAAATATAGACGAAAGCCATGTGGCCACCACGTAGGAAATCCAACCGATTTACAGAGAAGACTAGAACTTGGTTTATTCGAAATTTTGAGATAGATAAAAATGTTTCGTATAAAATCCTTTTCACCGATGAAGCAAAATTCACTAACAATGAAATTTTTAATAGAAAAAAACCACGTGTTTTGGTCTACATAAAATGCACATCTCACAGTAGAAAGGCGGGATCAACAAGTGTTTTCTGTATATGTTTAGTGTGGAATTCTTGATACAAAAATCTTGGGACCTTATTTCTTCAACGAAAATTTGAACGCAGAAGTCTACGAATAAATGCTGGATAATGTACCTTTGAATACAATTCACAATTTGCAATATTTTCAGCAAGATGGAGCTCCAGAACATAACTCGATTAGAGTTATGAATTACTTGAAAGAAAGATTTCCAAATACAATTGCAACACGTGATACAATTTTTTGGCCCCCGAGATCACCTGATCTTACTACGTTAGATTTCTTTTTGTGGGGAACAATAAAAGACAAGGTGTACAAAGAAAAACCAACTGATATAAACAATTTAAAAGAACAGATTTTCATTGCTATTAATTCTATAAGAAAAGCCACGTTACGAAAAGTTCAAAGCAATATTATTAAACGTTGTCAATTTTGCGTACAACGTAACGGCGGTCACTTTGAAACTTTGCTTTGATCTTGAATGTTGTTAAAATTAAACATTAATAATTGTAGAGTTACTTTAAAATTAGAATTTTTCTTGTTTTACGATTTAGTTTTTGAAGTTTTACGGATTATTATTAAAGCCGCTGCAAATTGTATCAATACTTCCACATCAAAAAATCGGTTTTTTGTAAATAACTCGAAAACTTTACAAAAAAATCACAAGAATGCTTTTCGATCAGAAATTTGATTTTCTATATAATAAAAAAAAATTGTGTTGACGGGTTCCAAAATCGAATTGTTTGGAAATATTTCGAAAATGAAAAAATTTTAGAAAAAATTGTAAAAACACTTTTGTGAGAAATTTCATCTCCTATCTAATGGTATTTTCACTTTGTGAATATGTTAAGTAGTTACGGAGATATTTAGGAAAAAACGGTTTTTTAAAGTAACTGTTTTTTGCTAATATCTTGTAAACCGTTTGTTATACAGAAAAATTATAGGGACAAAAAATACTCACAATTATATTACTAATCACAGGAAAAAATCTATAATAATAAAAACTTGCAAAAGGGGTACTTAACCCCCAATTTTACCTTTTTCGCCATACCCCACTGACCCCAAAAACAATCAGTCGCTTTGGGTAGTTGACATCTATACAGGGTGGCCCACTTAAGCGGGATTGCTCCATAACTCCCTTACTATTACAAATACAAAAAAAATGTCTTATTTAAAGTTGTCCATAGTCACAAACTACACGTTTTAAAATTATTTTCAGTAATGGCGGACTTCCGGTTATACCGGAAATGCATGCCAACTTCGTTATTTTAAATAGAACAACCTATATATTATTACATTTTTGAATTCCTCCTTGAATTTAAAGGTCACTTTAATAACCATACTATGGGTCTACGTCGCATTGCTTCCTTCTGAGTTATTTGATATTTTGTAGAAAAAATGACGTTTGCAGTGCCTCCGAAAACTTTCAATATCTCGAAGACGAATACCGGTAGGGAGATGTGGCTTCCGTTTTTTACTTCCGAAAAGGGTACCGCATCATTCTCATTCATTGCCAAAAATCTTGCTTTTAGAATTCAATAATTTCTATCGTTCCGAAAATAATTTTTTTCAAACATGGATAATTTGATTTTTTTAAATGGAACCACCCATATTTTCTTACATCAGCGGATAGGAAATTAAATTTCCTTTCCGTTGATGTAACATTATCGATATTTTGGAGTGATAGTTTTCGAGATATTCACATTTTTATCTAATTTAAGTTTTTATTGCGCATTCCCGCGGTGCTTTGGAAAACGTTTGTCAATTGTTTTAAACAACTGACAAGAAACGTCAGTTTCTCGAGCTTCTGTTGTGCTTTGCTGTCTTGTGTATCAGTTTAAGTGTTTCTACAAGACATTTCCATTAAAATGTTGTTGTCCGACGCAGAGTTGATCGACATGACTTTCATTCTTGGAGAATGCCAAAGAAATTCGTTATTGGCGTCAAGGATTTATGCGGTACGGTATCCTGAACGAAAACTTCCTCGAGAAACGGCCTTTCAAAAGTTGTTGCAACGTCTTGCTTTTAGAATTCAATCATTTGTATCGCCCCGAAAATAATTTTAATTTTAAAACGTGTAGTTTATGACTGTGGACAACTTTTATATAAGATATTTTTCGTATTTGTAATAGTAAAGGAGTTATGGAGCAATCCCGGTTAAGTGGGCCACTCTGTATATGTGCCAAATTTCAAGTTGATATGTTGACATTCGAAAGTTATGGAGTACACGCACACAGACGGACACACAGACAATATTTTTTTGCTCAAATTTTGTTTTTGGACGTTTTCGAACATTTTAAAGCGTTTGAGCAAATAAAAATTTTTTAAATTTTTTTTAGCGATACAGTACTTCCCATCCGTTTGATCTGGAAGTAATTAGATATACAAAGCTTTATATTGTTGAAATCAGAAAAAATAAGGTATTTAATAAGCTAACTTTCTCTTGTGGTTGCTATTTAAAAAAAGGTAAGTTAGGGTTGTAACACAAAACGCAGTGATTACAAAATTTTTTTGAGTAGTGTATCTAATTAATCTTAAGATTATCTATTACAAACTTCTTTAAAATTTTACTGTATTTTTAATAACTATTGAGTCAACGTTGATTGAAAATTTTAACGATTTTCAGTTTTTCTCAAATACATCGGAAACTTGGCAACAATGGTCAATTTTCTTTACGGGTTCTAAATCTTCACGTAATTCTGGCCAACTTTGCTAAGTTAACCAACTTTGTATTTCTTATAACAAAGTTACTCATACAACGTAGTGAGATTTTAGCCACCCTCATAGCTTAAGTTTGAGTTTATAAAAATGAATGTATTAGAGGACCTTGAATTAGTGCTAAAGGGAAAGGTTTATGAAATATCAAATATTGATTTTAAAATATCACAGGAAAATAACGTCTGATGGTACTTAACCTACTTTTTTTTTTGTAAAAATAAACTTCGAAGTTTATATTAATTACTCTCTACAATAATCCAGTAAGTTTTAAATTATTTTTAGGATAATCTATTATACGTTGTTAAAAAAGAAATGTAGGAATTATAAGAATCCGACAAAAAATCCGAATACCAAATATTCATGAAGGTGATCAAAAGACTACAAGAATGTCGGTAAAAAAAACGTTTAAAAGTTTTTGATTTTATCTGAAACACATACGTAAGATCTGGATTTCATCAGTCCTCAGTTTAGTGTTTTCTTTTAATTGGTGTTTGTCAAATTTTAATATCATGATATGCCGATTGACGGCTTTAATTGATGATTTTATGCGTTTTAAAATTAAATTTGTTTGAATTTTTAGATGACTGAATTTTTAATTGCAACTTGCAAGTTAATTATTTATATTGTGGAAACATCGTGTCATAACAATGTACCGATAAGCGCTTGTTTTATGTTATCTACACTATGTGTGAAATTAACAAGTTGATATGGGTTAAACAATTATTGTAATATGCAATAAGAACAATTACTTGTAGTTTAGTAAACGTTTTATAGGTACAACTATGAGTTGCATTAAATGCAAAAGCGAAATTATTTGGATACTGTCGGCATCGAGTGAGTGATTCAAATTAGTGGATTGCCGGCTAAACTCATTGAAGAAGGGAGAATATCTAAAATATTTCTTCAAAATTTACACTTTAGTTAAGTAAATTTCATAAAAGTAGATTTATACAGGGTGGTCCAAAAGTCTGGAACAAAATTCATAATTTCCAAAATAATTATTTTTGGAAAAATCTCTCACACAGGTCGATTTTAATTTTTTGTTGGACACATTTTAGCATAAATTTTTTTTATCAAAACTCAAGATGGCGGGCACGCTCCATTTTGTAAAAAAAATTAAATGGAAAGGGCATATGGCACATCGCTGAAAAGCTCTTAACAGTGGGAATTCAAAACAACAAAATGGCGACCTTTTCAGTGCGTCATTTTTTTCATTTTTCCTTTATAGAAAAAAATCGAGCCCGGCACTGGTTTACTCTATCCATAGAAGCGCATATTTCCAACCGAAGTTCTCCAGGCATCTTCTTTTTATGACGTATTACGAAGCTGTGGCTTCGTAGGGATTCCAAGTTCAGAACACACCGACTGCGCATAGTTCCAACTCGCATCGGCTATTTTTTCTCTCGGAAGTCGTGAGGAATTCACTCAAAGTTTTTATTTTTGCTCCACAATCCCGAACGCTTTCTTCTGCATATATGCCTGTGCGTCGTTTATTTCCGTTAAAACTGGAGCGCAGAACCCTAGATACGTCAAGAACGTTAATGCTTGCATCGCCACCAACAAGTTACCAGACGCGAATCTCCTTTCCGAATTTTCGGTTCTCTCAGTTAAAAGTTCAAGTGTTTCCAGAATCTTCAGAAAGAGGTTTTTAAACATTTTGACCGCTTCGCCTCTCGCGTTCCAGCGTGTTTCGACTAATCGTTTGAGACTTGTTCCAGTGGTTTTGATCAGCACATCTCAGTGGTGAGTGTAATTGGAGAAAAAGGTGTGCAGATGATCAATCGTGCCGAAGAAGGTCACAGAGTTTACTTCTTTTTGTGTCGCATGGATCTCAGCTAGGTTTAAACTATGGTTCGACTAGACGATATATTGGGCGTTTGGGTTTATATGGCAAATCCGTTTCTGAACTCCTGAATGTTTCCCACCCTTGACCTCGGCAGTCCGCCTCTAGCTCGTTGAAAATTATTCTTGCAACCTCGGCGGCATTTTTATTCTCGGTGTCAATCAAGTCGATAAAAGACTCTTCAACAGACACACGGTGGCCTTCCATGTGAGACACATCAGGTGTGCTATAAAATATTATGGCAATGTGTTTGGTTTCTTTTACCCGCTGGATAATGCGACGCCGAACTTGTTCACCCAATAAATCGATGTAAACTTTCGGGGACAAGTAAGATGGCCGTGGATCGCCTCCGAAGAGTGTGTTCTTTGAGAACGGGATCATACTTTGACAAAAACCCTACAAGGTCAAGGAAATTGTGTTCTGCGTCGATTCGATTGTGTGACCCTCCAGATGACCTCGTAGAGACAAGTTTTGTTTGCCCAAGAAACTAATAACGTCGAGTATTCGTTTAAGAATCTCTTCGTTTTTCTTGCTCTTTCTGAATTTGTACTTGAAAGGTACTGTCGAGGGTGTACGAGTCGAAATTCAAGCTCCTTTCATTTCATCGGCGATTGTTGGTCCGGTGGACTGGACTCGTGGTCTGTTACTCGGCGCGAGAGTTTCCTCCAGTTTTTGCAACGCTCTTCTGAAACAAAGGCAGTTTCAGTCTGGGTCTCCGACTGCAGTCGTTGCCTCCATGAACGGGTGATTTATGTTCTGGAGTTGTCACAATTCGGTGCATCCTAACGTTGTGCGAAATAACCGCTATCGGTCAAATCCAAAGCGCCTTCTTCTAAATTAGCCTTGTAAGTGGAACTGGATTCTGTCTCTGCGGAGATCTGGGGCTTTTCAGTTTTAACTCTGATTGTAGTTCCGTGGTTCCTTGGGTAATTGCAACTTCGGTATCACCTTGATCTTGAACTGTTACTACAGTTTCGTTATTAATTCCTGAAACGTCGACAAGGTTTTGACTGGCGCTGCTGTTGGTTGACATCGATCCCAGGAATTTCAATAGCGTTTCTTCTGGCTTTTTCGTTGCTTCATCCTTCACCCTGTTTTCAGCACCACTTGGTTGTTGTCGTTTCATCTGTAAAAATAGTGGTTTTAGTAAATCTCGTTAGTTATCGGCAAGGAATCAATTAATTGTAATGGGTCACTCTGTAAGTGTGAGTTTAAATAAATGAACCGTGGGATATCTCAAAGTTGTGAATTGTTCACTATAAGTGCCTCGGATAATTGATGGAAGGATTCAAATTCTTTGATGTCGTCCGAAATTTTTTTAACAGTGTTAAAGACATTTTGAAGGATACCTATTTTAAATTAAGAACTATTCTTTTGTTTACTTACGGATAATTGGAAATACATTATATAAAGGCCTTTCTATAATAATCACATGTATACAGGATGTAAATTAAGGATGGAAACGGTGGTATTATTTGCATACGGCTATAGATAGAACTCTAAAATTTGGTATAGAAGTAAAACATACGGTTTTATACTAATATTCGTGGTTCTAATTTTTTTATCGATCGTTACGACTGCAGCACGGCCAACTTGATTATTTTTTTTAATTGAAATGGGAGTCGAAAGTATCATCATTAGAAAGCTGTTTTGTGTAGGATGCAGCGATGTACCACTTGTTATTGTTCCCTGGCATAGTGAAGAGGGGCTCCATCCTGTTGAAACCAAATTTCATCGCTTATTGTGTTAGGAAAGTTTTGATTTGGGTACATTCTTGTGAGGGCAGGGATAATCTCATTTTGTAACAATCGTAAATATCTCGCTGAAGTTAGAGTATATTCCATAAAGAATGGTCCTTTGGTATTCCTACCAATGATTCCTGTAATTAAGATGCAGGAAGTATTTAGTATTTTGAAAAATTTTCTGCCGTACTATTACATACCTGCCCAAATGTTAATTTTTTTTGGAAATTGGGTATGCGATTCTTCCATCCATCGGGGATTGCTATCTGACCAATACCTACAGTTTTGTCTATTCACCTCACCATGTAAGTAAAACGTAGCTTCATCAGTGAATACAAAATTTGTATCGTGATTCATGCGATCCATTATTTCGCAAAACTGCAGTCGTCGATCGAAATCGTCTTCATTTAGTTTTTGCACTAGTCGAACTTTATAGAGATGAAATTTCTGGTTCTTCAAAATTTTAAATGCGGATTGCTTGCACATATCGTGACTTGCAGTTAGTTGTTTTAGGGAAGTTCTTGGATTGTTAACAACGTCCAACATTACATTTAATGCACTTTCATCATTAGTAAATGTTGTTGGGCGGCCCGATTTTGCTAGGTTTTTAACACTGCCAGTCTGGTTGAAGCGTAGATTTACTAATAGGATTTCGATTAGAGTATGTTGAACTAAATAAATTGCATACTTCCGCATAACTACGTCTTCCATCACCATACTCTATCATCCTGAGAATCTCTATTCTCTCCTTTTCTGTAAAATTTTCCATGGTGCTTTCTCACTAACTACGCAAATTTTATAATTTTTGACGTTCAATATTTTTAAACAATAGTGGCATTGGTCTCAGTTATCTAATAAATTTTTGCTGTAAAGATTTGTTTTTTTTCCTTTTACTCCGCTAAGAATAAACCGTAATTGAGTTCGACAATTAATTAAGTTCACCGTTTCATATTGATAAGAGTAGAATTAAGTAGTTTTATTGATTTGTAATAAAGGTCAAATAAATATACAAGAGTTAAAATTTTAGCTATTCAGAATAACATCATTTATGATAAATAAAATTTAAAAGATCTAAGAGGTTACCGTTAATTATAAATAGAAATTTTCTCATTTTAATCCGAAATTAGAACGTGATTAATAATAACAATTTAGTTTGTAACTAAAATGCATCGTTTAAATGGAAAAGTACAATATCAGATAGAGATAAGTAAACTGAAGCATTCAAAATAGAATTTGAAAGTCGGTCAATATAATTAGGAGAGTTTTAAATTGATAAAATAATTAATAGTTAACACCGTTTTTATAAATCAACTGATGGGTTTCTCAGAACTGCATTTTTATATAAAAGAAATTTTGTCCGTTTGTGAATAACATCCTGTGAACCTCAAATATGATAGCATAATTTTGGTTTCGCTCCTTGAAAATTCTTATACAATGGTTAAATGGGTGTTCTTGATAAATGTAATGTTTAAAGTTGAAAAACAAAATAAAGCATTCACCGCCAACTAAATTTTTAGCATATCTAGCAAGCCGTTGAAAGTAATATTCTCAGAATTTAATTTGGTATAGTGAAGTTATTTTTCAAAACTGCCATATCAAGTGCTACATCGTTGGATTCTAAACAAAAACAGCTTTCTAATGATGCTACTTTCGACTCTCATTTCAATTTAAAAAAGTAATCAAGTTGGCCGTGCTGCAGTCCTAACACTCGTAAAAAAATTGGAACCACGCATAATTAGTAGAAAACCGTATGTTTTACTTCTATACCAAATTTCAGAATTCTATCCATGGCCGTATTCAAATAATACCACCGTTTCCATACTTAATTCACGTACTATATAAATAAATTGGATGTAGTACATCCATAGGAAATTTCATATAAATAACCTACTGCTATAAGCAATTCATTAAAAAGCAATTTCGATTAATAAATACGTTCATAAGCGCCAGAAAGCCGCAATTATGTTAATCGCGTACTTATGGACGATATATTTTGTACTTGCCAATGGCAAACTTTATTATCAAATGAAAGTGTTTGCAACTTGCCTTAACTATGGTATCAAAACGCTTATTTTAACGTACAGCGTGCTTCTTACTTCACCGCCCGCGGTTTGAAAAACTAGGTGCCCTCTTACCTTCTAGCATAAATGCCTTGTATAAGAACGGGAAAGTTACATAACAGCATGAGCTGATAAGCGCTAATCCCATATTCACATTTATTCATTTTACCAACTATAGCTCTACTTTTTAAGAGTGGGAGCATCAACTTTGACACCGCAAAGGCACTTACACCCCTTTTCAAAGTTTTCATTATTTTGAGGGGCATTTTGATGCACGGTGCGAACCCCCCTTCAGCACCACCCTCGCTACACTACTGGATATTAGTCTTTTAGCTAAGTGGTAAGTATACTTTAATGTTTTAGTTTCATTTGAATGGTGAATCTTTGCTTTATTAGCTAAATCAAATAGCTCACTTTAAATTCATATTAATTCACATTCAATTTTCATTTACATTTAAGTTATAAATAATATAAATACAAACAGACTTTTCAATGACGCTCTTCCGATAATGTTAATTTTAAGTATCTGTGTGGTTACCACACAAACAATGCGATGACTTCTTCTGAATTTTAACGAGTAAAGGATTAGTCTTATTTGTATGCATCTAAGAAACTAAGGGTAAAGGCTTGAAAACAGATATATGATTTAAAATTCACTACCAATAAATTTTATTTTAAACATCGAACATTTTAAAGATTTCACTTTGAGTGTTAGTATTAGTTACGGCAAAACGGGTGCTCGACACGCCAAAACATTTATTAGGGCACGGCCAAAACAAAAATGTGAAACAAATCAATATTTTAAAGTTCAAGATTGAAATATGTCAATGGACTATAAAATATGTCATTCAACTCTTAAAATATGTAATTAACGACATAGTACAGGAAAAACGGATAAAGCAAAACTACATTCTGTGTTCATGAAATTTTGATTTATGTCACTCGCCCAAAGAGACCTTGTATATTCCAAAAGAAAAAGGGGTTTTTAGAAGATGGAAGCGAGAGAGAAATGAGAAGAATGCCAGTATTACTCTTATTTTGCATGTGTGTGTATCATTAGATCCGACTAACCATTACGGAGATATAACCTTTTTTAATAAAGATACTTCTCTGTGGACTGTTAATTGTGTATTTTTATTTATATTTGTGCCGGGTGGCCAGATAAGAATGCAAGGTGCTGTTTCCCGGAAACTGTTCGTCGTAGAGAGTTACTAAAGAGGCCAAAAAAAGACCGTGGAAAATATTTTCAAATTTGCAAGATGACCGCCAGGGGGCCTAACCGCCACACTAATCTTTTTCAAGATGCAATGAAAAATTTCATCATTTTATAATTTTTAAATAACAAAATTATTCGTAATTTCAAAAATTAAAAAAAACATGTAGAGGCATAATAATCAATGCATAGAATATGCAAGTGTAGAATAGGCAGAATATTAGGAGTAGGCCATTGAAAAAAAAAACAAATATAGTCTGTAAAAATAAAGATTTTCTATTTCGGCTTAGCGCTTTATTACTCTGAGACATTGGAAATATACAGCCATTTCTTTCTCGCGACAATGGAAATGTAATCCTATTCCAGAAGTTACCAAACGTTTTCAACGAACTCAGTTCGGTACTGAATTCAATATTCCGGTATCTCAAATACTTTTCCAGATATTAAATTTCGAAATTATCAAATTTTATCTTTTTGATAAGGCCAGATTTTTTTTATACTTTCGTTACGGCGGTATTCGAAGTTCGTTTTTTAAAAAGATTTTGAGGCAATGTATTATTTTGGGGTGTAAATACGTAAATAGCCACCTATTATAATAGATTAAATAATGAGGAATTGATTACCACTTTCATCACTTTTTACTAATTATCCCATTAGGTATAAGTGCATTCCTATATAATATTTGAATTAGTCTTTACTTTTGCTGTGATAAGGCAACGTGTTCTTATTGAAACCTAATAACGATGCCCGGAAGGTGTTTTAATAAAATGTACCAACAACTTATTGTGAATGTGTATGAATACTTTGATCGAGATATTAGTAAACAATAAAAACTGGTTTATGCATATCAATTCCTTTTTAATTACCAATTAATGATTTCGTTGTTGCACATTTCAAAATAAATGAATTATATTAAGTAATAAACCTCGGCATCCACACAAAAAAAACTTTGCAACATAGTTAAAATTAAAAATCGTTCAAAACGTTTTATAACTTCTGGAATAGAATTAAAATTCCATTGTGTTTACCTCTCGCGAGCGGTCTTCAGCCATTGAGCAGGTAATTTACGGTTTCACTAAAGTCGCGTACGTTTCTATTGAAACCCAAACGTTAGAAAGAAACGGCTGTATATTCCCAATGTCTCAGAGTAATAAAGCGCTAAGCCGAAATAGAAAATCTTTATTTTTACAGACTATAGCTAAAATCAACTTGTAAACAAATATTAAAATTTGACAGACAGTGTAATTTATGTTTGTTACACAAGTAAGTGCTTAAAACTACCTATAATGTCTTTTACAAATGATGAAGCTGTTGATATGATTTGCGATATATTTTGAATGTCTTCAAAATGCGGCATTGGCTAAGAGAGTGTACTCAACTCGATATCCAGATCGGCCTCTACGCGATGCGAAAACTTTTCCGCGTTTAGTGCAAAATTTGCATAATACTGGAAGCTTTCGACCAAAGTTGCGAAGAGACTCGGCTAGAAGGATGGAAGACAATATTGTCATTGTCTTAGCATACATGTCATTGAATCCCCACGTTAGTACGAGAGCAATGTCATCCCGTTGGATATGTCACCAACTACTATTCAAAACATTTTAAAAGATCAAAAGTTCTTATGTCACTGAAAATACTACTTTACATGTTTCACAATGTGAAACATGTAATGGATAGATTATTGTCATTGGATGTTGGGCATGATCAGAGAAAATAGAGGATTTTTATCCGAAATTCTTTGGACGGATGAAGCCACTTTTAAAAGTGATGGAAGCGATAATTTGCATAATATGCATTATTGGTCTGACACCAATCCTCATTGGTTGCACGAGATCCAACATCAAAGTCGTTGGAGTGTTAATGTGTGGTGTGGTATCCTGGACGGAACTATTATAGATTTCTATTTCTTTGATGAACCACTAAATGGTCCCGTGTTTCTTGATTTTCCGGTAAACCAATTGCCTATTTTATTAGAAGATGTGCTCTTGCAATTACGGCAAAATATGTTTTTACAACTAGATGGTTTCCCAGCACATTTTTCAATAAATGTGCGAAAACACCAGAGGTGGATTGGACGAGGAAGTCTATTTCCTTGGCCACCCCGATCCCGAGACTTAACCTGTTTGGACTTTTATCTATGGGGTTGGTTAAAAGATATTGTTTACGAAACTCCATCAACAACGAGAGACGACATGAAAGTACAAATTCGAGAGGCCATTCGTAGCCTGTCAAGAGCAGAAGTTGAAGCTGATGTAATCTCCACGCATGAGCAGTTTCAACAATGCATCGAGGTCGATGGGAGACAATTCGAACATTTAAGTAGGCATTAAGTAGGTACTTGATGCCTACTTAAGTAGGCATTATTGCAAAATCGGTCTTTTTAGGGCCATAAATAAAATTAATAAAAACAATTCCGCAAATTTGGAATAATACCTTTCAAAAATAAATATTATCATATTATTAAATTTAATTTTTGAAATTTTGAATACTTTTATTATTTAAAAATTATAAAATGATGAAATTTTTCATTGAATCTTGAAAAAGAGAAATAAATAAGAATAAATACCGGTATAATATCGATTTTTTCAAATTTTATAATAACTAAATTTTCTTTCTTCGATATTTTAGATATTTTAAGAGAGAATTCAGAGAATTTTGCAATTTTTTGATATTATATCAAAAATCATTGCTTATTTAAAAAATCACCCCCAACCACTTTATTTTAATAGATACTGTAGCGTCCCCCAGGTGCCCTATCTTGAAAAGCATAATTTGAACTTATTTGCCATAATGCAAATTCAAGAACCAAAAAATCGCCAAGTAATTTATCTTGACTCGACTGACAATAATGTCACTATTACTCAAATTAATTGCCTGCCTTACTTTGACTTTCCGGGCAATAATTAAAACATTAGAATTTATTTACAAGTCTTATATTTAATTACTCGTAAATCTCAAATTTGATCAAACGAAGTGGCCGTCTAGTGTTAGGTATGTTGTGCTATCTAAATTAGATAGGCTGGATGAGGTAAGTGTTGCATCATGAGGAGCAGGTAAAAAAATGAAACTACTCAAATGAAAATCAACGAGCGTTGCGCAGCGGTGGTTCAGCCCGTTAATCCACTATTGTGGGAAAGAACCACCAATAAAATCCATTTTGTTCATAAATAAGTAATTGCACAAGTTCATTAATAAATCAAATAACACAAAAAACAATGAAAGGGTTAAATATATAACAAAACACCATTAAATCAGGTTAAAGTGCGTAAAAAATTATAACATTAAGAGAAAAAGAATAAAAAGCAGTTTAGTTACACAGAAACACAATAATATAAAAAAAACACATGTAGTCACACGCACAATTGGGTCATAAATAATCAAAATAAAATCACCAAACATGTGGCCCTTTAAAAACCAATCATGCCGGTCTTTAAGTAAATAAGCACATAAAACAATAAAGCAAATTGCGGTACATATAAAATACAACAACACTAAAACTGCACAGGTGATAATAAGGTAAAGACAAGGACAAAAGAAAACAGACAAGGAATTTGCAATTGTTTAGTGACCACTAAAGCACAGAATACATAAATCAAAGTTTTACAAGGGTAAGTTATAAATAGATCACGAACATCGTGACCGATATATAAGTTTGAGTGCGTTAGAAGAATGCAGTGTTCCTCTCTCTCTCAAGTTACACATTCATCTATACAACAAATAAAAACAATAGAAACCAAAATTCGAGGTGTTGAATGGTCTGGCCTGGAAGAGTTTACCAACTGGCCATTGCCTTTTACAATTAATAACCAGTGGTATCATGTACCCATTCACCAGCCACCCCAACACAAATATAAATATAACCAACAACCAACAATGCTAATTTGCACAAATACCAGAGTGAGAGGACCCTGTACGGTCTTCTTTATTTTATCAGATTTCAGCTTAATGAGTCCGCGTACGAATAGGATACATTTTCAAGACAACGTTTGATTCTTTGAATACGTTACATAGGCTGGTAAAATGATTGACTGCGAGCTTTCAGTTATATAAGAACATACTTACACTAGAATAAATATTCCCTTAATTGATCGCATACACAAATCGTTAACATACGCGGTTTAACCCCGAAAGGAAATACAACTTAGTGTTGGCGAATTTAAAAGAAAAATGTATACGCAAGAATTATTTTGAAGACAAACTGTTTACAATTAAGGCATTTAATTAACCCAAAAATCGATCTGGCTCATTGACACGCTAACTTAACTGTCCCTCTTCCCCCGGTAACCCAACCAACTTCATTCCCGTAATCAACCCCCATCTTTCAAAGGTAATATAAAAAAACAAGAAACATTAATTTCCGTTGGAACAGTTTCATATTAATTATTGCACATCTTAATTTTAAAAATATGCATTCGTTCGTAACAATCCTACATTTAGCTCTCGAAGCTTCAAGTAACAAACATATATTTTGATCGCGGTCTGTACCGCCACAACTACTTATTAAGCTAGTAACATTTTTCGATTCAGAATCGGCGCATAATAAATTCCAATGATTCGTTACGCCCCTTCGGTAAAGCATTTTTAAGCGTGCACCTGCTACTCACCCCTCAACATGTATTTTACAATCCCAGACAAATATCAGTTACAACATTCCTTACATAAGAATATATAAATAAAATATTTTGGAAACAGCAAATTTCGACGTATTATCACGATATTAAAAATTCACTAATTATCTTTTCTATCGTGGTAACAATGGCGATTTGACAAACGTTTATTACAATAATAAAATTACTCTAATAAGCTTTAAAAAGCATATCATTTTTTGGTACATTTACTAGGTGAATTTCAGTCAAAAATCACTTTAACAGTTTAGGGTGGCGGCTATTTTGCAAATTTGCAAATATTTTCCACGGTCTTTTGTTGGCCACTTTACTAATAAAATTTTTTACCGCAACTCTACGACGAATAGTTTCCGAGAAACAGCACTTTGCATTCTTATCTGGCCACAGAGTACAAATTTAAACGTTTCGATAATAATTACATTGATCGTCCTTAGCAGATATCAATTAAAAAAAAATTAAAAAAGATAAGCCTTCTATGACAGTTGGATAAACGTATTCGAAAGCCAGAATATTCTTTAATGGACGAAGGAAAACTTTAGAGAAAAGTATAGTACCTTTGACAATTTTTAACATTATGAATTTTCAAAGTGTTTGTGTTGCAGATAAATGATATTGGCTAAATGTAGAGTAATTTCGGCACATTTGCCTATCCTTACGACAAAGTATCTTGGTTAGAAAAATAGTTTGTAGCCTTTAAAGTTACATTTACACAGTGATTGACCAGTTATCTAATAAAAACCGACAACTACACAAAAGAATTTATTTAACAGTGTACAAAAAGTAAGTCTGACGAGCGGACCCTTTGACTGTAATTGGTTCCGGAAGTTTGGCTATCAATATCATCGATCCCTATCTCATATAGTTGGTCACCTCTCTTATAAATTTGTTACTCGAGGCAAACCTTTTTGAAATTTTTATTGCGTAAATAGAATTATTATTGTTCTCCTCAAAAATTTGTGCCACAAAATATACATGGTAGATTTTTTTTAAGAAAGCTTAGCGAGAACAAATTTTTGTACATCCAAATGTTCTCAAAACAGCCTCTATCAAGAGGCTGCATTTTGTGGCTTGTATGCGGATGTAAAGTAACCAATGTGACACCATCGGCTGTAACTAAATCAATAACTGGTATAGTCGCATGGGATTCATGGTTGTCCATAATTAATAAGATTGATGCCTCAACGCTTGGACGCAAATGTCGTATAAAATGTTTAAAAATTGCAAAAAAATATCCTCGTGAGACCAATCTGACAGGTTAGTTGCTCCTATTGATCCAAGGGGTGCAACATGCAGCATATAATCTTTAAAATTTGCCCTTGGAAACACGAACATCGGGGAATGCTGTTCCCTGATGCACTTAATACAGCAACCCTTGTCACAATATTTCCCCTTTCACAAGGTGTCATATTTCCTACGTGTTCTTTCCTCTTAGATACTATTAATTTAGGTGGTTTATGAACTGTACTACATCCAGTTTCAGCACAATTCTTAGTGTTGCTGACTGAAAACTGGTAGCGGTTCAAAAGTTTTCTAATTTTTAAATACAATGGCTACAGTATCTTTATTAAAACCTGTAAACTGTCGAGGCTCATTAGTTCTGGCTTACGAAGTGATAACATCACTATATTTTTTTAGCCATTGCGCTCCTCCACTGTTATTGATAGACCAAGAAAGATCCTTTATTTTATTTTTAGCTTTGGAAAATTCATAAGCTAAAACCATTACTTACTTTTTGTTAGCCCGTAAAGGAGGTTTGTAGCCGTTACTACTAGGTGGATCAAGAAGTTTGGAATAAGTGAAACAAGAAAAAATGTTTTTTTTGCCAAAATTCGGTTTTATTTTTCAACATACATTCCTTTTAATAAGTCAATACAGCAAATCTAACGTTTTTTTTTCTTTTTTATCCCGTCCAAAAAGTAGTCGTTCGGCATTCTCGTGATGATAGATAATTTGTTTCTTCTTTAAATGCGGCCGTTTGCTGCGATTTCAATTTTCAAGCGATCCAATAAAGATGAATATGCGCAAGTTATGGCATTACTTTTTTCTAGATAGTCAATAAATATTTTACTCCATGCGCATCACAAAATTCGGAGGCCATAAGTTTTTCCGTCCATTCTTGCGTTTTTGAGCGCTTCGGAGCACTTTCACCCGGAGAAACCCATTGTTTCGACTGTTGTATGGATTCTGATGTGTAGAAATGTATCCATATTTCATCCATGGTTATGAACCGGCGCAAAAACTCCTTTGGATTTCGCGTACACCTTCTGGGAAGTCGTAATACGAATTCGTTTTTGGTCAACTGTTAGCCAACGCGGCGGCGCCCATCGCGCACAGAGCTTCTTCATACCCAAAATCTCATGTATGATATTGAACACACTGCTATACAACATCTGTTTGGTCTCAGCTAGCTCCCTCAATTTCACTTTGGGGTCGTTCAACATAATATTATGGATTTTTCCACGTTTTCTGGTGTACTGACGTTTTTTGGGCGCCCAGATCGTTCAGCATCATCGGTGCTTGTCGGCAACAACGAAAGTCATAAAATCACTTTTGAATCATCTTCATCGACGGTGCAGAGTCCAGATAATACTTATCTAGCTTGGATTTGATCTCGGTTATCATTTGCTTGCGTAAATAATAGCGTTTAATCAGAACACGGAATTCAGATTTTTCCATTAAAAAAACACGGAGGTGGTTGCTTCTCACTACTGTAACTTGCAAATGCGTAAGCAAAAATGGCCGAAACTGACGTCTAATGAAGGATGAAGCTTTTTGTGAATGTTTCACATTTGTGCATACTAGCACCATCTCTTAGGATTATTGCAAACTTTTTGATCCACCTAGTAAATAATCAATTAGCCGAAGCTCCTCTTCGTCACTGAATTTGTTTTTGGTATTTTAGGAGAATACAAAAAAACCATAAACCATATTTAATAAACAAATTGACTAAAGAGCATAAGTCAAAAGACCTACAGCCAATCCAGAAAGTAATATCATATTCTTAATTATTGTTATATTGCCTCATTTTAAATTAATTCATTTACAGATTTTCATAAACAGCCTTGTTGTACCTTTGACCAGATCAAAGGTACAACCCATAGGGATGGTCAAAGAAACAACGCCATGACAACATTCATTTATTTGCTCGGTAATTTTTTTTAAGCTAACTATGCCACTTTCTACTAATACACAATGTCAAATTAACATATAAGAGTATTGTTTAAAGTTAATCAAATAAACAAAATACAATTGGAAAAAAATATGTAGTCTAAAACAACCATGTAAAAATACTTACTTTTCAGTAACGAAAATGAAAAAAAAGTATTTTTCTGAAATCGCTCAAGAATGCCTACTTTCTCGGAGCAACTTCAGACCCCAAAATACGCTAAGGTAGTATTTTAGTCATTTACTAAGCAACGAACTTTACTGGACCGAAAACGGCCCGGGAAAGTTTTTGCCGGCTTAGGCCACATTAAGAACATTTATTGAATATATTATTGCACATATGGAACGTTTATTATATGGGGTTTTTCATTAAGAGCGGCGCATTTTGTTTTTAACATTTTTCAGGAGTGAAGTTGGCTTCGCAATTGTTTCACATTTTGAAACGTCAGTCTATGCCATTTAATCATGGAGAGATACTCGCTTCAACAACGTTTACAAATTATTCAACTTTTTTGATCAAAGTTCACGTTCTATCATAACTACGTTGCGTGTGCTTTTCAGTCGACGAAACCGTCCAACAAGACGGACTACTGAACGTTTGGTGCAAAAATTCGAAACAGCTTAATGTATTACATAATGTCCCAGCGCCTGTGCGACAACGTAATGCTTGAAGTGAACAATATATCGTGTGCGTGAGCAGTCAAGGATGTCGATTCTACGCCGATCGCAGGCGTTTAACATCAGTATGACCAGTTTCTGGCGAATTTTGCGGATGGATTTGGCTCTCGACCCGTATAAGATTGCGTTGACTCAAGAACTGAAGCCAGCCGACCATTTTAAGCGTCGCACATTAGGTAATTGGGCTCTGGACCAGATGCAAGCTGACGACGACTTTCGCAAGAAAATCATCTTTTCGGATGCAGCTCATTTCTGGCTCGATGGTTTTGTCAGCAAGCAAAATTATCGCATTTGGACGAGTGAGCAGTCTGAAGTGATGCACGAGACACAACTTTATCCGAAAAAAATTACTGTTTGGTGTGGTTTTCATGCCTGCGGCGTCATCGGACCATTTTTCTGTTTTTGTTGAAAACGGCGCGCCAACAACCGTCAGCGGCGATCGCTACAAGGCCATGATATCGGAGTATTTTTGGGACCAGCTCACGGTATGAACTAGGACGATATGTGGTTGCAACAGGACGGTGCAACGTGCCATACAGCGTACGACACAATCGAAGTATTGAAGACCAAGTTCGGAGAGCGAGTTATCTCACGCAACGGTGCTCGCGAATGGCCGCCTCGTTCGTACGATTTAACCCCTTTAGAAGCCAGCAACGTTAGAAGAGCTGTAGGCCAACATCGAACGCGAAATTTCTGGTATTTCGGCCGATTTGTGTACTCGAGCCATGGAAAATTGGGTCCAGCGTATTCACTCGTGCCAGCGCTTCCGCGGCGGACATTTGAACGATGTCCTATTGCATAAATAATGGCATCGATTTGAAATAAAGATCATTTCCATAACTAACCCACAAGTCTTAATTGAAAAAACAAAATGCGTCGCTCTTAATGAAAAACCCAGTAGTTAAGTTGCAGTTTGTCCAATTATTAAACATCGGTTGAACTTTGCTTGAAAAGTCCTTCTGTTTGTCACTTCCCCCTCTAAATTTATTTGTTATGTTATCTGAATAGGCAGGGACTTTATTGCTGTTTTCTACTTCGGCAATAATACTAATAGTATTAGCATATTTCTGTTTGTCACTTCCTCGCTAAATATTTTATCTGCTGTCATCTTTATTTGTAAAAGGTTTCTCGATACATCCTTCTGCAACGGTTGAGGATTTCCATCCCCCATGCCTCTTTAAAACAATTAAAGCTGCCCTGTGTATTCATGCGCATATGGCAAATTTAAAAATGTTGCGCTAATTTGAGGCATTTTGTCAAACTGGTTGCCTGCAACCTTTAACTTTTGAATATTTTAATCAAAAGCATACATCCAAAATCTTCTTACGGCGACATGCGCCGGAATCACCAAATATTAAAGCAACCTAAAAAGGAAACACTACATAAATATCTAGGTAATTTTAAAATTCTTACATTCTAAACGTACCTTATTCATTAAGTATATGTAATCTGGTACTTGAGTAATAAACGTTTCAATTGTTCATCTGACAAAACTTTTGAGTTCTTCGGTTTATAGTTGTCACTTTGACGTTTCAGGAAAGCACGTAATTTCGAATATTTTTTAATATCATCTTCTTTTGTGCTAAGTGTAGCTCTCAACATAGAGTAATTTGACAATAAATCAGAAAAGTATTCAATCATGACATTTTCAGATCAGGAGGTCGTCTTTTTTTCTTGGCAATAATCTATGAAACGTTTGTAAGCGTATTCATATTTTGCGATGGATTTATTTAGCAATAAATTTAAGATGACATTTTCAGGTGTCCCGCACACCTGGACATCATGAACACTATCCATTTTAAATATTTTTTTGCAATAAGTAGGTATTAAACCGAAATCAGTAGCGAATCACTGACTTTTGTCACAACAAATAAACAGTGATTCTCCAGGAAACGATTTCATAGGCAATAAGATGGTAATAAAAAAATGTTATGCATTTATAAAAATTCCTTAATTTATGATAATGTTAATTGCGATTTCAGAAAAAATAGTATGTGTATCTCGTAGTAAAAGCACATTCGCAGACTTCAACGCTTGTTGGCCTCGGCTTAACGACTCGGTCAACAATTTACATTGTCGTCGGGAATGTATTGCTCTTACTACTAGATACACAATGCACTATTTACTAAAACCTGGGATGTATTCACAAATTCTCTGTAGCATAAAAGCGTCTCTACTGGAACCCCTGTGTATTAGATGCAACGAGCTTGAAAAATAATTCATATACTCTGTGGCATAAAATGCAATACCAACATGGCGTTGGAATTTTTTATTAATAATGTGTTGGACCACCGCTATTAGTTTCACACTCCCGCGCCCTTCTTGGCTTGAATTCCAACAAGTGGTCGATTTCTTCCTGATGTATTGCATCGTAGGCAATCTGTAATTCAATTCCGGAGAGCTTCTAGTGTCTTTGGAGGATTGGCTAATTGCTTGAGTCTTCTACCCACCATGTCCCACACATGTTAGATGGGCGAAAGGTCGGGAGAACTGGGTGGCCACTGCAAGATATTGACGTTAGCCTCTTCGAAGCGCTCCATAGAATGCCTTGCAATGTGGGGACGGGCATTAGCTCCTGGAGGAATGGAAGGATATGGGGATCTACCACTTCAACATATCGGTGGGCATTCATATTGCCTCGGATGAAGACCAACTGAGACCTGCTCCCATAAACAATAGCACCCCATACCATAACTCCCACAGTATGATGCACATGCGGTTCAACAGAAAACTGCACCTTGCGACGTTCTCCACGTCTACGTCTGACCCTCATGCGACCATCGTGCATTCCCAAGCGGAATCGCGATTCGTCACTGAAGACCACCCTATGCGATTCCACGTCCCAATCTAGTCGCAAGGTACACCACTCCAAACGTTGCTGTCGATGACGAGCCGTTAGCGGAAGGACAACATGAGGTCGATAGGACTGCAAGCTAAAAGCTCTAATTCGATGGTAAACTGTATGAAGGGTTACAGGACGTCCTTCGTTTCCAAACCATTGATCGGCTATTGATCTTGTACTTGAGAACGGTCTCTTAATGCCATTAATCGGAGATGGCGGCACTGGACCACATTTGTCTGTCTTGGCCATCCACTTCCTCTTCTACGACGTTCTTGATTTTCTCGGGGTCCCATGCTTGATAACACCGTACTACAGAGGATTGATTACGGTTAAGACGATTAGCAATATCTCTGAATGAAAAACCACCTTCACGTAAGCCAATAATGCGACCTCTGTCGAATTCACTCAGTCGTAGCCTCAAAATGCGAAGAAGAACACAGAAGCAAAAGAATTGCAATAAAAAACAATACCGAAATCGACTTAAATGTCTCAAGAAATACACCTGATAATTTCGATTGTTACAACAAGTAAAACGTCAATTTTTCCATGGCTACTGGATTATTTTGAATGAAATTTTAATCAATTACTACATTTCACTAGTTTCTGCCAAGTTTGGTCCACAAATTCCAACGCCATCTTGGTGTTGCATTTTTTATGTCACAGAGTATAGATGGAGCCACAGCCTGGGTGGTTAAAGATACCACACTGATCTATTTTTGAACTTAGGTAATTAAAACTTTCTAAAAGCGAACAGAGCAAAATTATGTAATAGGTTTTCGCCATATTAACATATTAACTACTAATTAAGTTGACTTCTGCCCGCTATTGGAGATTTATAAAAAAAGTTTAACATAATTTAATCACATTAGTCTATGCAAAGTTGTACAACAGTTTTCATTGGTAGCCTTTGTCATTTAAATATTATAATCTTTGATTACAATTTATCAAGTTATTTCTTTATACTTTTTTTATGCAATCAACGGTCTAATTTCCTTTTGCAGTATACTAGTTTTTTTCTAAATTCCAAAACTGTTTTATTTAGCTCCTTCGATTGGCTTATGTATGTATTTAAACATGTAAAAGTTTTCAATTTCCGAATTCCATGGTTCTTGAAATAATATATTTTTTGCGAAAAAAAAAACTATTTTATCCTTGTCAGATTTTACACGAATTAATTTTGTCCACTATTTTCACTAATTCCTTTTTATTCAAATAGTTATTTTTTGTGTTAAATCAGTACAACTAGGTGGTGAACTTGACCCAAGGCTTGACCTTTCAATGGCCGGTTTGTAGCGAGTACTGTTACATTGTTATTTATTGCAGGAGATTTTTCGATTGAGTGATTGTACATGGAACGAACCATTTTTACTCATGACTAGAATTAATACTTTCCGAGATGTTAACTTTATTTATTAAGTTAATTTGTGATTATTTTTTTCTGGATTTTTATAGTATATTGTGTTTTACTAGTTTCAGATGTATGAAAATATTGAAAACGGTATAGGGATGGGTCTTAAAAGTGGGACAGTTCTCCTTCAGGCACATTTTTATAATAATTACCTCTTATTTATATGTTAGAAGTACGTAATCACATTTAGTCATCCAACATCAGTATTTCTGTTGATTAAAATAATAATATTTTTAAATGGACTAATTCATATTTTATTAATGTTTTAATACTAGATTTTTTTTGAGTTTACTAATTTTCCGGATTACATTAAATACAATTTTTTGTACTTCCGGTATATGTACAGGGCGTTTCAGGGGGAACAGTAAATATTTTGTAACGTGCCCAGGTACCCTATCTGAAAAGTGTAATTTGAACTTATTTGCAAGAATTCAAATTCAAGAACAAAACAATCGCTAAGGGATATATCTTGACTTTACTGACAATAATACTACTATTACTCAAATTAATTGATTGCCTTACATCGACTTTCCTGGCAATAATTAAAACGTTAGAATTTATTTAGAAGTCTGATATTTAATTACTCACAAACTTCAAATCTGATCAAAAGAATTGGCCGTCTAGTGGTAGCTACGCTGTATTATTTGAATTAGATAGGCTTGATGAGGTTAAGTGGGACAGGTAAACAATGAAACTACTCAAATTAGAATTAACGAGCTTTGCGCAAATTATGGTTCAACCCGTTAATGTACTATGTTAGGAAAGAACTACCAAGAAAACCCTATTTATTCATAAATAAGTAATTGCACAAGTATATTAATAAATGAAATAACAAAAAAACATTGAAATGGTTCAATATATAACAAAACACCATTAGATCAGGTTAAAGTGCGTACAAAATTATAACATTAAGGAACAACAAAATAAAAAAGCAGTTTGACTACACATAAACACGATAAAAAAACACACACACACACAATTGTGTCATAAATAAACCAGAATAAAAATTGTAATACCAAACATGTGGCTCCCTAAAACCAATCATGCCGGTCTTTAAGTAAATAAGCATATAAAAGAATAAGGCAGATTACGGTACATATAAATATAACAAAAAAGTAAAATTACACAAATTGTTTCTACCTATGTCCGTTATAAATTTTGAAACCATCCAACCGATATGCTCAAAAAAGGTTTTACCTTTAAATAAATATCGTTAACGGTTATTGAGGTGTGTTGTGACCATAGCTCCGCTCCACGCGGGTAATGAGTAATAAAACACAAATAGATACGTACAATTACAATAAATTACATATAAAGAGAAATTAGTTAGACTAAACGCCAAATACTAAGACACCAAGCTGCGCGAAAAAATCACGTGACGGTGTACTATTCAACTGGAAAATATTAGTTTTTTTTAAGAAAAGTAAAAGTTACGTTTTGTACATTTTTTAGTTAATAACCTCTTAATTATAATGTTTATATTTTTTTAATTAGGACAATTTAAACAAAAAAAACATTTATTTAATTGTGAAAAGTGAAATATAAGGTTATGTTACTTGTTCATAAATTTACTCGGAAATGTTGTAATTCGCATTTTAATTATTAACCACAGTTCTAAGAGTAAATAATTCGTGTCTAAACAGTTTTATACTGCAATGGTTATAAATAGGTGTAATAGAGTTTTATCGAATTCAAATATTAGATAGTATGCAAGTTCAAATAAAGTTGAAGAAGTTATATAATTTGTTATGAGGAAAATATAGTATATAAATATAAACAGATGGTTTTTATACAACAAAACAGGTTTTATAGGGTTTGCACAATGATGTATTCATAAAAGCATTGAGCTATGGCAGTAGCATGTTAAAAAGGTCAACACGATACATATTAGTGTGTTAAAGATAAATAAGAAATTTCACATATAAATTAATATAATTAAGCAATTAAACACATAACAGATATTGATTACATGAAGTACAATAATCCTAATGTGTAGAATATGTATAATAATTGGTACAATGCATAAAAATTCTGCGAACTATAAAAAGGGTTATGGTACGAAGACATTATGTTGGTAGATCATAGACTAAATGTTTAAAAAGTGCTTAAGAAGTTAAAGTGCCTTAGAAACATATCTAATGACATGAACAACACATGTGCAATGTGAAATTAACAATATAAATACAATAATATATTACACAATTACTCTACACTTATGTCTTCGTTTCATAATCTGATATAAAATCAGATTCATTCGACGAGTCTCCATTCCTACGCATAATCAATTCCTCACAAACGACATCCATAATATGCTCTTTATTAATGTATTCCTCTTCAATTTCTTTAACATGACGGCACATTTCTTGCCAGTGGCTCTACAAATCCATCGAACACTTTTCACGAGTTAGTTTTTCGACATCGGCTAATTTAAAAATTGTGTTTCTCGATGCCACCCAAGCTTTTATAGTGGTCCATATTTTTTCTATTGGATTTAGCTCTGGTTGGTATGGAGGTAGTCGACATACAGAGTGACCGTGTTTCGCAAATATAGCATAAATTTAATATTCCGTGTAGCTCGATTTATTACATTTTATTAAATCATACAGGTCTACTTTTGTTTGGGATTCATCATGTACGATCCCTCGTTCTTGTAACCAAGTTATCATTTCCATTTTTTTACTGCTAAAAGTTGGATGTTTAACTGCTAACGTGTTGTGATAACTTGCATTATCCATAACAATAACTGACTTTTCGAGCAAATTCGGTAATAACTGGTGTTCAATCCATCGTTTATAATTAATAAAGTTCATATCGTCGTGATAATTGTACTATTATAAGACGTTGACCTTTACCGATTGGACATTTTAAACCTTCGTTGGAATCATCTACCCACGAATGTGGCGTTGTATGCGATGCATACAATGTTTGATCTGTATACACAATGGGCCGCCCTGCTCTTCGATACTTTGTTATTGCTCGTATGTAAGCACAACGTAAAGATCGTATATCGTATCGTTCCATTAAACATTTACGTTTGTCAACGGTTTTCGTTCATTTAAAACCTATTTTATTTAACAATCTTCTTAAAGACGTTTCCTTCTCAGAGAAACCAATGGATTCGTCATCTTTAATAATATTATAGATAGCATTGACGTTTGGTCGTCGTTTCTCCGTGACACGAAAATTGTGTACAATGCGTCGAATGACTTGTTTCCCACAATTATCGACAGATGATCTTGGTGCGGTTTTCATTCTTTTATTAGACGTCTTGAACGATTCTATTTCACCACGTTGAATTGCACTCCTTTCTCTAATAATTCTAACGACGGTACTTTTAGATACTCCAGTTGCTTTCACAAAGATATCAAGAACGTTAACTGTAAAGAAATGTAATCGTGAAAAAACTGACAGATGTTAATCGTACAATAATGACATACCTTCATTCATATTTTTATGAAACTGATAAACATTCCAAATAATTTCGCAGGCATCTTGCGATAAGACACGCCGCTTCTTTGCTAGAATGTTTGATGTACTATCAGACGATGTACTCGCATCACCCATTATAAACAACGAACTAAATCAATATATTATATTAATACATATTACTGTGGATTACAAACACAACTTACTTGTAAATAAAAGGTGCTGAAACGGAAGGAGTTTTGAAAAGAACTGTTTACAATTGATAAAAACGTGCACGAAAATGAGGTTAGAAAACAATAAACAACACTACATTTTGTGGACGGAACATAATATCTACTTCTCACTCATGTCATTATTCCATTTCTTTTTAATGCAATATTCGGTTTCTGCGCAGGTGTCTTCGTATTTGGCGTTTGCTCTAGCAGGCAAACAAAGCCTTACAAGGGTAAGTTTGCCCACGCTAACTCTCTATACAAATATAATCAACAAACAATGCCAAGTCATTCTAACAATGAAAAGGGTTACGGTACTGTCTAAAGCGGGCCTCTTTTCTTTTAACAGATTTCAATTTAATGAGCGTGCGTGCGTAATTAGATACTTCTTGCAAGGCAATGATTGATTTTTCTAATAGGTTACATAGGCTTGTCGAATTGTTTGCTATGAACTTTAGTTACATTAAAATATCTACTTACACTTGAATATATTCCCTTTAGTTAAAAAACACTTTATTACAAACACGACGAGTTAAGCACGATTTAAGCTCGACGCAACGGCGATTAATTATTAAATTTAGAAAAACCTACACAAAAAGAAAGGGATGAATTCGCGTTTTTAGTTGTTTTACTAAAATACACACGATCAAATATATTTATAGACGGAATGGTTTACAATGAGCGTTTCTAATTAAAAAAATCAAATCGATCCGGCTGAATCAAAACACTTATCGCAACTGCCTTTCACCTCCAACTTCAACTACCTATATCTACTCTCGAAATCAACCCTCGTTTTTCAAAAGTAATAAAAAAAACCAGAAATTATTGCCTGGGAAGATGTTTCACATTCATTATTGAACGAAATCTTAATTTTAAAATATGCACTCGTTCGTAGAAAAACCTATATCTAATATCAAAGTAACAAACAACGTCTGTGATCGCGGCGTGTTCCGAAACAATTTATTGTTACATTTGTGACGTTTTACCACCAGAATGTGCATACAGCCGCTTTCAAAGATTTGTTACGATCCCCGGTAAAGGCAGTTTTAAGCCCACACCTACTTCTACCCTAACATGTGTTTTTCAACCCTTAGTCAACTATTAGTTACATACATTTCTTACATAAAATAAAATATCACGGAAAATAGCGAATCACTACCCACTATCAGGATATTAAAAACTCTTTAATTATCTTTTCTTTTGCAGTAACAATTGCGATTTGAGAAAATGTTTAGTACAATAATAAAATAATAAAAAGTACGGAATATTTTGAGTAAAAAAGTCTATATTTCATGTGACCAATTTTTATTGGTTACACAATTGCATCTGTTACAACGTAATCTAAAGAAATACTTACAAAAGTTTTGAATAAAGGGAAATGTTTAAATTTAAAGTTGATTTTCAAAAATTCCACCGCCGACTTCAATGCACTTTTGAATTCTTTTGGTAACATCATCTCTTTTGAGGTCGTCATGGCGTTCTTTTATGAGGGCAGCACTATTCATAATTCGGTCAATCATTTGATCTCTTGTATTTACTTTTTCCTTGTAGACTTCGCAATTCACCCATACCCACAGGCAGAGGGGTAAGGTCCGGGGAATACTAGGTTTAGATAATGTGTCACCAGGCGACTAGAGTGTGCAAGAGCTCCGTCATGCTGGAAGAACATTCTTATCCTTGTAGCCAAAGGAATCTCTTAGAATAATAATGGAAGTTCATTTTCAAGAAGGTCTAGATAAAAAGGCCCTGTAAGACGATGCGGTAATACAACAGTCCCATTCAACTGATGGTCTATCATACCACACCACACATTTACAGGAAGCGTTCTTGAAAATTGGTCTCCACAAGGCATATGGATTTTCGTTAGACCACCTCTGTGAGTTACGAGTGTTATTGATACCGTCACGAGTGAAAGTTGCTTTATCAGTAAATAGTATTAATGGAATTACTCGGCGGTTTGCAGTTAACCAACGACAAAATTTCAATCGTTTACCGTTATATCCTTCTTGAAGGTGTTGAATCTGCTGTAAATCATATGGATAGAGCCCGTGCACACGTAATGTATGCCATATTCTGGTATGCGGAACACCGATACGTGTAGAAATTCTACGTGTGCTTTCTTGAAGGAGTGCATTCTACCAAATTGAAGAATGTTTTCTACTTCATCCAAATTCTGTTCATTTGCACGTTCAGATGATGTACCATAGCTGAGAACTATACCAGTCTCGTGCAGTTTTGCGAAAACACGAGTAAATGTTCTTGAATCAGGTATTCTGCGGTTAGGAAATCGTATACCATATTCACGACAAACAGCAACAGCGTTTCCATGACAAAACCCGTACACAAATACCATATCGGCATACTCAACGTTTGTAACTACGTGCGGCATGCTTAAACAACAAAAAAAGAACAAATTAAAGTCACAACTAATATGTAAACTGAAGCACAATTTAAAATTTAACAATAATCCATAGCAACCGAGTGCAAACACTTGAAAACTTAAACGATAACTCTAAAGTCTCTGTAACCAGCTATATCTAATCAAATGGATGGATTTTATTTTATAACAGAGGTAATTCTTTAACCAATAAAAATATGACACGTTATATAGGCTTTTTTTTTTACTCAAAATATTTTGTACTACCACCTTGTAAAATATTGACTATTTCTCCTGAAACACACTGTATAATGTCTCGATTTTATCTCTATTTTTGGGAATTAAATTATGACATTATTTATATAATTGCATAATTCACAATGCGGAGAACAAAAGATATATAATACGAAGTGGGTGAGATGGTGTGTGCGTGTGCTTGTGTCAAAAACGTGTGTGTGTGTACGCGCGCCCGCATGTATGTACGTGCGTGTTTGTTGGGGGTTGTGTGTGCGCGTGTATGGGTGTATGTGTGTGTGGGCAGGTGCGCCCCTGCGTGCGTGTACGTATGTGGGTATGTTAGTGTCAGTGTGCGCGTATGTTTTGTGTGCCAGTGTATGGAGGTGCGTGGACGGGTGTGCGGATTGCGCGTGTGTTAGTGTGATAATGCGTGCGTGCGTAGATGTGCGTGGGTGTGAGGGTGCGCTGCGTGTGTTACTGAGACAGGGGAGAGAAGATGTGCGTGTGTGTAGGGCGCATGTGCGTTAGTGTGTGTGAGTGTATGGATGTGTTAGTGTGATTGTGCGCGTGCGTTCATGCGTGCGTGGGTGTGTTACTGTGACTGGAGGGGAGATGTCCGTGCGTGCACAGATGTGTGTATAGGTGCGTTTGTATGTGTATGTGTGTGTGTTATTTTCTTTCGCTTTCAATAACTCTCAAATGTTAAAAGCAATTGCATTAGAATGCGACATAAGTGTTTAAGGCGTAAATGTTTAGTCTTTACTACTTGGTACTTTTTAGTGGCGGAGATGAGTGGTAAAGAGGAAATGGGGTAAATCTGTTTTCGTCCGCAGTAATCCAAATATTTAATTCGGTTGCATTAAGATTTGACGTGCTTAAAACATAAATATCCGGACGCCAGTGACATTTGGTTGAAAGCTGCGTAGAAATTACGAAGTAATATACATAACATTTAGAATGTTCTTAAATGTGCCAAAATTCACACGTTATAGATCGCCGGCTGGCAGTCTGGTAGATATGCTGGGAATCACCGGTAACTGTGTCCTTAGCTGAAGCGAAATCGGTAGCTAACAGAAAAAGCTATGGGAAACACCATTTACAATGTGTACAACCCTAGTGCTGTAATATAACGTGTAATGTAACCACCGAAGGCTTTTGGATCTATTTCTATGTGTAACTCAAGAGAGAAGGAAATGTCTTTAGTTATTTAATCGATTAAATGTAGAAAGTTCACGGGATTGAATATTCCCATTGCATTAAATTCCATAATACAAATAACATATTAAAACACAGCCGCTACCAAGTACTTTTTTATTAATTTTTTTTCATTACCAGAAAGATGATATCAACAAAAATTCACCGCCAACCACACCTTTATTAAGCTTTAAATCTAAGACGCCCTCATTTCAGTCAATATCCCATTGATTTAATTATGTATTTCCTTATTAAATTTATTGTCCGATTGAGTAGTTCATGGGGGTTCATATAAAAATGATCTTATCTCTTTGTATTAATTGTTTATTGTAGGTATGATTACAAAAGCACCCTACTGTTTACTGATTGCTCGATTAAATGTAAATTATGTTTGCCACTTCATCATTATAGAGATATGATATCGTCAAGGTTGCTAGGGAGGCTTCGTTTTCGTTACAAATATTCCACAGTGAAATATGCATTATACAGGGTGTTCCAGTTGAAACTTGACACATTTTAAACGTGATTATTGGCGAAAGGACATAATATAGAAATGTGCGGTTTCAACCAAAGAGTTTCAAATTTCGAAAAGTTTTTTCCCAAGCACATTAAAAAATTTTTCCGATTATACAGGGCGAGGGAAAAAATTGCCCATTTTCAACCAAAAATTGCTTGACTTATTTAAATAGAATACTCTGTATATTTTTACACCATTCGAAAGCTGAGTTCTTTAGCTTTTTAAAAATGTGGACATGTGTAATTTAATTTTTACAAATAAGGAAGATACGCGAATTTTTCTGAGTGCATGCATTCCAACTACAACAAATTTTAAACTGGAACACTGACTAAACCTAGTTAGAAAAGCGGAGTTATTGCTGGTAGCCATTTAATCTGCATTTAATTTGCATTTTTTTTAATGTTCTCAACTGATACAGGATGATGGAGAACATTTATGGTTCCTTAATTTTCTATATACGTACACATGTAATGTAATTAAGATAATCACATTAACGTCGGATTATGATCGAAAGAGATTTAACAAATGTTTGCGCTTAAACAGGTTTTCTATCAAAATACACATTATTATATGAAACGTTTCGATTTTGTATTGTAGTGTCCCCAGGTACCCCATCTTTAAAAGTGTAATTTGAACTTATTCGCAATAATGCAAATTCAAGAACAAATCAATCGCTAAGGGATGTATCTTGATTTTACTGACAATGATGCTCTGTTACTCAGATTAATTACTTGCCTTACATTGACTTTCCCAGCAATAATTAAAACGTTAGAATTTATTTACAAATCTGATATTTAATTATTCGTAAACCTCAAATCTGATCAAAAGAATTTACCGTCTAGTGGTAGCTACGCTGTTATTTGAATGAGATAGGCTTGGATGAAGTTAAGTGTTGTATCATGTGCGACAAGTAAACAATGAAACTACTCAATTTAGAATTAACGAGCTTTGCGCAATGATAATTCAATCCGTTAATTTACTAGGTTGGGAAAGAACCACCCAATTTATTCATAAATAAGTAATTGCACGAGTACATTAATAAATCAGATAACAAAAAAAAAAAACAATGAAAGAGTTCAATATATAACAAAACGCCATTAAATCAGGTTAAAGTGCGTACAAAATTATAACATTAAGGAGCAAAGAAATAAAGAACAGTTTAGCTACACATAAACATAAACAAAAAATAAACGATGTAATCACACCCACATTTGTGTCATAAATAAATCAGTATGAAAATTGTAATACCAAACATGCGGCTCTATACAACCAATCATGCCGGTCTTTAAGTAAATAAGAAAATAAAGCAGATCACGGTACATATATTTTTGTTACTGTTTGTTACATTGTATAACAAACAGTAACATTAAACAGGTAGCTATAAAGTAACTGCAATGCAGTTTACCTATCCTTAGCCAAGAACAAATAAATAAGCACGGAATTTACATATACACAATTGTGTGGTTAATAAAAGCACCAAAAATACATACGTACAATTACAATAATTTACATGTAAAGAGAAATTAGTTCGTAGACAAATGATTCTAAATAATCCGACTGACTCAAAGACACTTAAAAAACCCATTAAAACAAAGCCTTGCAAGGGCAAGCTGTAAATAATTCATAACAAAGGGACCGGTACACAAACTTCAGTGACTGTGTTAGAAAATACAGCATTCCTCTCTCTGCTTACACATTCATCTATACAAAACAATAAGAACGGTAAAGATGGAATTTGAGGTGTTTTAAGGTCATATGGACCCGTGTCTGTAAACCCCGGTATTGTTTATAACAATTTACCCGTGATCTATCGTGTCACATTTGCCCACGCCCACAAATATTAATAAACAGTCAACAACGCCAAGTCATACTAACAATGAGTAGGGCCACGCTACTGTCTAAAACGGACTCCTTTTCTTTTAACAGATTTCAGCTTAATGAGCCTGCTTGAGTAGTTAGATACTTCTTGCAAGACAATGATTGATTCTTAATACGTTACATGCGCTTGTTGAATTGTCTGTGCTTTGATCTACGTTCAAGTACCTACTTACACTTGAATATATTCCCTTTAGTTAAACCCTTCATCACAAACACCACGTAACGGCGATTGTTTATAGATTAATTTTTGGAAAAAACTTACATTAAAACCTGCACGAAAAGAAAAGGACGGATTCACGTTTTTAGTTTTATTAAAATGTACACGATAAAAATATTTATACACAGAACGATTTACAATGAGGGTTTCTAATTAAACAATCAGTCGATCCGACTGAATCAAAACTCCAACCATGACTGCCGTTTTTACTCTCCAAATTCACCACCGTTTTTAAAACACGAAATATTGCGTGGGAATATTTTCATATTTATTACTACAAGCAGTATTAATTAGCAGTATTAATTATTTTAAAAATATGCACTCGTCCGTAACAAACCTTACCGGTCTCGAATTTCCTAGTACCAAACAAAGATGTCTTTTGATTTGCGGTATGGTCCGACGTAATTAATTATTTAACTAGTGACGTTTTTACATCGAGAATGTGCATATAAAAATTTCCAACTATTCGTTACGCCCGTTTCGGCAGACCACTTGTTTCTACCCCAACATGTATTTTTCTTTTCTTTTCAACGCTTACTCAAATATGAAAATGTTTATTATAATAAACAAACTTTTCTCGGTCCGCTACCTATAGTATGGAGTTACTTTTAAAACTTTGTATCGCATATACTTAGATAATGAAAGGAGAATAATCAAGGGTGCTGTGAAAATCATGTGTTTATTAAGTGATCTGTCAAGTGAATTTGTTTGATGTTAAGTAACCAGTTATTTTGCAATAATGATTTCCACAAATCAAGAAAAAGCAGCTACAGTAGTATTATTTAATAAAACTTCTTCGATATCAACCACAAGAAGAAGACTCCGATTACAATTTGAAGAACGTCATCCGTCTAGGAATTTCGTATTAAAATGATATCAAACATTCAAAAAAAGTGGTTCCCTTGAGAAAAAGAAGGTATTAAAAATCAAAATAATCCAAATTATCTCGATCGTCTCTTAACTATAAATCAAATATTAACTGAAAATAATAATCAAATTTCTATTAGAAAAATAGCATATTTAATAAATGTATCTAAAAGTGAAGTACAAAGATGTTGGAAAGTTTTAAAATTAACTCTTTTCAAGATACAAACGTTTCAAAAAATTAAAGAGAGAGACTTTGGGAGAAGGCTAATTATGTGTGAAACTTTACAATATATTTTTATAACAAAACCTGTTAGGCCACTTTTCATTTAAATGGAAAAGTAAACAAACATAACCGCCGTATCTGGTGTAGTGAGAAGCCTAGAACTTTTAACGAATGTGAGCGAGGTACTCCAAAAGTAAATGTCTGGTGAGCTGTTTCCAAAAGCAAAATTTATGGGCCTTTCAAAATGGCGATAATAAAACTAAAACTCATTAAACATTTCGATGAACTTAAAAGCAAAATTATTGTCTCAAATTGTCACAAGCTAAACGCGACCGAAAATTATAAAGTCCTAAAATGTACTAAATGTCAATATCGGGGTCGTTATACCTATTGCGAAAATACACAGCTTGGTACCCAAACAAATGAATAAATTTGCTTACCTTTATTACAAATCCAGGTAAAACGGTGACTACAATCGGCAAGTTGATTCCTATAAAAGTACTTCAAAAAAAATTGCGACTACCGCAAAACTATCGCGTGCAAAAATCAACAGCTGATCTGTCAACGACCGATCTACTTCATAATCTATGTTACGTTATCATTCAAAACATCCCTTAAAATTAACTTATTACAACGATCAAGGTAGCAAATACGCTAATTTAGAAATTCTCGTTAATCATTAAGTTAAAGTTTATATTCATGACAAAAAAAAACAATTAAAAAGTTACCGCTTAAAACTTGTGTAACTCTAAATTCTCATAAAATCAATAACTTGAAATCTTGAATATAAACCAGCATCTAATCTTTTAAATTTCTACTGAACGTGAAAATATTTAGATTACAAAATATTTACACTTAAGAAATAATACGCAATTTTATTGAAATAAAATAATAAAAAATAAATCATCAGGATCTTGTCCGAAACACATCAAATATAAGTTTATATCGTGAAATTTCTACTAAAGTGGTTTTAGAGTAATTCCTGAAGGATTCCAATAACCCAAATTTCTTTATTTTAAATCTACTTTAAATTTTAATTAACATCAAAAGACTAAAGACATTGTCGAACATCTAAATTTCACAAATTTTTCAGTATGTAATTTTATATCGCGTAATCAGAATAGAACCAACAATACGTAAAAATATGGTGTCTTAAATAAAAGGCGTATTCTACGTTTACATAAGTACAATTAAACACCTTATTAACATCACAAAAGAAAACTCAGAAAAGAATAGTTACCTTCACAGTGCACTCACAATCGGTCGAGATTTCTATTTCTTTCTCACAACGGTGCAGTAGAAACTTGTATCGGTATTTAATCGATGAAACCAATCTCCTTTGATCTTACATTATATCTACACAAGCTCCACTTATGGCAAATCTTTATTACGCTACGAACACTTCCCCGTGTATACCAATACTACTTTCATCTTTAACTATTCATATAGCCTTAATCAAGTATTCTATTTACAGCAATTTTATTATTTGTTCGGGATCCGCTGAGCATGCGAAACTATCATTTAACTAGGAACTTATTACAATACATCCGTATAAACAAAATACGATGCAAAGAAAAACAGTTCAACAGAATTAAAGCTGAACACTTAATAAAACATAAGAACCCATTCTATGACCCGAAAATGTCACTATTGACAAACGAAACTATATAATACGCCCGGGGTGTGTGCATCTTCATTAATATACCAACAAGAGAAAACTGAGAATCTTCCTGCGGTAACGTTGGATACACCCTCGGCATGGCATGACTAAGTTTCATCTTGCTCCACCAAACCCTTTCGCGTACATTCCGAAGCCGCAAACAAAAATACGTGAGCCTTCACTTACGTCTCTATCAAGACTGGCTAAACACACAAATATTTTTAGTTTCGGCCTCTTTCATTCTATCCAAACTATACCAATTTATTATTTAAATTGTATCACGCGCCAAAAACGACCTGTAATTTCGGAAGCCGAACGTGAAAATTCTGTATTAAAAACAACTGCACTATTATCAATGAAACTGATGTTCATTTTATTGATGGTCTCCTTTCGACAGTGATCCTTAAAGTCGCGTAATCTAAAAGTTACACTCTTTGTCAGTAGACCGAAAATTTATCTAGAGATTTTCGCCGCCTTGTCGCCAAAACGCTTTTAAAACTGGAATATATGCTTTTCTGTGTAAAGTAGCAATATTAATAATAAACGTAATTTTAAGGTAGCCAACTGATAAAAAAAATACGTATATGACCCTTACGGAAATGGACTTCTAAATTTTAACGACTAAAGCACAATTCAATTAAAGCTTCCAAAATTGTATGCTCTATCCCGTTCAACTTTCCTGAACTGTACCACATTTCAGATGTCGGTTCTACCGAACATCCTACGGTTCGAAACTAACAAAAAATACTAAATAGAATCATGCACGCTCGTGACAATGCAGATATGCTAGAAAACTTTTTTTACCCCCAACTGCAACATATGGAGGAGGTATATTTTCAACAGGGCGGCGCACCTTGTCATTTAGTAGTCTTTAGTAGCAAGAGAATCTGTGAGTAGGGTATTTGGGGTCAAATACGTAGAAAGAGGTGGATCGATCGAACTCTCCGGAATTGTCTGTACCTGATCTTTTTTATGGGGTTATGTTAAGGATAGGCGTTATAATCCTATTCCTCAAAACATTAATGAGTTAAGAAATAACATCAAAAATGTTATCAATAGAATTCCATAAGAAATGCTACAAAATTATTTTTTGAACTACACGTTAGATTTCAAAAGTACCAAGGAACAGTTTCTATAAAATTTAGTTGCCATATTTATTTATCTTAATTAATGCCACGATGTTTAAATTAGCAATAAATACATATTTTTTTAAAGATTTTGTTAACTTCTACTTATTTCAGTGCATAAACCACAAAACATTGAAAATGTAGGAAATCCGTACTTTAAAAAATTGAAAAGCTACTGGCGATATAGAAACTAATGAGTGCGCGCTCTCGCGAAAATTCGCGTACCTTCTATATTTGTAAAAATTAAATTACACATGTTGACATTTTTAAAAAGTTAAAGAACTCAGATTTGGAATGATGTAAAAAAGATACAGCGCGTTCTATTTAAATAGGTCCAGTAAGTTTTAGTTCTCTCGCACTGCATATGGGAAAATTGTTTAACGTGGTTGGGAAAAAACTTTGAAATTCGAAACTCATTGGTTGAAACCGCACATTTCTATCTTATTTCGTTTGGTCTTTGGTTTAAAATGTGCCAGTTTCAATTGGGACACATTGTATCATGAGCGACATAAATCGCTACGCATTCGCTTACTTTCGAAAGTTACTGATATAATTTTCCTTACCCTGGATAACTGCAAGGAGAGAGTAGTCTTAACTAAAAATAATAAAAAAGGAGAGGTTTATACTTGATACAATTGAAACACGGAGTGGATTTAAATTATGTATATTGATTAACACTTAAGTCTTCAAAGCGTAATATAAGGGTATAATAAGGTAAAGGAGCGTAGTTAATGTTAACAATAGGAATTAAATTGCCGGTCATGAATTAACATTTTGTAAACAATAATAAAAGATTTTTTAAGATTCTTACCCTACTCCTTGCTGTAGGTTAGAGACACAATTAAAATTAATCGACCATTAGACATGAGCTCGCATAAATTATTAATTCATAATACTATTTTTTAACACTTTAAAATTTAGTAACTGATTTGAAAATTATTTTGATTATTTGATCCTCTGTATCCGTCTAAAATAACGTTTGAGACCACTTAGTAACAATTATCCCATTCCTTAAAAACTTTTTCAAATCCGAGAAACCCTTGATGAATTATATAAATTCAGTTAAAAGTAAAATGTTTTTCAGAATCAACTACAAATCTAAATTTTGTTTTAGACAAAAAATTGCAAGTACCAAAATTTTACTTTAGTAACCCTTAACCAAGTCAACCAATTGTGGTCGTAAAACGTTGCAGCGCATTATAACTAAGAAGTAAAAAAGTTTTGAAATAAATATAATCTTTTAAATTTTAAAGTTTTAGCAAAATGTAAACGATTGAATCGTGCCAGAACGCGTTTAGGTGTTTATATTAGTCGTGCCACTATCATATGTATTAGATAACGTTTAGGTATTTGAACTTCTTTAAAACTACACTGAGTGTTATAATGATAAAATTTTTATTTTTGCTTCATAAAAAATAAACGGTTTCAGATTAAGCCACTAGGTATAATTGAAAAGTAATAAATAATACCATTTAGAGTATGTAGAAAATTATAGGGATAATAGATTTCTGCTTCAAGTTATTCTTTATATAGTAAATTGAATGGTTTAATTAGACATCGCCCAAAATGGAAAATTATCGATCGCCTTCATATGCATCAGATGGCCAGCACGATAGAGATGAATTCAGTGTGAGGTTCATCGATTTAATATTATTTAATGAATTTCAATTTGAGGACGAAAAATTGCTTTTGTCTTGACAACTTAAATATGTGGTTTTATACTTGAAACATACAAAATTCGTGATGCGGATCGAAAAAATGAAATATTATGTACTGAAACAGCTTTGTATAGTGAGAGAAGTTATTTTATTTATTAATTTTAATTAAATTTGTTGAATTGCGAAGGAAGGTTCGTTAGAAACTATTCAAAAAAAATGCAAATTTCAAGCTGTAAGGCCACTGTATTTACACTATTGCGTCATGTAAATTAACTAGCGACTGTTTATTGATTTTGGTGTTTTACGTTAATTTCATTGTATTTTACAAAACTAAAGTGGAATGTAAGAGATTATTATTATCATTATTAGTAAGACTATGCATACCATATGAGCTATTTTCCGTACTCTATAGTTGTTCGAAAGATTACAGTACCTAGCATAACAAAGAAACTCTCAATGCAGTTCTGGCAAAGGGAACTTATTTACGTTAATTATCGTTGTAATAGTATTACGTTACAAATATTTAATGTTCAATGTTTTTATATAAATGAAAATAAACGATATGTAAATTTCAATTTTAGTGAGATGGTATCCCAACTGTTGATATGCAAATAGCCCCTTATTGACTAACAATGTAATGTGTATAATACTATATAATCAAAATGTAATTTTCAGGTGTTGACGTAACTGCAAACCAAGACGAAATATCTGACCATGAAACTTTCCAACTTGAATTCGACTGGAATACAAAAAGATGGTACATTCGTACAATGCAAGATCGTTACTGGACACTCGAAACAGGAGGCGGCATTCAAGCAAACGGTGATAAAAGGTTAACAAACCGAAATTTAGTCTGTCACTAAAAAATAATTTTGGTTTTTAATGTTTAGGTCATCAAATGCTTTATTTGATTTGATTTGGCAAGGTGACGGTTCCGTCGCTTTCCGTGCTAACAACGGTAGATACATTATTACAAAAAGATCTGGTCATCTCTATGCCATTTCTGATACTATAGATGACAACTGTAAATATTTCTTTTATTTAATTAATCGGCCCATACTTGTTCTAAAAAGTGAACAAGGTTTTGTAGGATATAAATCATCTAATAATCCTAAATTAGAATGTAATAAGGCCACTTACGAAACTATTCAAGTTGAAAGGGCAGATAAGGGTGTAATATACTTTAAAGGTTAGTATACATTGATATTAATACCACAAAAATAATTTGACGTTTATAGGTCAAAATGGTAAATATTGGCATTGTGACTCTGAAGGTGTTACTGCTGACACTGACATCCCCGAAGGTTTCTATTTAGAATTGCGTGAACCAACACGCCTTAGCATTAAATCAGTAAATGGAAGTTATTTAAGTGCGAGTAAGAATGGAACTTTCTGTTTAGGTGAATCCTCATTTGAAAGTGCAACACAGTGGGAGTATTAATTATTAAATTGTTTTTGTTTTCTAATTTATATTTATTGAATTTTATTTAGTACTGCTTTTTTGCGTGTATTTATATTACAAAACTTTATTTAAAAAGTATCTTGAAAGTGGCTTTATGTATAAAACTTGCCACGGATTTTATTATGGTATAGATCTGTTTGTGTTCACCATGGTATTTTAAAGTTGTCAATCTAATGATTAAAAAAACAAGGCTGAAAATATTTTATACTTTTCATACAATTTTATACGTTTTAAATTAAACATGTACATACTGTAGGTACAGCTAATACATACGAGGCTGGAAAAATGTGTATGTTAGCTTCAATATCTTTCCCTGTGATTATTATTATTATCAACAAAATCGCCAAAGGGAATTGATTAAGCAAAGAAAAACATTCATCCAGTTTTGCATATGCAGTTATAATAATTATAATATAAAATTACTTGTATACTGCATTAAGCAGGGTCTCTGTTTTATAAACCTTAAGATTATGCATGTTGAACTTCCTAATATATTTAATGAGTTGTAATATCATTATAATAAAATTTTATTTATTTGTATGTAATCATATCCTAGTGAGGGTTGGGCAGGTTTCGTGCAAAACTGTATATCATACTACAAGATGCAATTTTTATCAAGGTTGTTCACAAATGCACAGAATAGGTATGTTCTGTGGGAATGGTCAATGTAGAATCTTATTCCATTATTATACTTTGTTTTGTGGAATTAACGCTTAATGCTCATATGTACCTAAGTATAATTTTTTGTAAATGTGGTATAAATTAAAATGAATTTGTAATAAATTGTATTGTGTATTACATTTATAATGACACTCCTTTTCCATATCTCACTGATTGAATGTTGTTTCTTATATTTGGATCGGAACGATTGTTGTGCTTAGAATAGCTGATCTACGTGATATCAACTTGTTTGAAAAAGTTACCATTTTATATAAAATAGTGGTATCGCAAACGTAAGACAATCGGGGAATGATTTATTATGAAAATTTGTGATCAGAGATAGCTTGAAATCCTCCATGAATTAAAAAATTAAATTAGTCTGGAAACCATCTTAATTAAAAGTAATCACACAATCTCTTAATCAAACTAATATACTGTAGATGGAGGAAAAACCAAAAAATTTGTGTCAATTGTGTTTAAATAAGCCAGAATAGTATTAAATTACGTTACAAGTATTATAATTTTATCGCAAAACATGTTTAAAGGATAAATGAGTTTAAAAGCTGATTCAAATAAAGCACGATAATTCCCCATTTTCAAAAAAATTTTGCACCCTAAAAATGGTGTGCCACTGGCAGTTTTTAAATTTTTTTATTTAGATGTTTTACAAATTAACAAAGTTGTAAAATTCATCATTAGCCCACAATACCTGAATGTTAGTCATATCGGATTTTAAATAAGATAATCCGCCATTTCGAATTTTTTAATTTTGACAAATGATTTACACTTGGTGATCTTAAAAACCCCCAATACTCGACTTTCAAAAAAATTCGTAAATAAATTAAATAGACACGATATTCCCCCATTTTGTATTTTTAAATTTTGACAAATGATTTATTCTTAGGGACCTTAAAAACCCCCAATGCTCGAGTTTCAAAAAAATTAGTTGTTGATAAATTAAAAAATCACAATTTTGCATCCTAAAAACGGTGCGCCATTGGTTATTATATTTTTTTTTTATTTTCAAATTATATAAAAAAGTATGAGTTTGTTATTTTAATTATGTAACTTTGTAAAATTTGAAGCAATGAATTTTTTTAGTTTTCTGGTCCCCTAAAAATGCCCCGCCACTGGTTGGATTTTACTCATTAACAAACTTGACCTAGATTTTATGGCAAATAATTTTTGTACCAAATTTCATATCAATTAGCTCTAATGGTTCAAAAGATATCCCACACACACTCTAAATTTTTTTATCGATAACTTTAATGTTTCAAATATATCGCTCAATCAGGCACGAAATTGTTTTTTCAAAAATATGTTTTTCGTTTTGTTTAGGCCACCAAACCTCAAGATATGTAAACAAAGGTGTTTGAAAATTATAACCGATTACATAGCTTTCACTTTATATGTACCTACGTATATGAGAAAGCAATTACAAGGTAATTTGTATCGATTATTTAAATGAAAAGCAATATTAATATTTAAAAATTGTACAACAGTGTATAAAGGTGTTTATAGAAAAATCCTACTTACATTTTGCATTAAATGCTTCTGTATGTAATACAGTCGACTCTCGATAATTTGAATTTTTTCCTGTTCCCTTAAGAAACCTGCCTAAGTTGAAAAACAAACTGTAAATAACTCCAAATTAATTTTTCAATTAAATTTTACCTCTATATAACTCGAAGCCATATGATTTTTACCTCTATAACTCAAAGAACAATATTTAAGCTGAAGTCTTTAAATAAATTACCTCTATAAGTCCTAGTTTACCTCTATAAGTCGAAGTTTTCTTATCGGATAGTAGGATAGGCCTACAGGAGAATGTTGAGACCTGTCGGTGAGTCATCTGCGTCTGACTTGACAGCCATTCTTGTGTGTGCTTTTGTGTGAGTGAGTGTTCTAAACGAGTTACATAGCAATGAGTGGCAGAAAAGTGAAAAGTTGAAGATTACAAAGCTAATGAATGAAGGAATATGGAAGAAGAAGGATGAGCAGCAGAGGTCAACATTCCAAGCAGTAGGGGAGAGTGGGGCAAGTGAGTCTTTCGGAGTAATTCATAAAACCGGCATCATGGCCGATAACAGTCAGTGCAGTTTATAATTGTATCAACAGGTGCGTGTTGCTGATAAAAAATTAGATGAAAATGAGCAAAACTAGGGTAAATATGAATATTTTTTTATTTTACGTTTTGTTATAATATATTTAAGGTAAATTACGTAAGGATTTTTCATAACTTAAAGTATCAAGCTATTTGATCATGGGCGTGACATAACCATATTTGTGTGCAATACCAGCCGTTATTTACAATGTTGCCAAATTTATGTGTTCTTTGATTTATTTCTTTTTATTTTATTGACACTTTGGGGCAAGTAAGTCTTGACCGTGACTTACTTGCCCCGCAGTAGTGTAGAATATAAATAAATTATTTGTTTTTGCAGGTGGAAAATGGTCCGTAACTACGTGCGTAAGACCAAAAAAGGGGCATATTCAGAAGACGCTATGCAACGTGCCTTAGAAGCTCATCAGAATAAGGAGATGTCAATCAAGAGAGCTAGTGTGGTCTTCAATGTTCCGAGAACAAGCATACACACACGGATAAGTCGCCAGGGGATCAATCCAGTTACAAGCCTTGGCAGGTTCAAGCCTGTGTTTACTTTACAAATGGAAATGGAATTGTGTGAACAGATGTTCGACGAATTGAATTTCAGTTTGCTGAAGCTAACCAAATCAATCACCCATTCAATAAAGATCAGAAGTTGGCAGGAAAAGACTGGTTGATATCATTTTTGAAACGTCAAGGAAACCTTTCCATCCGAAGACCTGAAGCAACAAGCATTGCAAGAGTGACAGGATTTTCAAAGCAGAGAGTTGGTGAGTTTTTTAAAAACTTAAAAGAGATCTTAGATAAGAGCAATTTTCCCCCGCATCGTGTATTTAACTGTGATGAGACAGGAATTACCTGCGTCCAAAAACCAGCAAAAATATTAGCGGAAAAGGGAAGAAAGCAAGTGGGAAGATTAACTTCACTGGAAAGAGGAAAAAATACAACTTTATTAGCTTGTGTCAGTGCTACGGGCGCGTTTATCCCACCATTTATGGTCTTTTCTCGTGTAAGAATGAATCCAACTTTATTGAATTGTGCTTTTCCTGGCACGGTAGGATTTCCTGCACAATCAGGACGGATGGATGCCGATCTGTTTGTTAAATTTTTAAATCATTTTATAGACTGCACAAAAACAACCAAAGAATCTCCAAGTCTGCTGATATTAGATGGGAATTCAAGCCATAAGTCTATTGAGTCAATAAACCTGGCTAGAAATTCTGGAGTAACTCTTTTGACCCGACCACCTCACACTCCAAGAGGGCGACTTTGAGGCGGCCGAGAACATCCTTCAAAAAAAAACCAATCCTGAAAGCGTCAATCCATTCGTCAATTCACAGAACAATCTCTAAAACGAGTCCCTCGATCAGTTCTGAGAACATTCTTCAAAAAGAGACCAATCCAGAAAGCGTCAATCTCTCAGCCAATTCCGAAAACTTGGTAGATGGAACTCCTTCGGAATCAGGTGATATCCAGCGTTATCCCAAGGTGCCACCAGTCACTTTGGAGCCATCAGAACAACCTTCATGCAGTTATGTTTCTTTTTCAAGTTTAAATCCAATCCCAAAATCTTCAACAGAGAAAAGAAACACCAAAACAAAATTCAGAAACACAGAAGGATCTAAAATAATCACTAGTTCACCTTACAAAGATCAACTCGGAGATAAATTAAAAACAAAAAAAGCAAAATCGGTAAAAAAGAATTTTGAGAAAGCAGGTCCATGTGCAAATGATAAAAAAGTGAAAAAAAGAGGAAACATGGGGGAAAAGAAGAAATGTGCATCAGCAGAACCAGTAACAATATCAGAGGAAGAGAAAAACACAATATGCGTTTATTGTCATGAGACATAAGGAGAGACTTGTTATGAGGAATGGATCATGTGCATAAAATGTGGTGCCTGGATGCACGAGGAGTGTTCAGATAATGAACCAGGTGCTAATAATTATGTTTGTGATATTTGCCGATAATTATTACTCTAAGGACTCACTTGCCCCACATAGATGATTCACTTACCCCATAGCCTGGGGCAAGTGAGTCATTTGCCATTTTTTTAAGTCTGACATTTTACCAACGATTTTATATTTTATTCATTTTTTAAGATCAAGTTATTAAATAAACAGTTAAAGTTGTTCTGTATCTAAGAAGCGCTGTTTTATTTCTAAAAGTAACAAAGTTATACCTCCTTGATCCTTAAGGTGCCTCATTTGCTCCACTTTCCCCTACTTTGTCAACTATTTTGAAAAACCAGGCAGAGATCGAAAAGCGGACTGATCAGGGTAACGTTAAGTGTAAAAGAAAAAGGGAAGCTGAGTTTCCTGATGTTGAAGAATGTATGACGAAGTGGTTTAAACAATGTAGAGAAGAAAACATTACTTTAGGCGGTCCTATGCTAGGAGAAAAGGCTGAAAACTTTGGTAAATCTCTAGGCCATGTAAAATTTAAGGCTAGTAACGGATGGCTTGAAAATTTTAAAAAGAGACACCATTTCGTTTAAAAAAGTTTGTGATGAAAGTGGGGCCGTAGATGATAGTGGTTATGATGAGTGGAAGGAGTCGTCAAACCTCATAAAAGACTGACGCAAAAAAACATTTTCAATGCAGATGAAACGGCTTTGTATTTCAAGTGTCTTACGATTTAAAGATGAAAAATGTCATGGGGAGTAAACATAGCAAAGAAAGGGGACTAACATGACAGGCACGAGCATGATAAAGCCCTTTGTAATAGGTAAATCAAACAAACCTAGATGTTTTGCTGGAGTAAAATCCCTTCCTGTTGAGTACACAGCCAACAAGAAAGCATGACTGAACGCAGAGTTGTTTGCCTCTCAAATGGGTAAATGTACAGTTTTTGCTGGTCAACACAACAGCGAAATTACAACCACTAGATCAAGGTATAATAAACAAATTTGAGATGCTCTACAAAACGGAAGTGGTAAAAAAATTTCAGTCAGCCATTGAAGATGGAAAGGAGTGTACATTCAACATGTTAGAGGTAATTATTCGGTTGATTGACAAAAGTTGGTGAAGAGTTACCAACGAAACAGTGGCCAACTGCTTCAAGTTGTGTGGTTTTTCTCTTCCAAGTTCATCAGATGAAAGTTTAAGTGAAAATGAAGCAGAATCGGAACCCGCCAACATGGATATTGAGAATGAGTGGGATACAGTAAGAATGAATCTGCAAGCGAATGATCTTACTTTTGAGGACCTTGCGCTTGTTGACGAGTGAGTGGCAGTCACTGGAATGTTAACTGATGCTGAGATTATAGAATCGATAACAAATGTAGTGGATGCTCCTTTGGATGAAGAAGAAGATGATGAGTGAGCCAGCAGATGTTACTCCTAACGAATCAAGAGCCGCAGTACAAACTTTGCGTGTCTTTTTGGAAAGAACTAGTGACATGCCCGACAGTGTGTTCTCTAGCGTTGTTTCTATTGAAAACATAATAGACATGCGAGTGTCCAAAACTCTCAAACAGAAGAAGATTACAGACTTTTTTAACTAATTAGTACATACTTTATTATGTATATATTACTCGAACTATTTATAAGTCGAACTATACGTAACTCGATGGAATATCACGTTCCCTTGAAATTCCAGTTATCCACTTTAGTACATTTGTTTTATTAGGAGTAAAAGTGATATTTTTGTGATGTCTTAGGTTTGCTGGACTAACGAGATGAGTCGGACAACAACTGACAAATTACAAGAAGTGGCTTTTACTCTGAATAAAACATTATTTTTTCTGCAAACGTCATTCAGTTAGTTAAAAAAAATTAAAATTTCACCATTAAAAAGCATTGTATTTGTAATATCTACCCACGTTTATAAATAAAATGAGATGATTGTGGAAATAACTTGAACGTTTTATTTAACCAAAACTATACAACACATTCTTAAAATATATAATTGCCAACTCTCTAGAAAACTCACTCGTTGCCAACCTCATTTCTAGTCACTACATTACATATCCTCCTCTACAGATCTAAACGTACAGGTGGTTTAATTTTCCTTTTCGGCCTGCTAATGCTGGTAGTGTCATTTGGTTTATCGGGACCCTTTGCCTCGGTATTATTCTCAACTAAAACTTCATTTTCAATTCTCGTAGTTACACTACCAACATTACTAGGAACTTGAACATTTTCATTATTAACATCTGAACTTATCCTAGTTTCTAATACTACGTCATTACTAACATTTGTTGTAACATTTTCTATTTTACTAACATTAGGTGTTACTAAATCCTTAATATTATTATCTGGCACCCTATCGCTATGCAACATCTCATTATTATCATTTTCCTTACATTTCATTAATTGATCGAGATGTCGTTTCCAAATCTCACCCTCTAGAACTTTACACAAATAAGTTCTCTGACCTAAAACTTCATCTATCTCTCCTTTACCCAACTTTTTCTGTTTGGGTTCCTAAAATCCTTACTAAAATTTTCTCCCTAACTGGAAACTATCTTTTCTGTTTCCTTTGTAATACCTAATTTGATTTTCCTCTTTATCATTATTCTCTGATACCATTAAATCAAATCTAGTTCTTACATTGTTTTTGAATACTAAATCTGAAGGTTTAACTCCTGTTGTACAGTGTATAGAGTTCCTATATGCAAATAAATACCTATTAATTAATGTTTCCAATCCGACATTTCTATTTTTCTCATCTTTTAATAATTTATATATGCTATTTTTGAAATTTTTGACATTATTCTCAGCCAACCCATTAGTTGATGGGTGGTACGGCGGTGACGTATAAAATTTGATTCTATTTTTAGTAAGAAATTCAGTAAACTCTTCCGACGTAAATAGTCTACCATTATCTGTAACAACTATTCTAGGCAACCCAAACCTAGCAAAACAATCACGGAAACAGTCAACCGTAGCTTTAGAGCTAATATTGTTCATTACATAGATTTCAGGCCATTTCGAAAAGCTATCGATTATCAATAAAAGCATTTTACCCTTTATTGGTCCCAAGAAATCTGCATGAACCCTTTCAAAAAAACCTAACGATTTTTCCCATTTAACTAACCTCGCTTTAGGTGGGTTTGGTCTCGATAAATTGCAAATTTCACAATTGTGTACAAAAGTCTCTATTTCCTTGTCCAGATTAGGCCACCACAAATATGATCTGGCAGTACTCTTCATTTTATCATGCCCTCGCATGGCATGTAACTCTGTTAAAATCTTTTGTCTTAACTTTACCGGTATAACTACACGGTAACCCCACATTATTGTTCCTGTTTCTACTGATAGTTCGTCTTTCCTAACGTAGAATGGTTTATATAAATCATCAATTAGCTTAGGATCTTCCGGGAACCCATGCTTTATGAAAGTATAAACACGACCTAAAACCGGATCTCTTCGCGTTTCTGAACGAATTAAATTAAAATCTATAGTAGTTGAATTTTCTACAAAATTTATATATTCAAACTCTGCGAAAATTTTTCTTCTTCATTATTTATCGGTAATCTCGAAAGCAAATCTGCTTTTATATTATCCACACCACGTATGTGTTTGAACGAATAATCAAAACCGGCTAAAAGAGTGACCACCTCTGCAGTCTCCCGCAGCCATTTTAGGTATTCCCTATTTTCCCAAATAACGCCTGTAAGGGCTTGTGGTCCGATACCAACTCAAACTTCCGTCCTATTAAATGCTGATAAAGTTTTTGCACCGACCAGTGAATACTCAATGCCTCCTTGTGTATCATGGAGTAATTACGTTCGTTTTTATTTAAAACTCGTGATATAAAACAAATAGGCCTTTCATATCCGTCATCCATTACGTGACTTAAAACTGCACCTATTCCCCATTCACTGGCGTCACAACATAACCTTAATCTTTTATTTTGGTCGTAATGAATTAACACCTTGTCTGAAACAATCTCCTTTTTTGCTAAATCAAACGCATCTATACTTTTTTCCCCCATTCAAATTTTTCACCTTTTTCTAACAACTTATACAAAGGTTTCAATTTAATCGCAAAATTTGGAATGAATTTGGAGTAATAATTAATTGTACCTAAGAATGATCGCAATTCATTTACATTTGTCGGTTTAGGCGCATCTACAATTGCTCTAATTTTACTGTCATCTTTTTTTAATCCTTCTTTCGATATTATGTGTCCCAGGTAAGAGATTGTATCTTTAAAAAATTCACATTTACGAAAATTAAGCTTAAAACCAACCTCTCTTAATCTGGTAAATACCTGTCTCAAATTGTTTAAATGTTCTGTCGGTCCCTTACCTGTTACCACAATATGTCAATAAACACAACTGTGTTTTTGATCCCTTGCAACGCCTTCTCTACTATATTCTGAAATATCGAGCATGCTGGCTTTGTCCCATATGGCAACCTATTTACTTTATAAATTCCCATATGTGTGCTCCAGCTAATAATTCACTAGTCTCCGCATTGAGAACTAGTTGATTATATGCATTGGTTAAATCTAATTTACTAAATTTATCACCCCCTTGAAGTGCATTAAAAATATCTTCAATCCTCGGTAAAGGATGATTTACCTCTCTTAAATATGGATTAACCGTAATTTTGTAATTGGCACACAGTCTAATACTACCTGATGCCTTTAGTACTGGTACGAGAGGCGTACCCCATTTAGAGTTATCAATTTTTGTTATAACACCTATTGATTCTAACCTGCTTAACTCATCCTCAACCTTACTTTTCATTGAAAATGGTACCGATGCGGGCTTACAGAACTTAGGCGTAACTTGATCTTTTAATTCTAAATATATTTCTTCTCGGTTATAGCGACCTAAGTTCTCATCAAATAATTCTTTAAACTCTACTTTTAGCAACTCTACCTCTGACATTACTTCTACAATATTTATAGTGTCCTCAGCCTTTTTGCTTACAATCTTGAGTTTAAAATGATTTAATAAATCCCTACCTAACAATAATCTGCTGGCCTTGTCTACTACTAAAAATGTACATTCTTTTAATTCATCGTTAATTCTTAATTTAACACATATTACACCTATTGGCTTAATTATTTGCCCATTATAAGTTTTTAATTTTGTATTTGTTTCCTTAAGCTCTAAATGTGCGAATTTTTGCTTATACAATGACAACGGCATACAAGATAACCCTGCGCCTGTGTCCACTTCAAAACATACGCGCACATCATTTATAAACCCATATACTTCAATTGGTTTCAAAGCATAATTAATTACCTCACAATTGAACATAGGCACTTCTTCCTCCTCGACATCTTCTACATAATTTTGGTTTTTCACCCTGCACGCAGCTGCTAAATGTCCTTTCTTTTTACAATTATTGCATATAGAAAACCTGTATTTGCACCTGCTAAAATTGTGAGCCCTTCCATTACAATGAAAACACTTTAATTCTTTCGACTCTACTGAACCCTCGGAAACTTTTAACTTTTCATTTTTATTTCTGCTTTTCGCAAACTTCGCCACTTGCTTAAGACGATTAATACTTGTCGGTTCCAATTTTTCTTTCATGGCCGCTTCTTTATTTAAAGCAATTTCTAAAATTTCTTCCAACGACTTCTTGTGACTTTCTTCACAAACCCGGTCCTGTATGGATCCTGTCTTAAGACCAACCACAAATTTATCCTTCACTCGTTCTAATAATTGTTCTCCAAAATCACATTCGGCTGCTACTTTTTTTACATTTACATACCATTCATTAACAGACTCCTCCTTTGCTTTAAATTGTCGAATAAAATTCGCCTTCTAAAACTGACAATCGGGGCTTGAATTGATTAATTAATAACTTCGCTAATTCTTGAAAAGTCTTCTCTTTTGGCAACTTCGGGAAGCAAATATTTTTTAACATTTTATGAACATCTTCGCTGATTAACGTTAATAAAACAGCACCTTGGCGAGCCACTTCTACCCTATTAGCATTAAAATATTGTTCCAGTCTTTCTAAAAATATTTCAATATCATTTCCTATATTAAACTGGTTTAAATTAGCTGAATTGCCATAATTTACAACCGTAATAGGGTTAATCGTTGAAGCCGACCTCGTGGAATGCTCTTCGTCCGTCATCTTGAAATGTTTTCAATAAATATAGTTTTTTTTAAAACAAAATAACCTTTTTCTCGTCGCCACTTTATGTAATATCTACCCACGTTTATAAATAAAATGAGATGATTGTGGAAATAACTTGAACGTTTTATTTAACCAAAACTATACAACACATTCTTAAAATATATAATTGCCAACTCTCTAGAAAACTCACTCGTTGCCAACCTCATTTCTAGTCACTACATTACAGTATTAAAGTAACACAAAAATACCTACGAGTTGCTATAGATATACTGTACGATATACGGGTTGCTCGAAACTCGGATCATTACTGTGAGCGTGTTGACCATTTTATGTAATAAATCATATGTTTTGTACTATAATTCATACATCGTTATTTGTAAGCAATAGGTTGTACCTTTACTTCCGCTGCTAATGGCAACACAGGCGTCTAAAATGTAATACTTCTATAGCAGTGTTTTCCTTGGCGAATTTCATTGGCGCATGCTCAGAAGCGGGTACAGAATGTCAAATAGAACTGTCAGTTGAAAGTCAAATTTTTATAATTTGTTAAGGTTATTTTTTGAGAACACACTTCAAAAGTCGTATTAATGTTAAGATTTGTGAAAATGAGTGCCGAAAATAAGAAAAATACATCGTTTAAAGGAAAGGGACGTAGGGGTGGAGGGGGCACAGGGGACCACCGGGGCGACGGGGACCAGGCCATTTATTTACTTACGTCATGCGCCATAAACTCGCTACAGCATGTATATAGAATATAGAATTCACAATGTTGTTACACACATGGGACCAAGAAATGATACTTACAAACAAGTGTTTACTGCCGAACAAGAAAAACCGTTGGTTGATCACATTCTCGATTTGGATTCCCGGTTTTATGGAATAACTACAATGGACTGCCGGAAATTAGCTTTTGATGTAGCAGAAAAATTAAAGTTAAAGCATACGTTTAACAAAGAAGCAAAACTAGCAGGGATCGACTGGTTAACGGGCTTCAAGAAAAGAAATCCCCAAATCTCCATTCGTGCTCCTGAGGCTACAAGTATGGCTAGGGCAGTAGGATTTAATACGCCTCAAGTGGAAAGGTTCCATAATTTATTAGAAACTTGTTTGAACAAGTATGGATTTCAGGCTGACCAGATTTCTAATATCGATGAGTGTGGTGTTAATACTGTTCCTGTTCCAAGAAACATTTTAGGCAAGAAGGGAAAAAACAGATTGGTCGTATTATTAGTGCAGAAAGAGGGTTCAACATTACCGCCGTATGTGGAATATCTGCTTCGGGATATTATTTACCCCCATTTTTCCTTTTTTCAAGGCAAAGAATGAATCCATTGTTGATGCGAGGTTGTCCTGCGGGGTCAGTTGGATATGGTAATACTTGAGGGTGGATGGATAGTGACCATTTCTTAAAGTTCCTTGATCACTTTATAGGTATCGTAAAACCAACAGCCGACCGAAAAATTCTTTTAGTATTCGATAACCATACCAGCCATAGAACACTTGAAGCTATTACTAAAGCCAAAGAAAATAACTTAGTCCTAATATCGCTTCCTCCACATACTAGTCATAGGTTGCATATATATATATATATATATATATATATATATATATATATATATAAATAAGTAATTATTACTTTCCAGTCCTTTTAATGAGGTTTTTACAACTGTTAATGAACGCGTTTCTATGAAACAATTTTGTGTATATGTAATTGAACATGCAAATAAATCAGACATAATTTTCCGCATGTATAGGTGGTGACTATTTAGAAAGAGAATCTGCCTATATATGAAAGCACCATTGCATTAGGGTAGAAATTATTTATTATTTCAAGTAATATTTAATTTAGACTTTAATGTATTCAATTTTGAACTGTAAGCTGGTTTCCTCAAACTGTAAGACATGATTTATTGATTTCGGTTGATTGATTGAGATTAATCTGATTGATTTGAACGAGCATGATTTGTTTGAGATTGATTGATTAATTAATTAATTGATTTGTTTATGAGTGAGAAAGAGCCGAAAGAGAGAGAGAGAGAGAGAGAGAAACGGATAAACGAGAGAGAGAAAGAAAGAGGTGTGCATGATCAACTTCTATTACAGAAAATATTTATGGCTCTAAAAATCAATTTTAACTCAAAGGGGACTGGAGCGCAGACTCTGATACAAGTCCTGTCTTACAAGGCTAGTGCCACCTTATTAGAATACAAATTTTTTTATGACGGGGGCGAAGGCCTACAGCTGTAAGATTAGGTTAGAACCCTCATACAATTGCACCAAGAGGGCTACGATAGGGGCCAAGACCTAAGGGCTAGTTTCTGCAGTTATATATAAACGTTAGGGCCTCATACCATTACCAACCAGGGGGCGAAGGCCCGAGAATGAGTTTTGAAGACCTACATGGTAGTGCCTATACGTGTCTTACAAGAACCTCTTTATTATTACAAACAGATTCAAATTTCCCGCGCAGGACCAGGTCCCAGTGATAGTTTCTACACCTGCCTTACAAGAACCTCTTTATTACTAAGAAACATTTTCAAATTTCCCGCCATAACCAATCAGAATGCAGAGACTTAGTCCTCCAATCAGAGCACAGCGGCTGAGTGGTCGGGCTAAGGACCAACCCGAAGCCAGGGAAGCGGGTGCATGCACGACCAATCAGCTAAAAGTGGAGCGTGATCTAACCTTACGCCCTCCAATAGAACACTGCATGTACGCGCAATTGCCTAACCTCCAAGAGGTATACAGCCAAAAAGGTTCTTAATACTACCAAATTAGGGGCTCAACTCCCCCCAAGGGTTAAAAATGGCCCCCGAAAAGAAGACGACCCCACCTTCAAAATATACGCCTCCCACGTGGGAGAGTGCAAAAAGTGGAGCGGAAGGTGTCCCAGGGGGCGGGGCTTGTGACGTAACAAAGTGGAGGGGATAGTACCTGTCTTCTACTAACATCTATGATATATTGTATTATTGAAAGTAATGGATATTGTCTTCTTGCAACCCGATTCTACGCTCACAAAGTTCCAAATAAAAGGTTCTGTCTGAAAGAAAGGTTTGAACAAACGGGAAGTGTACTGTGGAAAAAAGAGCAGAAATAAAAGTTCTAAACGAAGAAAGTCAGCTTGCGCTTAACTTATTGGTAGCAGAAAATCCAAACGTTAGTGTTAGTGAAATTGTTGATAATAAGTGTTTAAATACATACCCGTATGACGTTTAACTGCATCAAGAATTGGTTGAAGATAATTATGTAAGCAGAGCGATTTTCTGCGGATCGGACGAAAATAAAATTAGAGAAAATAGTGATTTTTTTAAATAGGTACGTATTATTTACTGACGAGTCTACATTCAACAAAAGTGGTCATGTGAATCGTGATTATTATCATTATTACATTATTGTGTGATAAGTTTTGTGGTTAATGAGATACAAGGTACTCAATATTTTTATTATTTTAATACGAGCAATACATTGCGATAAACATAAAAGTAGTACATTTCAGAGCACATGTTCAAAATGTGCCCCTCAAGCTAAAATACAAGCATCTAATCGGCGTCTAATGGATTGCCGAATACATCCGCAAAGCCAGGAGTGTTTCGAATAACCTTACAGCCTAGTATGATACGAATTTGAAGATTTTCTAAATTTAAGATCGGAGTTGTGTAAATGAGTGATTTTGAATATTCTCCCACACACAAATCCAGGGGAGTGTGTTCAGGTGACCTTGGGGGCCATGGGTGTATACATCCTCGTCCTACCCAACGGTCTGGAAAAACGTTATTTAAACACTCCCGTACGATGACTGCAATATGTGGAGAAGCACCGTCGTAAATGAACCACGTACGCCTCCTAATTGCGGGAGGTATGTCTTCCAAAAGAATTGAAAGCTCATTTTTTAGAAAATCAAGATATTTATCACCGGTCAATCGTTGGGGAAGGAAAAATGGTCCAATTAGTTGAGTTGATCAGTCTATTTCCATAGTTCTTGCTTTTATAGCGCGACGTTTGGGAAGCGGAGACTGTTTCCGTCATCAAGCTTGGTCCTGAGACTGTTTTCTTCACACTTGAGTCGAATTCATATGTTATGATTTTTTCCCAAGCACTTCACTACTCTCAGAATTGAACTTTGGTGCTTTTCATTTTTTCGTGGTTGCGCAATAGTGGTTGGCTTATTGGATTTTATGCTAGTGCGATGTATGTGGTTTCTTGTATACTCTCTGTATATTACCCCATTGGATGCGGTAGTCTCCGTTCCAGGCATATTCGGTGATTCTTGACCTTTCTGTTTCGCCGTTGCGTGTCCTTCTTATGTTCCTGAGATCTTACATTGAGTGGTCTACTGCGCTCTCCCATGTATGCTCTGCCACATTCGCATGGTAGGTTGTATACACGGTTCTTGGAATCCTGGTCTTCATTGTGTGGTTTGGTTTTGGATAGTATTCCCCAGAGCGTTCTGGTCCATTTGAAGGCAGTGCGTATCTTGTATTTGCTGCCTATCCTTCATATTTTGTCAGAGGTACTTTGTATACATGGTGTTATAGCTGTATATTTAGGTTATTCCGTTCCGGCTACCTTTTCCCTGTTTAGGTTAGGTGTTAGATCGGGGTATCCATTTTCTGTGTGTTTTAGCGATATTTTCTATTTCCAGATCCTCTTGTTTTGACCACATTGTTTTCTATCTATCGTATAGGCATCTTGCCACGCCAACTTCACACTCGTGTGGGTAGGTTTCCTGTATACACTTGTCGTGAAAGTGTTGTCATTCCTGTGTACAAGTACATCCTTGGGAAAAAATCATCACGTATCAATTCGACTCAAGTGCGGAACAGCTCTTCTCAGAACTAAGCCTAATGACGGAAGCAGAGTCCGTTTCCGAAACGTCAAGCTATAAAAGCAGAAAATGTGGAAGTAGGACGATCAGCTCGACTAATATCAAACCACAGTTACAAAACACTTATAATAAAGAAAATGCTCCTATTATTAAATAATAGTCGATAGTACCAATCCAAACATTGACCGGAAAGGTTTGTTGGGATCGTGCTACAACTGTGGCATGTGGATTTGCATTAGCCCACTTGTGGTTACTATGAAAATTCATAATGCTATGTCTTGAGAAGTTGCCTTCATCTGTAAACAAAACGGTGGCATCAAAATTGGGATTGCAATTTTTCTTGATATCCATTACTGCCAAATGTTACTAGTTTTATTTATTTTAGCTTTAACTTTTAATGTGGAAATTGAAATAAGCCATACACTCCTGTAATACATTTACACAAACATACAGTAATTTATTTTTATAGGATTGGGCATTACAACATTAGATACGTGTATAAAACGTTCAATGGTCGTAAGAATATTTATGAGTGGTTCTTATAATCTATAGGAGTAGAAAAATCATAGTACAGAACTCGGGTGGTAATGTCTATTACACACTCGTTTAAATTACGACACGCGCTTGTTCGATCGTAATAATACACTCGTGCGTAATAAAAAGGAAAAGGCCACGTATTTCATTCCCTCCCCAAGGGGGAGAGCGGGCTGCTCGAGCTTTCCAAGCTCCTTCAGCCACAATCATGGATTCCCAGCGTACATACATACATTACGTATATATGCATGGTGGGATTAGGGGTGGGTGTGGTCAGGATAGGATCGGAAGGAACGAAGTTAGGGTTCTGAGGGGGAAAATACTACCCCAGCATTCACCTAAGTAACCGCACATGGTGTGCAGTGACCATGCCGCTACATGTGTATGAGGAAAACCCCCTGAAAAAACCTCATACAAGGTAGACGGTAACAGGAATCGCATCCATTACCTCCCGAATGCTAAGCAGGTCGTGTCACCACTACGCTACCAGCTCGGTCGTGCGTAATAGGCTACTTACCATATTTATTATTTATGTAATATACTATTTTTGAAAAAACCCAGATTGCGTTGCTTTGTGGCAACTCAGCAATGTATTTGGTAAAATGGCAACGTTGATATCCAAATACATAACCTTAAAATAAATACCACGTTTCAATATTTTTCTATTTGCGGTTTTATTACACTAATCATTACAAAATTTATGTAAGTAAATTTTATCGTACAAAAGTTATATATTAAAACACCAAAAATATTTTTAGAAATCAACATGACACGATTTGCAAGGGCTAAGGGATCCAAAGGTTCTAATGAACGAGCACCAGAAGAAGCCACATCTTGGCGTGAAATGAAAAAGAATAATACCGAACAGACTAATTCATCGCAAATAACAAAACATAAAAAAAGTGTGGATTCGTCTAACTCAATAAGTAAACATAATCGTCGTAAACCACTCAACATAAATAAAATAGTTATTAATGGAATTGAAATAGAGTTAGCTTATTTTGATGGATTTCCTATTAAGAAATCTGATGCAGACAGATTAATAAAACTACGAAAAGACATGATTTCCAAAGGAATTCCTCGTAAAGAAATAGGTATGGCCTTAAAATTAGAAAGACGAAAGGCAGAAAAAGCATTAGCTAGAGAAAAAAAGAAAGTTTGTTTTAATTGTCGACGTGGTGGTCATACACTTTCTGATTGTCCTATGTTACAAAATAATTTAAACATTCCTCAATTTGAAACTGGTATTTGTTTTAAATGTGGTTCTACGGAACATACTCATTTTGAATGTAAAGTTAATAGAGGTGAAAATTTTAAGTTTGCACAATGTTTTATTTGTAAGGAACAAGGACATATTGCAAAACAGTGTCCCGCTAATACAAGGGGGATTTATCCAAAAGGTGGTGCATGTAATCTGTGTGGTGATGTTACACATTTAAGAAAAGATTGTCAATTGAATCAAACTGAACTAACACAATCAAAAGTTGTGGCACATAAAATTAATGAAAACCATGTAGAAGCTTTAGAAGACGAAGCTGTTGTTACTTCTGCCAAAAAAAGTAAAAAGAAAATAATAAAATTTTAAAAACTAAGTTTGTTTCTGTTATTTAGTTTTTTATGTTAATACATTTGTGGATACTTATTTGCAGTGAAGTTTGCTTTTTGACATTCTATTGTCAATGATGGAAAATATTCGATTGTACGGATATCTAGAGATATTTTGAGTGGTCGTGCGAAAGTCATTTAAATGGTTTGTTGATCGAAATCAGCACTCGTTCTGTCGCATTCGTTCGTTCTTCTTTCCTCTCGCTTCAGGTTTCAGTGATCAGATCGAATTATATTATTACTCCAGCTTCAGTCGGAGTCGGGAATGCCACATTTGGGTTACTTACAAACCTATCGCAAGTTTTGTAGCTTGGCATACAGGTTATTTTTGTTTGCACCGTATTTAATTTGGAAATATCAAAGTGCCCATTTGGTACCATATTTTCGTAGACATTCTTACAAAATGTTTATAAGGGGTAAACCTATGCAGTTTGGTTTCAAACTGTGGTGTCATTGTTCCTCTGATGGATATTTATTTTATTCTTTGCCATATGGTCAAGTGGTCGTAGATTTGCTTGAAGTAATAAAAAATCCAGTCCAGCATGAATATTGTTTGATAACTATTCTTTGACGTATAAACTGTTTGTTGAGTTAAAGCGTAAAGGATTTTTTGTTACTGGAACCAGTCGTGAGAATAGGACAAGCAGTTGTGCTGTAGAAACCGTTTCCAAAAAGAACAGAGGATTGTACGATAGTGCTGTCGAAGAGGTTTCAAACATTTCACTTGCAAGGTGGAATGACAATTCTGTAGTAACAATGTTCAGTGATACATTGAATGTACAGCCCTTAATTACAACAAAACGCTACAGTAGGAAGGAAAAAAGAAATTAGAATTCCACAACTGAATGTTATCTCTGAATAGAATAAATATATGAGTGGAGCCGACCGTCATGACTATGGCGTTGCTAATTACAGGTCTAGAGTGTTAGGCAAAAATGGTGGTGGCTGATATTTGTAACTCGGTCAACAGCACAGTAGTAAATGCTTGGAAGCTATACAATATTGCCAATGAAATTAAAATATTCCAAATTGATTTTGAATCTTATATAGCTGGACGTCTTGAAAAGTGCACCCAAAATCACACCAACAACCCACCAATATTGATGAAGTGTGTTGTGATAAAGTCGGCCATATAGTAGTGACACAAGCAGAGAAAACTTGAAGTTGTAAAATATGTGGAAATCACACAATTCGTATGTATAACAAGTGCAACGTTCATCTTCATATTCCACGTTTTAAATTATAGATACTACCAACAATATCCAATTTTCTATATTTATTTTACCAATGGTTTCTTGTTGAACCATAGTGAAATGTGTTATTTTCGAACTTTATTTTTTATACTGTTTATTTTGCAAGGAAAATGTTTTATGCCTGGTTTAAAATATATTATATATGCAATAAACTAGAAATATGGATAATTAAAATAAAAAAAAAATGTTACTCATATTTTACCAGTGGAGTGTAAAGTGTTTACACACAATCCTCTGTGTATGTTTAATTTTTTTGTAACTTTTTTTTAAAGTCTGTTGTACTAATAAAATTGATTAATAAATAACAAAATTTAGACCATTTATTTTATTATTCAGTAGCGTGGGATGATATAGGTTAAACAAGAAAATTAAACTTAAAGAAAATACAAATTATTAAATCTATGTTCTTTAACCCTACTGCATGGAATTTCATACTTAATAGCACTGTTTTTTAATGCTATTAAATACAAGTGATAGTCAATGTTCCTGTTCATAAATTAACTCACACACCAGAGAGTTATATAGTGCCACTGAAAATATATAACACTTACTACATCACTCCATCGATTATTAGTTTTAAGGAGAAGCTTTAAAAGATATTCTTAGAGCGTTATTATACCCTTAACGAATATATCTGTTTGTGATATTTTCTGTTGTTGTATACATATAATTGTTATATGTTTAGAATTCTACGTTATACTTACGTAAATATAACGTACTCCATACTGCAACCAGTCAAACAAATAAAGATTATTATTACTAAACCCAGTACTAATTTTGAATATGCTGCTGCTCATTAAAAATACTTGTGAAGCATATTAACAATATGCGAATTTGAATATGTTTGTAGCATAATTTTCAAAATGTAACAACGATAGGTAAAAGCATGTTCAATTATTCTTTATAATTGTACAGGGTGACTACATTAAACCAAATTATTTTACTGATTAACTCACTTGTACCATTGTTTATACATTTAAAACAATGCTTGTACCAAACACTGATGTTTATTCAACATAGTGAAATTACTGTAACAGAGGTCTAGCAAGTATGTAGCATATCATCGGCCCCATATGAAAAGTGCTTAAGTCCAAATTGACAAATTTTACAGGAGACATAAAAAACTGATTTAATGGAAATATTTAATAGTAATAATAATACTGTTTATGACCAATACATTCGATACATGAAGTATGTCAGGTATGTAATAATTGTCAGAGATATACAACAGACTAAATAAAGTCAAGACTAGATTGTTAAGTTTGAAAATATTCCTTTATACTGTAGAGGTTTTTGTTAAGTAAATAGGTAATGTTTTAAGTTCTTTTCAAAACTAGAGAAATTGTTGGATATTTTGTGCATTTAAGTGAGGTTTTGCGAAACAGCAAATTTCAAGGATGTTACACATCAATGACTGTTAGTATTTTTAATTTCTTGAAGTATGACTTAACAAGGTGTTTTAGATGGAGGCACTTATTATCCTCACAGCACGTTTTTGTATTTTTAAAATTCTTTCGGCGTGAGAGCTTCCTCCCCAGTTGACAATATTGTAGGCTAAGTGGAATGAAAGTGAGCGTAGTATATTAGAAGCAAAGTATTTTGATTTACGAAGGTTTTAAGAAAATTGAGAGAGTAGCAACTTCTACAAAGTTTTGTGCAAACCTGATCAATATGCGAGGACCAATTAAGATCCGACCTAATCGTTAATCCAAGCATTTTGGCTGATTTCGACATTGTAAAACCAGCAACATACTCGAAATGCACCTTATTGCGTGATTCCCAAATTGAATTAATGTTGTTTTTATAGGGTTTATAGCTAAATTGTTGTCATCACACCAAATCTGCAGTTTGTCAAATATAGCTTTCGTTTTTCTAACCACGTCACATGCATTCTTACATCTAATTAAAATGTTAGTATCGTCCGCATGACAGGTAACAAGTATGTTCCCATACTTACCTTTGTCCGTGAGGTAAGGAACTAAATCATTGGCAAAGATTAAAAATAGAGATGACCCTAGGATCGATCCTTGAGGAACACTTGATAACACTAAAGAGCTGTTACTTTGATGACCGTTGGGCATTTCCACAATTTGAGATCTATTAGATAGATAGGATTCAAATAACTTTAGAGAATTTCCACGAATACCTACTTAACTTCTGCAATAACAGTTTATGGTCCACATTATCGAAGGCAGAGGAAAAATCGATAAACATTCCTATCGTGAGAAGACGCTTGTCCACAGAAGTAACCAATTCACATACAAAATCACACAGCGCAGAATTGGTTGATCTATTTTTGTTAAAACTATGTTGAGAACTGTCCAAAATCTTATACTTTATTAAGTACTTAGTTAACTGTTCTTTAATGGCATATTCAACCACTTTAGAGAACAACGAGGCTAAGATGATTGGCCTGTAATTGCCTATTTCGTGTGGATTCCCTGATTTAAAAAGTGGCTTAATGATTGACGTTTTTAGACTTTTGGGGAATATGCCTGTTTGGAAGATCAAGTTGATTATAAAACAAAGAGGACTGATTACAGAGGGTCCCGATAACTTCAACATTCTTGAATCAATTTCATCAATTCCATGCGATGATGACTTCTTTAGAGAGTTAATTATAGATAACACATCATTGTTATGTAGTGGCTTAAAAAACATTGATTGCGGTGTTGATGAAATGAAGTAGAGTGCTTGCGAATCGGAAGGCAAAGTGTTATGTTTCCTGCTAAATCTCGAGAGAAGTGGACATTAAATAATTCTGCAGCTTTGGAGTTTGTAATGTGAACATCATTACCAAAGATTTTAATGTCACGAGAAGTGTTAGTCTTTTTAACGAATCTTCCATGGTTTGCGATTTGTTCGAAGAATATTTGATTATGTTGTCAAAATGTCGTTTTTTAGAGGAATTCAATAATTCTTGACAAGTTGTATGCAAGCGTTTGTTGGCTGTGTGGAAGATTGGGTATTTATCTGATAAAATTTTATAGTCCAAAACTTTTTGTATAAGTTTATACAAATCATTTGAGATCCATGCTTTATGTTTTTTGGCAGATACGTTTGAAACGTTTTCCACGATTTGTTCTTATGGGAAAACTTAAATCAAAGAAATACTTGAAACGATTGAAAAAAGAAAGAAAAGCTTCATTAGTGTCAGAACATATATAAACACTGTTCCAATTTTCATCTTTCAGGAGGAAAAGGAAAATATTGCAATTTTCAGTAGAAAAATATCTTTTTTTTTAATTGTTTCACATTTATTGGTCAATATTTTATTAAGAGGTACATGTAACACTTGGGCATAGTGGTGTGAAATCGCTAGCTTGAGGTTCTGGCAATTGAAGTTTAGTGTTCAAGAAACCAGAAAGTTATCAAGGTAAGTTTTGGATTTTTTAAAACCTTGGGTAGGTTCATTTAAAGTTATCTCCAGACCATACAATCAAACAAGGTCCGTTAGTGAAGCAGTGTTAGTATGTTCCTTGTCCAGGAAATTAATATTGAAATCACCACACAGTGTTATCACAGTATTTAAGTGAAATATTTCATTTAAGAGAGTACCTAAAAGATCTATAAAAACTTGGAAATTGCTATTTGGGGGCCGATATATAACTACTACAACTATATTTAGCTCTAATACCCTAATTCCACAAAATTCGAAATGACCTTCACATGGAACAGTTTTTGGTTTCAAAGTCGCGATTTTAAGGCCAGATCATTTCTTTTATAAATTACAGTTCCACCATGTTTCATTGACTTAGGGTAGGTTTTATCTTGAAATACTGTTCTTCATACTTTTTTTATGAAGAAAGATTTATTTTTAAAATATTACTATTAAAATGGAGTTAGGCAAATTTGATTTTTTGATACAAAAAGATTTTGGACTTATTGGATATAATAGATCATTTTCCATTGCAGAATTCAAAAGAGCATTAGATAGTAAGGCATTGCGGTTTTGGGCACGACAGGCATCGCTATAAAATGTAATTACCGGCTTGCGATCAATACTTGACAAAATCTCACTTGTTAGAAAACAAAGTATTGATGCAAAACAATTTGCTTTGAGGTCTCCTTCTCCCTCATGTCACATAAAGCAGTAGCCGACTTTATTGTGTACATTAGATATGGTAAATGTATGAACTAATTTTGTTCTATAATTTAGTGCCGAAACATTCGACTTTGGGCACAGTAATACCGACTGCATATTCACTGTAAAAACTCATATCATGCGTGGTTTTGTCCTTGCTCTTCTCACTACGTGCTTCTTTTTTTAGAACATGAATATCATATTCCTTTTTTGAATATTTTTAGTCCTGTATCCTACACGCAGGTTACATTCGTCTTTCTTTGGTGAAAATAAGGAGAGGTTCATTTCCTCAAAAACATACACAGAGTGAAACTTACAGATTCAAGGTGCCTTTGGTTGCACCAGTTCTGATTTGGTCTTGAATTGAGGCTCTAAGTATAATTTTGTTGTCGGTTTACGGCAAAAGTGACATTCCAGTTTCGGTAACTGGTTGAAAAAATCTTGTGTACGCAGTCTCTTCTCAGCATTTTTCAGATGCCTTCCATTGTCTATTTTAGTTTCCTTACTAGCTTCCTCTTCAGTAACTTTTTTATCGTCTCGTACCCATTTTTGGAATCGCTCTTTCTGACATACCCAATGTGTTAGAAAACATGCTCTTACAGACCCTAATTCTTTCGTGCTGTTTATCGACAAAATACTGTGGTGAATATTCTCTTCTGCTATCAATTTCATTCTGCCTAAGTCTGATTCTTTTAGTTTTTTTTTTTCATTACCCTACAGGAAACATATATTTTCTTTTCATTCCAAGTTAAGTTCCAGAAACTTTTGAAAATGGTCAGTCTTTCTTCATCATTTATTTTGAAACAATGAATGTTATTGCTTTTTTCATTTCTTTTGAGCAATAATTTATTTTCTTTTCTTGCCTTTTCTGTTTATTCATATTATACATGTTTTAGGTTCACCCAACCTGATTTTTGCTCTTTTGCGCTTTCAACTTCCCCATCATTTGTATTACGTCCTTGCTCCGTTAAAATAGCATTTTTACTGGTAACTAATTCTGCTTCTGAAGCACCGTGGTTAGTATTTCTGGCGCTATTACCAGCCCATTCTTCATCTAACGTCTCCTTCTGGGCAGGGCTTGACTGTATTTCGACCGTCGGAACAATTTCAGCAGTAATAATGTTGAAATTCCCATCATTATTAACAACATAATGAGATGGTTCATTTGTTTTAAAACTGAAGTCTTCGTTATTTTCATGTTCAAGCAAAATATGCTCAAAATTACTGTCATTGTCTGGTTGGATGATTTCTACCACGATGTTATCAATACCTTCTGTTGGAAAAAGATCATGGGTGATATTATTCTCGTTCGGTGGAAGATATTTGTTTGGTGACATGTCTGCATAAGTTTCCAAAAATTTCTCCGTTTTGGCACATTCAGCTTGCAGGTTGCGAATAGTCAAAGACAATTCCGATTCTTCACTAATTTTATCGCCTTTTGAAATGTCGTCTTGAACATTTAAAATTACTGATGTATCTTGGTCTAGTTTACTAGGATTCAAACAGATGTTACTTAGTATCTAATATTCTTTAGTTTTGATTTGTTGGTATGCGTCATTTTTGTGCCTTCCTTTTCAGTACCAAGGTTTTCTTTACTGCGGTTGTTGAGCGCATTAAGGATTTTAAAGCATCTAGAAAATCGATCCATTCTAAAAGAAAAGTCATGATAAACAAAGTGACAATACTAAGAAAATAATTGTGCAACAAGCAAAAATAAATATTTCCTAACAGATATGCCTAACTTCTAAAATCTAATAAAATACATTGTAAAAAACGTTTAACTCCCACAAAGAAAATAATGTCATTCTTAAAGGCGTATTGAAATGTTATTAAACAAAAACTATAATACGATAAAGTTGTATTCATCTATAATAGTTTTACACTATTTTCTGACAGATACATAAACTTTTAATCCTATTGAAGATATAAACACAGTAGCAACAAACGCACAGCTAAGCTCAATGAAAATGATGGACTTGGGCTCTTTTCAAGAAGGCAAGTAAACAAAGGAACATAGGAAGTGCTTCCGATGACAAATTGCGCATGCCTTATCCATATAAATAGGTATTTTTATAATGGTTGAAATATCACTTTCAATGCCAAACTGCTAGAGCGTTTTGGTGTAGTGCTCGGTTCGTCTTCTATGCTGTTGATGCGGGTTCGAATCGTGGCCCATGCAATCTTCTTTTTTAGGTTACTGTATAGTTTTGTTTATCTAATCTAATTATGTTAGGTTACAGTAGTTCTGTTTATCTTACCTAAAATTTAGCGACATCCATTGCCTTTTTCTGAAAAGTTCTATTCTTGCATTGTAGGGGAGAATGGGGAACATTTGGCAGTTTTTAAAAAATCACTAAATTTTCGGAATTAGCTAAATTTAAATAAAGCTTCATTTTCTATAAAATTATTTATGATCTAAGAAATGAATTTTTCCAAGTGAAACTCCACTATTTTTTTTTAATATATATTTTTTCCAAACAATTCCTGTAATGTGATGATACTACCCCACCGGTGGGGTAGTTTCGTCATAGGCAAGGGGTACTTTCGTTAGTATATATAATAACCTAAAAATATGATAAAATATTTTTTTAGAAAAAATATATGATAAAATATGTTTTATTAGAAAAAATACACATGAAATGTTTATTTTACAATAATATCGCTGAAATTATAGTTGAATAAGTATATTGAGGCGGATCTTGCAGTCCCAGTTTGCAAAGGAGCATCTAATTTTCCAACAACGTCCGAAAAATCAATATCTGAGATATCCTCGACATCGGGATAAACAAAATTGTTGCTGCTTCCCTTTCTCCTTAGGAACTTAATTGTAAGAGAATTGCAATGTATTTCTTGTACACAACCTATGTAGTGAACAACTGCTATTTTTCCTGGAAATTTGATCATAACAAAACTAGAAATTTCAAATTCATGGCTAGATGTCGTTTCAAATTCTTCGAAGTCATTACTACTGTTGGAGTTTACATCAGCCAAAGAAATATCAGATTCACAACTTGAACTGCTTATCCATTTTTTCATTGTTTTGGTTGTCACTGGCTTTCTTTTGAAAAAAAATTTTTTTATTTCTTTTTTTGTAACTGCTTCCTTTTTTTCTAATTCTAGATTTTCTCGGATCAATAATTCAGGAGTTTCTGTATAAGCAGTGCATTTTGATTTCTTTTGGTGTTTCGTTTTTTTGTGAAATTTGCTTTAGGATAGGGACAAAGTTCTTCGAAAGTGGGTATTGAAGAATTATTAATAATGTTTTAACCAGAAGTAGATTGTGCATCTGGATTGAAGCACAGTGTTGACAAATTTGTTTCGTCACGACTTCTAGACACATTCGACAACTGCTCATTATCTTTAGGAGTTTGAGGTAATACTGTACTACTCGCTGTGCTGTCTTCCGAAAACATTCTGTCGTTAACATCCTGACAAGTTGTTGGAGTCAAGCCGATTGGCTGTAGGCCTGTTTTATGAAAAGCATTTTTGATATTTTTAATGGAAAATGCATTTTCATACGCTTTGTTGAATAAATAATATATTCCTAATTGTTATTGGTTGGCCAGGGTGTGCTAGCATCCAATCATTAAAAGCTATAGCAGCAAAAGTTTTAAAAAGACCATAAATTCCCACATCCAAGGGCTGGAGCCTATGGGTGGTATGTGGAGGAAAAGAAAGAAGAATGATCCCATTTTGTTTGCAGCAACGAATTGCTTCAACAGAAACATGCGATTCGTGGTTGTCGACTAACAAAAGAATTTTGCGTTCAACAGAGCAATTTGTGTGACTCACAATGTGCTTTAAAACGTCAGGAAATAGATCTGCAGTCATCCATACTGACTTATTACCAAGTGCAATAGAGCCTGTTGGTGACCCTTCTGTTAAATATTCTGTTGGATTCCGTGTTCTAGGATAAACAAATACAGGTGGAAGAGAAGTACCGATAGCATTAACTATACCAACAAAAGTGACCAATGTTCCCTTTCTGCTGAGGCAATTTGGCCAACTTGCTTTTTCCCTTTTGTGGAAACAACTTTAATAGGCTTTATCACTGTAGCGACACCAGTCTCATCCAAATTCCATATTCTTTCAGGGGTCAGTTGATATTTCTCCAAGACACAGACATATTTGTCAAAAAAGTCGTCTACTACAGGTTTATTGAATGCCATCGAACGACTTAAACTTGTACTTTCCGGCTTTCGCAGTGACAGATCACTATGCCTCTTCATAAATCCCAACAGCCAATCCCAGTTAACAGAAATCCTACTGCAGAGACACGATTTCGCAAATTGGAATGCAATTATCCTGATCTGTTAATATATTAATCCATAATGTAGATCAGAAGATTTTTTGATGTAGTGTCGTAATTGGTTTTCTTGATACTTGTTTAACAGTATATTTACTGCTAAATTGTATCTCTTCTGATGACTCGTTTCCAGAATCAATATTGACAATATCATTTAAAGGTTTCTTCTTCAACAGAGATCTAATTCTAGACTGCAGTGTAGTTCTTTTGATGCCATAACCGAGCTGGTAGCGCAGTGGTGACACGATCTGTTTAGCATTCAAGAGGTAAAGGGTTCGATTCCTGTTACCGTCTACCTTGTATGAGGTTTTTTCAGGGGGTTTTCCTCATACACATGTAGCGGCATGGTCACTGCGGATATGCACACCATGTGCGGCTGCTTAGGCGAATACTGGGGTAGTATTTCCCCCCTCAGAACCCTAACTCCGTTCCTTCCAATCCTATCCTGACCACACCCATCCTTAATCCCACCATGCATATATACGTAATGTATGTATGAATGCTGGGAATCCATCACTGTGGCTGAAGGAGCTCGGAAAGCTCGAGTAGCCCGCCCTCCCCCTTGGGGAGGGAATGAAATACTTGGCCTTCCCTTTCCTTCCTTGATGCTATATTGCCTGGCTGCCCCAGTGACTTTCATTTTATTTTTAAGGCACTCATTTATAGCCCATTTCACACTATTTTCATCGATATTAGCTCTGTCTGTCTTTTGAATGTACTTTCGAGGCATCTAGAAAGTTTGAAAAATATAAATATCCAATAATTTACAATATTTTCTAAACTTGCTACAGCATCAATGCGGATGCGAATGTGTGTGGGGTAGATTCGTCTGTGACGAATCTACCCCACGCACAATTGTCGAATCTGCCCCACCTGCAGTTCTATTACATTTGGGCTACTTAAATCTATGCCCAAGATATTTTAGGTTAGAACGCATTTCAAAACAAATTTATAACAATAACTGACTTGTATAACGTCATTACTTTGAAGAAATGTATTAATTTTACATAAAAAATATTTAAACTAATATCTATAAAATATTTACCTTAATGTCGCCTATAAATACTCTTCAAAATATTTTTTTTCAGTGACCCGGTATCACCGACACAACAACAAAACACAAAGTGGTAGGTAAGGGAAAACACTATAAGAGCCAACTTTACCACGAAATTAAAAAAATTATGGAGATTTTAAAGCTTGACGAATCTACCTCACCGCCGAAAGTACCCCACTCTCCCCTATAGACAGTAAACATAAACTTAACTTAACCTTCACACCATTACCTTGCGGGGTAGGCAAAACAATCTCTGCCTCTTATTTATTTTTCATTCACAATCTTTCTCCATGCTTTCCTATCTCCGCATAACCCCTAGCGTCCGCAAGGTTCGTACATTGTCTCTGGCATGCCCTTTTATTTTTAAATCTTCTTATCTTTCTTTCCTTTATCATACATTCTAATACATTCAGCCAAGTTTTACGCGGCCTACCAGACCCGACCTTTCCTCTAATCTAACCTCACCCACAGATATTTACTTCGTTAATCTTGCGTTATTCATTCTCTCAATGTGATCAAACCAACGTAATGTACTACTTTTATATCTATCCATCATAGTCTTTTCCTCGCCACACTCCGTCATTATGCATTCATTCTTTATCTTGTCCTTTCTCGTTTTACCACATGCGCTTCGCAGGAATCTCATACCCACGGCATTTATTTTTCTTTCGTGCTTTTTTTGACATACTCATGTCTCACTTCCATACAGTACTGCTGGGACACACACGCCTTTATAGATTGCTTGTTTCGCAGCTAGGCTCATGGTTTCGTTTCTCATTATCGTCCACATACTTCCAATCACTTTTCTTCCAGCATTGACCCTTTGTCCAATCTCGCCTTCCATTGTACTATCTGCAGTAAACATTCTACCTAGATATACCAGCCCGTCCACTTGCTCCACAATTTCATCTTGCAGAGTAAATACTCTACTCTCCTTTCCACCTTCCCGATTGAACACCACAATCTTAGTTTTGTTCACGTTCACCTTTAGATCCATGCTCTCACAGACTGTATCAAACTTCCTCAAAGCGGTTTGTAGCTCATCCTCACTGTCACTTAATAAGACTGTGTGATCTACATACACCAGGCCTGGATGGCGCAAAAATCTGATTTTCAGAAATTTTGGGACTTAGGTACTTTTCATATGAGGGCGACGATAAATCATTATTATTTGATAAATAACATAACCTGTAAAAATTAAATAAATTTTCTTGAATCAGAGCTAACAGTCTCGACAAAGTCACCTTTCAAACAAAAAAAATAAGTCAAAATTTCTTATAAAAAGTAAAAAATCCCTTCATCAACTAGAAAAGAGCTGATGGTCATCAAATGGCTGAATATATTTTCTTGAATCATAGCTAAGAACACTAGATCAATTCACCTTTCAGACAAAAAAACTAAATCAAAATCGGTTCCTCCATGTGGGAGCTACGATGCCGCATACAGTTACACACGTAAAACATATGACACCCCTCTGTTTTCGTTATGTGTTAATGAACAACACAACGAGGTTGTTCAGCTCAAAGAAACAATGCACATATTAAAAAAATTATGGTTTTGACTAAGATTGTCAAATTGTGCTTTAAAACGTATTGTTTTTTGTAATGCGAATAAAGATGGTCAAAACAGATTTGTATTTTCAGGTTTAATTGATAACAATAACAAATAAATTAGTCGAATGCAATAATATACGCATCTTGGGTATATAAAACAACAAATTACTAGCTAACTGATACACAAAAATTTATTATACACCACTGGTAAATTTAGAGTGTATCATTTTTTAAATCTACATTTAACTAAAAGAAACAAGCAGCTAATAACAGCTAAAAATTATAGTATAATGTATAGTTACAACTGAATAACCAATTAAACGAATAAATATTTTAATGGTTAATCTAATTAAACGCTAAATTCAATAATTTAAAACTGTGTTTACAATAGATAATTTACGATACATTAATTTTGTACTACTGAATTTAAACAACACCTAGAGCATTTACATAAAATCATGCTCAAATTCCACATTACTTGCAGTAAGCGTTGTCTCACCATGTACTTAATCATAATCTCTAGGAAGTGATTATCACAATCAATCATGCTTAGAATTACAATAGGTATATGCGTGGTATGTCGGTTAAGTAAACAATAATATAATGTGTAGGAGTACAAAAGGAGTATAAAGGCTGTTTTTTAGAAACGATATGTACAGTACAAATCTTTAATGTCATACCTGTTACATTGTTGTAACAAATAGTACACAAAATAGTAAAAAAGTTATATTTATGTATAATATATTTTTAATTTACACATAGCTTAAAAACAGTTAAAAAAATATATTATAAATATCCCTAAATTACTTATTTAGAATTTTTTGTCACTAATTTTTTGGACATTAGGGTTACAATTTTATGTTCCAGTAACATATTGGAGTCAGGTGGTAACCCTAAACATGCACGCAAAATATTTTCGATACACGATTTTTGTTTAAATAAAGCGTTCACAACAGGTGTTCCATCAGGAACGAGAGGAGCTTTACATAAATAGTTAAGAATAGACAAAATTGGATGAAAGGATGAGTATTCTGTTTCCTCTATCTTCTTAAACTGTATCCTTGAGCAAAGTTCAGCTAAAATGATGAGATCTAAAATTATTGGAGCAGCAAGTAGAGAATCTTCACATGTGTTATGTAGAGCAATTGTATTCTGTCCACCCATCATTATCTCAGAGATATATTCATCCATCGCTCGCTTTGAATCACCTAAAATCGATGCATTACTCACTATACCTAAAACAATTTACTTGACATCTTACCTACATACGGAACATACTTAATGACAACGCAATGATCAGGTTTTTCATTTTTAGCATAAAGAATCCTATTCGAGCTAACCATATCATCAACCACGTTACTCTTTGATATCTATTAAATTTATTGTTACGGTCATGAGATTGTAGGTTTCAAAAATTACCTCTTTCGATCGAAATTGGGAAGGCGCAGAAAGATTTTTTCCATCATTGTTTCCCAGGTGATTATAACTTACGATACTAACCGGTTTTATACCAGCACTAACTAAAAAATCGACTAAAACACTTTTAATTTTTGTTTGGCCAGTTTTGAAATCATCACCACCAATAAATACATTTCTTTGTGCGGCAAAGTCTATGATACCTGGCACGAACGTATTTTGAGGGGAGCCATTAAGATAGGTGCACTACAAATAAATAATTACTATGAAGTGGACCAAAATAAATATGTGTGCACTAACATTCATTGTAATTGCGGCATATGCAAAAAGGGTAGAAGGTGATATTTCTGGATGATTGTTGCAAATGGCTCGCTGAAGATTTTCCGCACAATCGTTCACATTTGGAATTATTGTGCTGAAACGCTCCGTGTTTGCAGTCCACAAAATGATAACATGGTCTAAATGAGAATTTTCTTTAAAGTTCTTGATATCTTCACAAATTTTGTCCACCTGCTCTTTTTTCGTTCCTGTTATAATATTGTCGGCACGTTCACTCTAAAAATATTAATAGTAAAGGTTGGAGGATTACAGAATATATTCAGTGAATGAAATTTTGACAAGCACATGTTCTTGAGCAAACTATTCCAAATTTTGCCATAAATTATAGTGTGCGTTGGTAAAACTTGTGCGGGGTTTAAGTTAACACAGGTGTAGAAAACTTTTTGAACGCGTTTTGTATTTATATGCTAAACACATTATGATCTAATGCATAATAACAATAACCCAATTGTATGAAACATTTCGTTTGGATTTTATTTTAAAATAGTAAAATATACATTTTCCGATTCAGTATATAGGTTTTTAAAGTTATTTTAGCATAAATTCATATAAACTGTTGTATTCGTGTACGTATGGCAGCTTACTGGCTTTGCGTCACAACCTAAATTGACGAAATTTATAGTATACAATCAGTTATTGTTGTTTTAAAAAGATATGTAGGATGTATAGAATTAAATGAGGATTATTTGTGATTGTAATTTTTCTTTTAAATTTAGTTTTCATATGGGAATTATTGAAAATACACAATATTGCCCAATGTTCAAATTCGTCCTGCATCAATGTAAACATCAGGATCGTAAGTAATTTATGCTTCATCATTCATCACCTAAATTTTATTGCCTCGATGTTATAAATTCTATCAATGTTTAACCTTTAAGGGGTGATTCCATCAGCACGCGCCATCTTAAAAGGAAATGAAAATTTAAAATGTTTGTGCAACTGTTTAGGGTACTGTGTGAGTTAATCGTTAATTTGGGCAATTTTTAATTAAATTTTATACCTAAAATTCCTGTTTTGTGGGAGGTTGAGGGTATTGTTCACAGGGTGACTCGATAAGTATGTACACCCTTTTTTTCCTTATCTTTCAGATTTTGGGGTTTGTTCGAGATACTGTTGACAACTTTTAACTAATGCGCCAACTTCCGCTCTCAACGGAAGTGGTGCCATATTTAAAGATTTTAAATATCTTTAATGGCATTCTACTAAGGGATAACGTCCTATAAACAATTCTTGTTTGTTTTTTTAATAAAAAATGATAACGTTATAAACAACTATTTTATTTTGCATCTTTGGCTGTGTTCCATAGTTTGGCGTTAACCGGAAAAAAAACTGCTTAAATTAATCAGTCAGATAACCTTTTATTTAGGTTGTAAAAGAAAACCAAATCTGCAGGACAGTTTTTCACTTTTCAAACAAACATATTTTTTTAATGAAAAACCAAATGTTTTATTCCAGATTTGGACAGAAATGCCTTAGTGGGCAGTTTTTAGCTTTTTTTTAATTGAATAAGTAGCAATATAATTGCAAAAGATTTTATTTATAAAACGCAATTAAACCGTAAAAAATAAAATACTTCATATTGCACTCTGGATCACACTAATGGCGTATATACAACAGTGATTGAAGTAGCAACTGTAAACCATAGGATTAACCCAATTTAATTTAAGAATATTAAAAATTATTATTAATTTTATTAAATACGTAAATAAAAAGTTTACCTCGAGTAGGATTTAAATACGACCTGATTAGAGTACGCGTTAACCAACTGCGATAGGTTCAAGCCCCAATCGATATAAATCTTGTCTTTATGTATGTAGAACTGATGTAAATTCTAAATATAATGAGATCACAATCAAATTACTTATATTAATGGAATGTGAGCCTGCAATATCGGAAGGATTCACACATAATATAAGTAATTTGATTGTGATCTCATTATATTTAGAATTTACATCAGTTTAATATAAAGACAAGATTTACATCGATTGGGGCTTACCTGATGAGTATTGCGTTCATAACAAAATACAGGTCTAGATTCAAATCTATTCGAGGTAAACTTTATTAGGTAATTAATAAAATTAATAATAATTTATTTATCTATTATTTTGAACGTATTCGTTCATAACAAAAACTTATAATAATTTAATATTAGTCAAGTTGCTTTGATATGTGTGAATCCTTGCGATATTGCAGGCTCACATTCCATTAATATAAGTAATTTGATTGTGATCTCATTATATTTAGAATTTACATCAGTTCTACATACATAAAGACAAGATTTACATCGATTGGGGCTTGAACCTTGATGGCGCAGTTGGTTAGCGCGGTACTCTAGCAAAGTACAGGTCGTAAGTTCAAATTCTACTCGAGGTAAACTTTTTATTTATGTATTTAATAAAATTAATAATAATTTTTAATTACATATTTACCTTTGAACGTATTCGTTCATAACAAAAACTTATAATAAGTTAAGAAGATTGTTTCATTTGTATTAAAATTATATGTTTGAACGAGTTAAATCTCTTTACTTATTTGACATTTATTTTCTGTTCTTTTCGACATTATTCTATTGAATAAATTATTGATTATTATTTAACCCAGCTACTTCCAAAACATTTGAATTTATATTGAAGTCAACATTATTTCTTAACAGTTACTTTTCAAAGTTTAAAGTAATCCAGCTGATTGAAAATTAATGTTTCAGTTTAACGAATCGTTTGAGTTACTATATACGGATTCTCTAAATCATCAAATTTGAACTTGTAAGATTATTTTATTGAGAGCTTAATGCATCGACAAATTGAGAACGGAAGGCAATTCTTTTAATTTTTTATTTCACGTTATTGCTTATCATTTACGATTGATTTATTATTTTGTTATACTTTGCTTTGATTTCTTACCAACACGCACTGTGATTTGTGTTAAACATGAAAATACTATATAAAGTATAAAACCAAAAATTACCTGGTTAGCTGCAATGAAATCCGGATCATAAATAGATGGTTTTGGTTTTAACTTAACAAGAAGTTTATGTAATTGCTGTTGTAATACATAATCCAATACTTGAGCGCGCTCACATGCTTCTGCTATGTTAGCGCTTGATATATCCCATCCATCAATTTCTAAATCATCAGGATTTAGCATTGGGAGCATAGTATTTAGAGGTATGTGTACGTCTTGCCCTTCTGCATCACTGCCCAGTTTAATTGTAGATGCTTGCGTAATTGATCCATACCTAATAAAATACAACATTAATAAAATACATTGCAGTCAAATGTCGCTTTAAAATTCAATTATCGTTAATTCGATCGCAGAAGTAATTCAATTAATAAATAGGTATTGACGTTTATAATGTACAGGATATTTTTTTACGAGGTAACAGTAAAATTTAGAGTATAATTTAAAAATTAAGGATCCGTAATATACAAACATGCTGAAAATACTACCCTTCATGGTACGGCTGTATCACGTTGGTTTTCTAAATTGTAGTATTCAGTTATGGCTCTGTTATAGTTTCAAATTCTGTTTTATTGTTTGTAAGTTTTGATTTTTTCCTGACATTGATTGCTGTTCTTTGTTATTATTTTAATTTAGTCCTTTGGTTTGCACTGTTTGTCTTTATACCGGGTATTTTGGAACAATAACTGTAAACTTTGGTTTACTTCGGGTTGTGACTATGTTTTCGATGATTTAGAAATGTAAAATCACATTTTCCGTTTAAAATTTAACGCTTTGAGAAAATTTTGGAAGTTGCAGTACAGGATAATAAAATAAGTTAGTTATATATATATATATATATATATATATATATATATAGGTTTAAACGATTATCCTGCAATTCGTGAATTAAGGAGATTGGAAGCTTGGTATGGTACTAATTTTTACTGTACAATACTTAAGCTTTGAAATTTGCACGCGTATTTCAATAAATATTTTTCACATCGAATTACAATAGTCATATTAAAGAAAAAAATAAAAATAACTGGACGTTTTTAAAATATTGAACTAGTAAATTTTTGGTTGAGTTGATCGGCGTATTTCCAAAGTTTTTGCTTTTTGAGCACAACGTTTCGGAAGGGTTAGCGGTGGTCTACGTTCCGCAACCAATGGGATAACATACAGATAGTGGCAAAGGGCGAGAATACAGCTCGCCGGAAACTCAAAGAAGCCACATACATCGCACTAGCAGAAAAACCAATAAGCTAAGTTGGATTCCAATAATGCGCAATACACCCGCGCAATAAACTATTGCGCAACCACGAAAAAGTTGTATACATATGTATATAAGGTGGTCCAGAATTATGTACCGTAATTGCTAAAGCTGATAGTACGTTAAAATATAAGAGTACCTCTTTATATACACTTGTTCCTTTACTTAATAATAAGAGGGGATGGGACAACTCGACGCCGGCGCAACTTGCCGCGGGCCATCTCGCCGCGGGCTATCTCGCCACCAACCATATTTCTACTGGAATAATTTTGTTTTAAGGAATCTGGTAATACCCACTTTAAATAAATTGATTTATTCTATTATGATAGTTATTTGAGATGCCTAATGGTATTGTTAATTTTATTATAAATGTAATTGTCCTATATGTCATTAATCACATTTCTTTTCAATAGTCACACCTGGGTAAAATACAATTGTTAATATTTTCAATTTCCACCTATAATTATATTATTATATATATATATATATATATATATATATATATATATATATATATATATATATATATATATATTGTATATAATACAATATTACGACCCTGAGTTATTTTTGGCTTTTACGTTTGAGTTTTAAATATTTTATTCATTTTATTAAATATTTTTTAATATTCAAGTTTTGTGCACTTTTTTCATATTTTGATATGAATGGCGCCCAAGAAATTAATTTAATTATTTTCTCTTATTCTAAATTTTTAGTTTGGGAGATACAACCTTGTAAAGGGGTGAAATGAAAACCATTTTTTTTAATATCTTCCAGACGCTTTTGAATAACATTAGGATAATTACTTTGATGTTAACAGTTATTCCATCGCTTACGATTAAGGGATAGTTTTGGGTGATACGTATGACTTATTACTTAAATTTAATTTAAAGTAAAAGTAAAAGTAAAAGTGCATTTTTATGTAGTCCTTTAATAAGTGAAGTAGGCTTAGGAATAGAAGCTTCTCTTATAAACGATACTTTAAAATCAAGTCTTCTATGAAATCTAAGTGACGTCTAATAACAATTGAACTGTTTTAATGACATTTGTAGCATATTTAGTTAAATTTGTTAAACACTTCGTATTTCTAAAGTTTTTCATATTTATGTCCTGAATATGGTAAACTATTCAAAGTCTGACTTGACATACTTTTGGTGTTGGGAGAATGTTCTGGAAATGCTGCTGCCGCTGTAAGAAACTCATTTTCAACATACTTTTAAAAAAATGTATGGGCAGCAACTTTAGGAAATCGTTATATAGGATATCACATTTTTCCTGGAAGTTTAAATGGAAACATGTATTACGATTTTTTAGATAATACTTTCTATGATATTGTTGTTGAAGATATTCCACTGTGCATACGAAGAAAGATGATTTTTATGCACGATGGCGCTACATCATACTATACTAGAATTTGTAGAAGGTGGTTGCATGGCCACTTCCCTAATAAATGGATTGGTCGAGGTGAAAATGCACCAATTAAATGGCCTCCTCGGAGTTATGATCTGAATCCACTGGATTTTACTATATGGAGTTATTTGAAATCAAAAGTATATAATACTCCAATTAATACATTAAATGAGTTGAGAGACAAAATTGAGCAAGAATTTACAAACTTACAAAACAATGCAGTGGTATTACAAATTTCTAAAAAATTAGATAATACGTTTACTAACAAAAAGAATTAGATTGTGTAGATAACAAAATGGAGGACATTTTGAACATTGTTTATAAAACATTACTCTGGTGACTAATTAAAATTTACATTATTATTTTATGATTCTTTTGTAACTTTTCTTTAAGTTTTATTAAAGTATCGTTGATAAGAGAAGCTTCTATTCCTAAGCCTACTTGACTTATTAAAGGACTTGGTTACGATTACGTAAAAACGCACTTTTACCTTTACTTTAAATTACTCGAAAATGGTAATAATGATCGAAGTGTAACAAAAGTATCTTTTTTGGTAGAGTTGTCTGGATAATCATTTTTTAAAAAAAATTGTTTAAATAATTGGAAATAAAAAAAAATGACGTAATAACTCATACGTACCACCCAAAACTATCCCTTAATAATCGTAAGGGACGGAATAACTGTTAACATAAATTTAATTATCTTAAAGTCATATACTCACCCCTAAAATATGAACCCGTTATTGAAAGGCATCTGAAAGATACTAAAAAAATGGTTTTCATTTCACCCCTCTACAGGGTTGTTCTAAAAAATATATATTGGATTACTCAGTGGCTCAGCGGTAAAAGTGTCAGAATTGTAAGTGAAAGGTACCAAGTTCGAATCTGCGAGTAGTCAAGTGCTTGCGAAAAAATGATAACATATGAATTCGACTCAAGTGTGAAAACACTCTTCAGGACTAAGGCTGATGACGAAAGGAGAGTTCGCTTCCGAAACGTTGCGCTGACAAAGCAAATAACTGTGGAAATAGGCCGATCGACTCAACCAATTGAAACCACAGTTACAAAACACTTATAGAACAGAATTAGTACATTCTTGTGAAACAAACAGTTTGTGTGTTTTTTTAGTCATCATAAATTGTACGACTGTAAATTTAAATGGAATTAAAACATTAACAACAAAATTTAGTTTCACTTAGTTAATACTGTATGATAAGATTATTCTGAAAATCAATTGCCGTATTGTTTACACCTTAATACAATGATATTAACCTTATACGTACCAATTTGCATGTTTTAAACCCTGTTTAGTTGGCCACGATAATTGGAGTTTATTTGCGAGTAATGCAGCCGTTAACGTACTTCCATTATTTCCTCCCCATCCAACTAGCATTACTCCAGTCTTTGGAACTATACGATTTGTTCGAATATTTAAGGCCTCTACATGAGGTGTAACCTAAAAGAAAGAAAATGAACATTCTGTATCGAAACTGGAAAAAGCAAGATTCACTAAGATAAAAAATTCTCTTGTTCGCTCTGCGTTCCCACTAAACAAAAAGTTATTAACCAATTGATTCAGGTATGGCATTTTTTGTACAAATTGTGGTATAGATAATATACAGGGTAGGGCGCGAAGGGTTTTGATTAAAAGTAATGGCGGATACAGTTATGTTAAAAATCTGAAATTACGTAGCTGTAGGTTTTTGATGACGCTGAGTTCAAATATAATATTGTCCTGAATCTGGGACTTCCGGTTATACCGGAAGTAGACGTCAACTTTGTTATTTTAAATGGAACCTAATATTTTTTATTTTATTTTCGAATTCTACATGAAATTCTAGATAAAATTTGTGCACAATGTCCTATACCAAAAATGAAGTATTTTCGAGATATTTCGATTTTTTAAAAATTTTGAAAAAATCTTAGTCCACATTGAATAACGATATCTCCATTAATAAGGAAGCTAATGACGTGAAATTGTAACCAATAAACAACAAGCGCTTGCCCGTTAACTTCATATATCGATCTCATTGATATTTCATACAGGGTGTTTTAAGCTTAGCCGCCAACATGCACAATTTAAATCATTTATAAGTTGCTTACTTTAAATAGAATACCCTGCATCTTATTACATTTTCCGCTGTATTTTTTAAGCCAATTCGTTTGGTATCAGTATTACGTAAATCCAACCACTTTTGAGATATTTCATTATCTTAGTTAAAACATAACTACACTTAATTATTTCAACATTAGTAACGGGTAGGCCATGGCTGTTAAAGATTTGATAGTTAGAACGTTAATTGTTTATGTTGTTTTGGCAGTTTTCTTTACCAGTTTGTATTTCATAGTAAATAATGGCAAATGTAGGATTTACTAATGATGATTTTTTAAATCTTATTATTATTTACGGCGAGTGTAATAGAAATGTTGAACGGACTTGACGTGTTTTTGCAGAAAGATATCCAAATCGACCAAATGCAACTGGTGATATTGTAAGAAGATTGCTTAAAAACTGCCGTCAGTTTGGCCAATTTAAGACAAAAATTAATAAAAATAAACCACTAGTGGACAGTGACATAAACGAAATTAATGTTTTGGGTTATTTTACGGTCTCTCCAAATGCCTCCATTAGAGATTGTGAGAGAGATCTTACTTTGTCGACGAGAACAATTCATCGCATTTAAAAAAAACACAAATGGAAACCATTTTCATATCATTTGGTGCAACACTTACAATTAGGTGATGTTCCTCGAAGGGTGAATGAAAACTTCATAAAAAAAGTTATATGGTATTATCAAGCAAAATTTAGCGAAAATGGATTATTTAATCGACATAATTCCCATTTTTGGTCTAATGAAAATCCACATGTTAGTAGAGAACGTTATTTCCGAGATAGTTGGAGTTTTAATGTTTTTTGTGAAATAAAAGACGATACACTTTTAGCATTAAGATTTTATGATGAAAATTTAAATGGTACAAGATATTACCACATTTTAGAAGAAGCCATACGACCGGCGTTACATACTTTAAGAAATGGAGAGGCGGATTCAGCTTGGTATCAGCAAGATGGAGCACCTCCTCATAACTTTGGGCCTGTTGCTCAGCATCTTTACGACATGTTTGATGATAGATGGATTGCCAATCAGGGTCCGTTTCGTTGGCCGGCTCGCTCTCCTGATTTGGCTTCTCTGGGTTTTGGTATTTGGGGTTACATTAAAAATCAGGTACTTTCCAAACCTGTTACGACAAAGGAAGATATAATGCAGAGAGTCTTACTTGCTTTTAATTCTCTAACACTAATTTTGAACACTTATTATAAAACTTTATTTGTTTAATATTACATTTAGTTATTTTTGTTTGTAAGTTATCTAATTAAATTAATACAAAATTCCTAGTCAACGTTTTTAATGATATCCTCAATTAATAATCCTTTCAGGCTATCGGTTACTTTTCAGAATTAATAACTTATAAAAAAATAACAAAATATCACCTTAAATAATGGAAATCATGGCCCACCCTTTACTAATGTTGAACTTAATTAAGTGTTATGTTTTAACTAAGATAACGAAATATCTCAAAAGTCGTTGGATTTAGGTATAGGAAATACTGATACCAAACGAATTGATTTAAAAAATACAGCAAATGTAATAAAATACAGGGTGTTCTATTTAAAGTAAGCAACTTATAAATGATTTAAATTGTGCATGTTGGCGGCTAAGTTTAAAACACCCTGTATGAAATATCAATGAGATGGATATATGGAGTTAACGGCAAGCGCTTGTTGTTTATTGGTTACAATTCACGTCATTAGCTTCCTTATTAATGGAGATATCGTTATTCAATGTGGACTAGGATTTTTTCAAAATTAAAAAAAAAATCGAAATATCTCGAAAATACTTCATTTTTGGTATAGGACATTGTGCACAAATTTTATCTAGAATTTCATGTAGAATTCGAAAATAAAATAAAAAATGTTAGGTTCCATTTAAAATAACAAAGTTAACGTCTACTTCCGGTATAACCGGAAGTGTCACATTCAGGACAATATTATATTTGAACTCAGCGTCATCCAAAACCTACAGCTTCGTAATTTAAGATTTTTAACATAACTGTATCCGCCATTATTTTTAATCAAAACTCTTCGCGCCACACCCTGTATAGATTTTAAGCAAAATTTAGAAATGATAAAATTAAAGCTGTATGCAGAGTGTTGGTTTTAATAGTGACCAAGCTTCAAGAGCTGATAAAACACTCGGAACAAAGGATTGAAAACCGTAGGTCACAGAATATGACGGTGTTCCCCTGTTGCTCTAAACCACATAAATTTGAAAACATTCAAAGTAAGCGTGATTACTTAACTATTCCAGATTTATTTAACTATCATAGATCAGTCAAAACTATTGAGTGTGAGATCGAGTATAACGTTTAATTTCAATATAGGAAGCAGATCGTTATAAAACGCGCTTCTTTCTATTCGCAGTCGAAAAAGAATTTTTCCACGATTGAGGTTTATTTATCATATCTGTTTCCAAGACAGTATGATATGTTTACTGGTTGCGGGGCCCAACTCGTCGGTAAGTATTGTACTTACCGACGTCTTTTACTTACCAACGTAAAATTATGCATACTATATTTCACAACAATCAGAGCAAAAAATTTGGACATTTCTATTTAAAACGTCACTTTTGACTTTTCGTTTATTTAGTAGAAATTGTAGTATATTAGATAACAAGGGATTGAAGTGACTCATTTAATCCCGCGAATAGAGTTCAAGGGAGTTCAAGGGAGTTCAAGGGATTAAGGGTGGTATCTACACTATTTTTTGCACTTCGTGGGGTAATAATAGAAATAATTATATTATTTTCTGAAAATTAAAATATTACATCTATGATAAATTTAAATAATTAGAAAAGTCACTTTGACAAAGAAGCTACACTATTCAAGGCTAATGAAATTTATGACTTATTTTTAAAATCCCGTTTCAATGCCATAACAAGATTACATTATTTTTTAATCCCTAGAGATTAAAAGTAACACTTCAGTCGCCGAAATGGGGGAACCAAACAGTACTTTTTATCCACGAAGTGCAAAAAATAATTTCAATTGTGGCAAATTTAATACAATCGTGCAAAAAACTATGAGCATCACGAATATTAAGGGTTATACCGGTAAACATCCCTTACTGTTCTTGATACTTAATATACTATATCAGTGCATGTACGGGGTGGCCAACTAAGAGTGCGAGGTACTATATCTGGGAAACTATACACCGTAGAGGCTTGCGGAAAAAAAAGTTATTACTAAAACGGCCAATACAAAAACCTGGAAAATATTTTCATATTTCTGAAATGGCCGCTAGGGGGCGTAACTGCAATCTTGAATCTAAAAAAGTGATGTTTCTGTGAATTCTGCTATATTAACCTAACAAAATCTTTGAAGTCGAAGATAATCTGAACTTTTTTTTTGTTTGGCACTTTTTGACGTGGTGGGGGGTATTCAAAGGTTTCCTTAAATCACCCCCCCCCCTCGTATCTTCGAAACGGCTAATCCGATTTTAACAAACTTGGGCGTGTTGATAAGTGCTTTTCTTGGGCTGCAAATGTTAAAATAATTTGTTTTGTTAGTTTCATATGTCGTCGCTACAGGGCTTTGTTCGACATTCCGACGCAAAAAAATTAAATGCATTGGTAAGACTTTTTTTCATGAACAAGTAGCTAAATGATGCCTAAACAATCTTGCGAAAACCGCATCTCGATATCTTGTTCCTAACCTAAAATATCGGCCAAAGAACACTTTATACCAAAATCCCTTAAATTTTTATTTTTTTTTAAATATATTTTTCTGGAATTGTTTCTATTATGTAAGTTGTGGCCCTAAAAAGGACCGATTTAAATTATTTTAACATTTGTAGCCCATGAAAAGCTCTTTTCAACGCGCCCAAGTTTGTTAAAATCGGATTAGCCGTTTCAAAGATACGGGGGGTGACTTAAGGAAACCTTTGAATACCCCCCACCACTTTATTTTTATAGATACGTCAAAAAGTGCCAAACAAAAAAAGTTCAGATTATCTTCGACTTCAAAGATCAGTTATTTTTTATTAGGTTAATATAGCAGAAAACACAGAAACATCACTTTTTTAGATTCAAGATTGCAGTTACGCCCCCTAGTGGCCATTTCAGAAACATGAAAATATTTTCCAGGTTTTTATATTGGCCGTTTTAGTAATTACTTTTTTTCCGCAAGCCTCTACGATGTACAGTTAGGGCAACAAAAAATGGGACACTATGGTTTTACAAGTTCAATGGGCATATCTACTTTAAGTAGTACTTGACCTTCGTACATAACAATTGCAGTTCAGTCAAACTTTAATGCAATGCATCGATGACATAAGTAGAATGCTCTGATCAATTTTGATCTTAGTATATTATGCTTTAGAATACACAACCAAAAAAAACTTTGGTCTGATATTTCAAAGTAACTAAAATCTAAAAAGAAAAAAAAACAAACTTTGAAAAACTACATTTAAAAATTCTAATTATAATACTTTGGTGATTAGGTCAGAAATTGTTAAAACAAAAATTAATAAAGAAATACTTTTAGAGTAATTTAGTGATTAATGCAGTAACATGAAATTAATAATGTGTATGACCGCCCTCGTTGTGAATGCACTCCTGCAATCGTCTAGGCATTGACGCTACTAAATGCTGCAGATAATCGATTCCAACGGCCTCCCATGCATTTTCAATCGCCGCAATTAACTGGTCACGGTTTTGGGCAATGAAATGAAATAGTCCTTGTTGGTCTTGAATTGTCTTTGTGACCAAAGCCCAAACGTTTTCAATGATATTGAGATCTCGGCTTTTTGCTGGCCACGGTAACAAACGAATGTTGTTTTCCTGAAGCCAATTTCGGACTCTCCGTGACGTGTGTATAGGTGCATTATCCTTGTTACAATAAATTCATTATAACCACAGTAAAAATTCAAAAGTTAAATAAGATAATATTCATATCTTAACTTACTTGTTGGAAAATGTAATCTTCTTCACCATATAAAACTTGAACAGAAGGAGTCATGATAGTTTCCAGCATGTCTAAATATGCTTCGGAATTCATGCGCCCGTCAATTATCCAGCAAACTCCTGGCCCGCGATGGCTTACCCAACCCCAAACATTTACAGAAAAACGACCACTACGTTTTTTAAAATTAACATATTCTGTTTCGCATCGGGTTCTAGCCGGTCGAAATACTTTTAGAGATCGACTGTTAGTGCTACTGAAAGTTTTTTCATCGCTGAAAATAACTCGACTCCAAAACTCCAAGGGCTCGTGGATATATCGCCTGGTAAATTCTAAACGACATCCTTTGTTATCATTTGTTAATAGTTCTTTAGTGGCCGCTTCGTATTGTTTTATTCCAACTTATTTTAATCTAGCCCGAACCGTTGCACGACATCCAGGAAATACTGTTTCTTCTTCTCTACTAATTCTTCTTCTTCAGCTAGTGTAGATATTCTTCGTCTGCCACTACCGACTGCTCTCGTTATCGTCCAACAGTAGATCGCGACACATTTAATAATCGCGAAATTTCGCGAACACTTTTACCACTCTCTAACTCAGCAACGATACGAGCTTTTAAATCAATGGTAGTATGAACAGGCATTTTAGAAGGAATCCTAGAAATACTATTAAACTAAACTAAACGGAACACAAGAATATTTAGAAATGAGAAATAAGTAATTATTCAAAACTCTAAATAGTATATTAAGTATTAAGAACAGTAAGGACAGTTTATCGATCGACGATAATGTTTGAGGGTGATCGGTAAACTCCTTACTGTTCGAAATGCTTATGCTATTTTTTGTGCGATCAACAATACACTTGATGGCAAAATGTAGGCAAAACACATTTTATTTTATCTCAAAATTGCTTAAAAGATGACCACAAGCCTAGCCACAAGCGTATGCATTGTTTCCTTAGTAACCTGAATGTTAATGTGACAGTTGTAAAATAATTGTGCCAGAAATTCTGCTAATCAGTAAACTATTATTATTATTATAACCATTTCCAATTGTAACAATTGTACATTTAATTTTAATATTAATAAATAATACTATACCCAAAACTCTGACAGGTGTTTCAGTAAACTATGAATTTCACTTACTGTTCGCTGAACGGTAAGTAAATTACTTACCGTTCAGTTAGACTCATTAAACAGAAAAAGCCACCTACTGTTGTCAAAACAGTGACAGTAAGTTGACAAAAATTAACGATCGCACAAAAAATACTATTAAACTAAACTAAACGGAACACAAGAATATTTAGAAATCAGAAATAAGTAATTATTCATTATCATTCATTATCTGTCATACTGTCATTATTACTAATAATCTAAGGTGTTGGGATTAATCAATAATAAAATTAAGTAGTCAGTTACTAATTAAAGTAGATATGCCCATTGAACTTGTAAAACCGTAGTGTCCCGTTTTTTGTTGCCCCAACTGTACAGTTTCCCTCGCATTCTTAGTTGGCCACCCTGTACATTAGCAAATGGATTCTTTGTGCATTTGTTGAAATTATTCGGCGATAAAGCAGATAAACGTAGTCGTCTTTGGTGGAAGTGTTAGTCCATTTACGCTATTTTAAATTAAGGTTGACGAACTATTAAATTAAATTAAATAATTAAATATTTTTTTTAGAATGTTTATTTGAATGTACTCCAGATTGTTGTACATAAAATTTTCTGTTGTAAAATTAATGATTTTGAGTGTACATTTGTTTACGCAAATGTTTTGAATTTTAAGATTTTAGGTAAGGAAGGAAAAGGAAAAGTCAACGTATTTCATTCCCTCCCCAAGGGGGAGGGCGGGCTGCTCGAGCTTCCCGAGCTCCTTCAGCCACAATCATGGATTCCCAGCATACATACATACATTACATATATATGCATGGTGGGATTAAGGATAGGTGTGGTCAGGATAGGATCGGAAGGAACGGAGTTAGGGTTCTGAGGGGGAAAGTACTACCCCAGCATTCGCCTAAGTAGCCGCACATGGTGTGCATATACGCAGTGACCATGCCGCTACATGTGTATGAGGAAAACCCCCTGAAAAAACCTCATACAAGGTAGGCGGTAACGGGAATCGAATCCATTACCTCCCGAATGCTAAGCAGATCGTGTCACCACAACACTACCAGCTCGGTGATTTTAGGTAACATTAACATCAAAATTTAAACTAAGGTAGAGGCCATAGCTTGCAAGTTGGACCGATTTAGAAATAGGGGTGGTAAATTTTCCCCTATCCTAAATTTTTAAGATAGCCGGCCACAAATTACTGGCGCCTTAAAGTTAGCATATGTATTGTTGTGTTTTTTTGACTTATGTTTGTTCAATAGATGAATAATTCAATGGATTTAATAGCATTATTTTTAATATCCTCCCGAACAGCGAGAAAAGTGAAAAAGTTAATTGTACTGATTTTAATTTTATTGATTTGATTTGAAAGTGACCTGGTGGCAAGTTCCTAAATTTGACGCATTTAGATTCAGGTAGTTTTTTTTTACATTAGATAGTTTTGCATGATGTTTGCTTAGTTTATGTCTAATTATATCATTTTGAGTTCAAATGATGATAGAATTTTGTAGACGATTAGTATTTGAATTTGGACGTTACAGTAATTAAGCGAAATATGTAGCGTTGTTTTTTCGTGTTTACAAGCGTTGGGTGTTTAATCTTGCATAGATTAAACAGGATATTTGTAACAAAGTTTTAGTAATAAGAGTAATAAGTTGAGAAATATAATTATTTCAACAATTTTAGTAATATTATTATAAGTTTTTTGTTATGTATTTAATAAAATTAATAATAATTTTTAATTTTAGTAATAGGTTGAGAAATAATTAGAATTAAGACATAACAGTTAAAAAATATATAAAACGATTAGTAAGTAGAATGAATATAAAGCAGGTTAATTATTGCAACAATTGTGCTGATACAAAAGTGTGCAAGGCTGAAAATACACACACATACTAGGTACATTACAACTAGTAAGCACAAAAAGGCGCTTAAATGAATAAACATGACCTAGTAACTGGGTCAAACAATAAAATACGTAATGTTAAAATCTATATATAAAGTGTAAATAATACCAAATAAATTAGTCTTTGAATGAATCTCATTTTGTTCAATTACTCAAACAGGGTTGTGAGGTCTAGTCTACAATTGATACTAGTGACGGCGTATCCCTCACATTAAACCCCAAACTACTCAATCTCTCTAATCAGAGGTTTGAACATGGTCCTTCGAGCCACCAACATCGGCAACCAGTAAAATTAGTTATGGTCCTTCGAGCCACCAACATCGGCAACCAGTAAAATTAATTACTATTGAAGACATCATCCACCACCAACGGCAGCAGCTATTGAACATCAGCCTATTGAAGACATCAACACCAACAGCTACATTCAATTCACCACCACCATCGCCAAAAGAAGTTACAACAGCAAGTCTACCTCTGTGAACTATAAGGATTTACGCCCCTTATAGGAAAGAAGAAACATAACGACAGTGGGTAAGAAAATCAAGCTTTATAAATAAGAAACAACACAAGAGTCAAAGCGAAAAATGGAGAAGATAAACAAATTGGCCAACAACCAAAATGAAATTGGCAAGGCTATGGAGAAGATGTTTACAAATATGAAGAAAGATGCGGCGGCACGGAAGAACAAGGTGTACATTAATGAACGTAGCAATGCATTGGAAACATGGTGGGAAGAAGCGAACAGCACACACAATGAAATATCCAAACTGCAGATAGATGATCATGACTACCACACATCAGAATACTTTGAAAAATTGGGTAAACTATACAATCACATTAAGAACTATCTGACAGAACTGGAAAAGAAGCTAACAAGCACCTCGCAAGAAGACGATGGGATCGATAAAGAACAAGAACAGCGATTGAAACGACAAGAGATCAAGATGCAACAACTAGGTGCTCTATTACAACACGTAGAAGAAAGATTGAAGAAAGAAGAAAACACGGTCCAACTTAAGTTATGGCAAGACAAGATCCAGCACCAATGGACTGCAATTGAAGACCTGCACGAACACATCAAGGTGCATGAAACAAAACATCAGGACAACTATTTTTCAAACAGCGAGTTCGAGAAAACCGAACAATGGTGTGACCAAATAAGCATCGAACTCGGAAACAAAATACAAATGGTTGGAGATAAGACATGCAGCATCAAGATGCCAGAAATAAAGCTACCAATGTTCAGCGGTGGCTATGAAAATTGGGTGACATTCCAAGAGCTGTTTGACAAAATAATACACTACAACAAAACGGTGACAACAATAGAAAAAATGCAGTACCTTAAAAGCAACGTCACAGGAGAAGCATCAAAACTAATCCAACACCTTCAAATAGCAGAATGCAATTACAAAACAGCATGGGAAATTCTCGACAGCAGATACAACAACAAACGGTTAATGGTAAAAGTTTTCATAGACAAAATTCTAGACTTTCCCACTATCCAATAACAAGACGCAGGTGCAATAAGGCATCTGCATGACACCACTCATGAGTGTCTGGAAGCAATAAAGAACCTAGGAGTAGAAACAACCTCCTGGGGTCCTCTTATTGTCCACATAGTAGCAAGGAAATGGGACGCAGAGACAAACAAACTATTCGAACAATCGCTGAAAGCACCAAATGAAATACCACTAATGGAGGAAGTAATGGAGTTCCTCAACCTAAGATTCCAGTCAATGGAAGCGATGTCTCAGGCAAGAAAATCACACCATACTACCACACGAGGACAGCAACAATGGAACCCCCAGTGGCAGAATAAACGGCAAGCATGCGTCTACTGCAACCAATATCACAAGTTGGGTGACTGCATCGAATTCAAAGGGTTGTCAACACAAGCCAGGATCACATTCGTGAGAGAAAAACGTCTATGTTTCAATTGCATGGACCACAGTTCCAACATCAGATGCCACGCAATACGGCGGTGCACAACGTGTCAGTACCCGCAGCACACATTACTACACCAGGATTACAAAAAACCTGCAACACACCAGCAAACAAAATCGGCAGCGCACGCATCAACCAAAGAAATTAAGGAAGCATGCAGCCCCGAAATTAAAAAAGAAGTGATGATAGTCAGTATGGTATTACGGGAAGAAGAAACGCAATTAGAAAAGTTTTGGGAACTCGAGGAAATTCCAAGGGCAGTGAAAATGTCCCAACAGGATGAAGAGTGTGAAGAACACTACCAACAAACCACACCAAGGGAACCAATCAACGAGTATCAACTTACAACCGTTACATATGGAACAGCTTCCGTACCTTACCTGGCGGTAAGGACATTACAGCAACTAGCCCAAGATGAAGAAAACAATTACCCGCAAGCATCAGCAGTAACACTGAAAGATTATTACGTGGACGGCCTGTTAACTGGAACCACAACAACAGAAGACGCAAAAACTTTACAGGAAGAATTAATCACATTATCAGCGAAAGGAGGGTTTACATTAAGAAAATGGGCAGGAAACCACAAAGAGTTATGGAAAGAAGAAAATGAAACGTCGGAACCACTGGATATCAACCAAAACGAAACAAGAAAATCCCTAGGTGTGAGATGGCTACCAGATCAAGACAGCTTTCAATTCAAGGTAGCACTCAACAACAAAGCATTAACAAAAAGAAGCATACTATCAGAAACAGCAAAAATCTTCGACCCGCTAGGGTGGGTCAGTCCAATAACAATAACAGCCAAACTAATAATACAAGAATTATGGATAAGCGCAATCAAGTGGGATCAAAAAGTACCTGACAACATAGCAGCAAAATGGGTGAAGTTCCGGGATAAATTAAAAGCTATAGAAGAACTAAAGGTACCAAGATGGAAGAAAGATTCCAGATGGAACAACTTTACGCCATCCCAACCACCTCGGCGCGGCAGAATGTTCAATCTGCAATTGAACATGAACTTCGGGCCCGGCAGAATGTTTAATCTTGCATAGATTAAACAGGATATTTGTAACAAAGTTTTAGTAATAAGAGTAATAAGCATGGGCGTAGCCAGCTAAGGGCAGGGAGGGGCAACTGCCCCCCCCTGGAAGAGCAAAAATAAATTAAATAATTTTTAAATTTTAATAAACAAAAAATTAAATCTAAAATATACATATTTTTCTGTTCTGCATATTTTTTTTGTTATCTGTTATTAGTTTAATTTAAGTATAATTAAAATCTCAAAGTTTTGTTTTCATTTGCCTTTTCTTTTTATCCTAAAATTTTACATTTTGAACGACCATGGACCATGGTTTGCCCCCCCCCCCCCCCCCCCGTTATAAATCCTGGCTACGCCCTTGGTAATAAGTTGAGAAATATAATTATTTCAACAATTTTAGTAATAGGTTGAGAAATAATTAGAATTAAGACATAACAGTTAAAAAATATATAAAACGATTAGTAAGTAGAATAAATATAAAGCAGGTTAATTATTGCAACAATTGTGCTGATACAAAAGTGTGCAAGGCTGAAAATACACTCACATACTATGTACATTATAACTAGTAAGCACAAAAAGGCGCTTAAATGAATAAACATGACCTAGTAACTGGGTCAAACAATAAAATACGTAATAGTAATATCTGTATATAAAGTGTAAATAATACCAAATAAATTAGTCTTTGAATGAATCTCATTTTGTTCAATTACTCAAACAGGGCTGTGAGGTCTAGTCTACAATTGATACGAGTGACGGCGTATCCCTCACATTAAACCCCAAACACTCAATCTCTCTAATCAGAGAATTGAACATTGGGGGTAACGTAATGTAAAATTAGGTTAAAGGCAGCCATTGAACCTCAACAGTTGATTTGCTCGCACGCTTCATTATTATTTGAAGGCGTGTGATTATTTTGAGATTTGTTTTATAGCTAAAATTCCCGAGGTACCTTTGTGCATGTGGAGGTAGCCCGCGTAAAGGTAAGGGAGACCTCGTCTCTGTTTGGGGGGTCCTGGTGTATTCTTACCGATTTTGTTTTATCAACAAATTGGCGCCCATTACACTTTTCCCCTATTGCGACGCACCCTTATTGATGAGTTTCGATAATACCACAAACCACCTTTAGTATTTTAAATTCAAAAACACGGCCCTCTGTCCCATACAGTTAGTCCGGTGCACATTAATTATCTGTTACCTTCCGTGCTAATTTCATTTTCGACCGTAACAACAGTTAATAGTAAAAAAAAGTAAGTACAATGAAATGAATTAGTATAAACTTATTTAACATTATCTGTGTATTCATATTTACTTAGTTGCACACACTATTCTGTGTTTGCGAGGTGTGTTGACGGCCTCAAGGTTGTCGGCCTCGGCCGCAAGCAGCCTCACCTCCAATTTTCTTTTCGACAATCAAAGTAGCATTTTGCGTCCCCGGCATGCAAATAACCATAGACAATGCTTCACGTAATTTCAGGAGAATTATGAATCTACTAAATAGGAATAATTGTGATATCAGTTTCCTTTTCAACAGGAAGTATCGTGTTATCAAAGCTGTTTTAATTAACTTTTAATCCTTACTTACTTTATAAAGAAATCAGAATATTAGAACGAGTTACAATATTTTAATCAAGTAGTCACTGGTAATAAATAGTGAAAGTTGGATCGCTTTCTTTAGCTTTTAAGAGCATACACAAGGCAATGATCTTTTAGGGAAAATTAAATAATCACACCGCAATTAGATAAGAATTTATCAAGTTGTGGTATGCGATAAACGATATGTGGAGTTCTTATCGGTATAAATACTTGATCATGTATTTTTCCTTATTTTCGATTGAATCTAGACCTTATTAGATTCTAAGAATATGTCTTATTACCCACATGAAAAATGTTTTACTTGTTCGTTAACATTAATTAATCGAGCTAAACATACACAATGTGAAGTCAGTTACATTGAAAATCGTACGACACTAATTTAGAACCAACATGAAAATTAATTTTGGTATGATTTCCAAGCCAACAAAAAAATTTCTTGATAATCTTCTTTGAGTTTAACCTAACTGAAATTATTAAGCGATAATTTTTTGACATTCACTGTCGTGGTGAACGTCAAAATATAAAATGTTTCAGAAAGTACAAATTTATCCTTCGATGTAGATCCATCCAACGTATAATTTCTTGCCTCACAAAAGGTCAAAAACTGGCACCACACAGAAAGTTTACTACTTTTTGTGTTTTTAGGCACTGTAGCCTCTATTTCCGCTTTAATATTTACTAAAGATTCTGTACCAAAGCGCGACATTTTTTTGGCTGTCACAATATTTCATTTATTTACAAATTACTATGCATACATTTTTTATATCACTTGATATTTTATTTTCGAGTAAAATTAAAATTTTACTTTTTATGACCGTGTCGCAACGATTCTCTTGCCGAATCTACATTCGAGCATTCATCCATCTCCGGTAATTTTCTTATCGTGCACAGAACAACGTGATCGGCCCTCGCAACTGTTGCCAAATTACATTTACATTTACTGTCTTTTTGACATAAAATGCTACCAAAATAATATTTACAAAAGTAAAGATGTTATGAAAGTTTAAACGTTGCCAAATTATATTTTTGTGAACTATTGTAAAATGAAATGTCATATTAACATACAAAACTACCAAAATCATATTTATGAAAGTATAAATGTTAGGAAAGTTTAAACGTTGCTAAATTAGTTATTGGGAAGTATTCAACAGTTACAAAATGAAATGTCTCTTTGACATGCAATGTTACCAAAAGAATATTTTCAGAAAGTACAGTCTGATACGTAACATTATTAAATTATGTTGTTAAACCTCAAAATTGTGTTTCACCTTTAAGGATAACCAACTTAATGAAAACAGTCGACCATTGTAAAATGAATTTTCTTTTTGACATACAATATTATCAAAGTAATATGTATAAAACTATCAACTTAAACAATTTGTAAATATGAAATTATTATATACAGTGCTAGTCAAAAGTCCTCCCCCCCCCCCTTGTATCTTTTGAACTTATACTAATGAAATTTGGAGGGTGAATATAAACGGACATAAGCTTCTCAACTAGTCATGGCAAGTGACGTAATAGTCATATATGACGTCACAGGGCCACAGTGACCAATAATTTTAAATAGTACCTTATGGCAAGTGACATCTCGTTTGAAAGGTATTAAAATTACCTATTCTACTAATTTTGTTAGGGTATAGGTTGATTTTGATAGAAAAATTAAATAAATACTAAAATTATAGTTTGGCATTTAATTAATCAAGATTCAAGGACCAATTCTTATAGTAACTGTTGGAAATGTGCTCCATTTAATTCCTGGCAGTAATGCATCCTATTGCTAAACTCTTGTCGTACTAGTTCAAATGTGTCTACGGAAATTGCTCTACATTCTTCAACAATTCTTTGTTTCAAAATGTGCATACTGCCAGGTGCTGTAGCGTAAACCTTAGATTTTAAGTACCCCCACAGAAAAAAATCTAATGGTGTCAGGTCTGGTGACCGAGCTGGCCATTCTATCGGACCTCGTCGTCCAATCCATCTGCCACGATATTCTTCATCCAAGTAACGTCTTACTGCACCATAATAGTGTGCAGGAGCACCATTTTGTTGGAACGTTATTTCCAAGTTGCCGAATTCATCTAGATCATCTTCCAAAATTTCAAGAATTAACGGTTCAATTGCGTTTTGTAACATCTCCAGATACACTTCACCGGTTAAGTTAGCATTGACAAAAACAGGTCCAACTATGTGGTTTCCCAAAATACCTACCCAAACATTTACTTTTTCTGGAAATTGAGTATGTTTTTCACGAAAGATTTGAGGATTTGTGTCACTCCAATATCTCACATTTTGTGTGTTAACGTTTCCACTAAGGAAGAAAGTACTTTCGTCACTAAAACAAATTGATTTTATGTAGTCTGGGTGTTGGATAATTTGATTGGACATATTTTCACAGAATTCTAATCTTCGGTCGGGGTCATCATCTGAAAGTTGGTGCACCATTTTTAATTTGTATGGATGAAATATGTTTTTAGCCAACACCCTATGTACTGTCCTTTGACTGACTTCACAGATAGACGCAACTTGGGCTATAGAAGAAGTAGGATGTACTACGATTTCTGCAATTATGTCGATTTTTTTGTCGTCACTAATTGTTGGTCGACCAGATCGTTTGACATCTTGAACACTACCGGTTGCTTCAAACTTCTAAAGAAGTTCCCTCTTATAAGTCCTCGATAAAAAGACGTTCCGCTGCATGGAAATTGTTTCTACATTCACCAATTATTAAGATAGCTGCTACTTTGTCGGCTACCGTACGTACCACTTTGTCTATGTAGACACTTAAACGTCGCGTTAAAGAATAATTAAACTGAATAGTCAAGGTATAAAAACTTATCAAAGTAAAAACAACGATAGAATTAAAAAACGTCAACTTTTTTGACAATTAACCAGAGGCAGACTTTATAATCTTGATTAATTAAATGCCAAACTATAATTTTAGTATTTAATTTTTCTATCAAAATCCACCTAAACCCTAACAAAATTAGTATTACTGAATAGGTAATTTTAATATCTTTCAAACGAGATGTCACTTGCCATAAGGTACTATTTAAAGTTATTGGTCACTTTGGCCCTGTGACGTCATATATGACTATTACGTCATTTGCCATGACTAGTTGAGAAGCTTATATCCGTTTATATTCACCCTCCAAATTTCATTAGTATAAGTAAAACCGTTCAAAAGATACAAAGGGGGGAGGGGATTTTTGACTAGCACTGTATAAATATGAAAATGTAAACTTTCACCATTAACACTCATAATAAAATACTTATCTTTTTTGGGGTTTTTTAATGGTGTACTTTAAATTATACTAAACGTTTCGATAACACTTACAGTTATCTTCGTCAGTAGTAATGTTTGTTAAAAATTGTTAAAGATGTTGTAAACAATTTTGTCAAATTTGAAAAATTAAAACATAAACATAAGCCTGCTATTAATATAACAGTTTGAGAAACGTATAAAGCCAACTATAAAATTTTAGTAAAGAATAACTAGGTCATAAAAATTAAATATTGTTAAACTGCCTCAAATTTATAAAAATTTCCAACTTAAATTTTTGAAAATAGTCAACTTAAATATTTGATATATTTAAACAAATTAAAGTAATAGCTATAAAAGTAAGAAGTAAGAAATTAGGATTAAAATATATTAATCAAAAAAGAATAATACGATGTGCAAATGGTTATGATAAAATACAACATATGCAATAATAAAATCTATGTAAATCATTTATGAATTGAAATAAATTTACATTTTTTGTAAGACTTAGGAGTTCAATTTACATATACAGGATGTGAAAATAGTATTGCACCAAATGGGATTATGTAGAAACGGTTTGACATTTAGATTTGACATTTGGTGGGATTAAAACATACATAAATACCCATATTTAGTTTGTCAGAGGCAGCCATCTTAATTTTTTTTAAATTGCAACCTAGGATGAGTTTGGTGTCATTTGACAGGTAATTGATTTAGAAATACACTACGGTATATCATAAGCTTATTTATCCTAAAATAACGAAGAAAATTAAAAATCCAAATTAACTTTGTAGAGGGAACATTTTCTGGACAAAGGGCTGTAAATAAATACAACTTATGCAAAAATTTAATTCAAATGTGGCATTTCTGTGTTCTCTACTGATTGTTATCAATTTTCGCAATTTCTAATACTCTTTAACGCTTTTCTAATTCGAACTGATAGTAAATACTGCAATACGATATTATCATAAGCTTGTTTTTCTCATGTAGAGTCGCATGTAAAATAATTTTTGGTTTCTGCGGAAATAAGTGTGTTTATTTATTTATATATTTATTTAATAGGCCAATAACATTAGATGAATTAGAAGCTCGAATAAGAATTGCGATCACAAACATTCCTCCGGCATATCTGCAGAATGCATTGGGTGCTTTTGTTAATAGACTTAGATATTGTCAAGAAGTGAATTGACAACAATTTGAGCAATTATTGTGATTTTCATCAATTAAGTAACTCAATTTTCTTGTTCAATTCTTTTGTTTTATTCACTTGAACTATGTGTTTAATATTTTAATTTTCTTCGTTATTTTAGAATAAACAAGCTTACGATATACCGTGCTGTATTTCTAAATCAATTACCTGCCAAATGACACCAAACTCAACCTAGGTTGACACTTAAAAAATTCAAGATGGCTGCCTCTGACAAACACCAGTCGCACAAAACAAATGAAACTCATATCAAAGTATGGGTATTTATGTATTATTTAACCCCACCAAAGGTCAAATCTAAACATCAAACCGTTTCTATATAATCCCATTTGGTGCGATACTATTTGCACACCCTGTATGAAACGTGTAATTGATAAAAAAAATTTGTCGAAACTAGTTTTACTTGTTTTTTGATATAGTAACAGTTAAGTATAAAAAAAACAGTACAAAAGTTTAATTAAAGGATGCATGTATTGTCCTCAGTAAATGGTAATATTTAAGATTGTTTGCGATGTTAAAGTAAATTTATGAAATATGAAAATGTCGAAACATTTAAATTTGTATAAAAACTTAAAAGTATTTTAATTATGTGTGATAATCGTGAAATTTTATAGTTACAATCTTGTTTGATCATAAATAAATTTTGTTGAAATGCTCAATCTGCCATTTTAAACAATACCGTGAAAATTTAAAAATCGTGTTTGTTTTATTCTACTTATGTAGTATATAGTTTCATGTAGTAAAAGATAGTTCAATCAATATGTTAAAAGCATACTTTTGTATGACTAAGGATAGCATTCTGGTACAGTTATCCAAATATAAATAAATTGATTGCACCATAAATATTTTTATGTAGGAACTATAGTATGATAATATTCCGATTATTTTCAACCATATGCATTAATTAGGAATGATATATTAAATGGTAGGTTTGAGAGATCTTAATACAATAGTACCTACAGTTAATTATTAACATATAATAAACTTTAAATCTACTTAATAGTAACCTACTTATTTATCCTTGGTTGACAACTTTGTAATGCTTTGATAAAGATTTTAATTAAAAAATCATTGTGTTTAAACAGTATACTTTAGGTTAATGCTTAGGTGTGTAATGTACACATAAAAGAACATATTCGTTTAATAAAAAAGAATTTAAGATGTGTATATAAAACAAACTTATTAGTGTTTGTTTCAACTTAACTTTGATTTTATTATTAACCTTCCGGTTTGATGCACATCGATAGTTAATCAACAGATACCACTTCAAGCAATCTTTACATTTGATTGCATATATAAAAATATTTTAATATGGATACAATCGACGTTGAAACATAGAGAAGTTTAAAAACTTGCATCGAAACAGTTACAAAAATACTCAATGTTAAAGCTGTCTCACGATTTGATTGAAGAATACATAATAGGATATTTATATATCGAAACCTAAAACATTTTAGCTTTACAATTATATTAAGTAGTCGAGATTCTTGTACTCTATTTTACATTTTTGCAGGTATTCAAATAATCTAAAGAGAAATGTGAATAAACATTAAATAAGAAAGTGTACACTTACAAACTGTTACGGATAAGTTCACTAAAAAATAATACTGTACTTATATTTAGATTTTTGGAGATGTTTCGATGATCTATAAATAAATACATAGTTGTTTTATTTATAAATGTATACAAATAATAATAATCTCATCATAATTGTTTGGTTTAATTAAACATATACATTTTTTTATTAAATTGTGAAGTAATTTCAACACAGGTTATGTTTGTCCAAATAACAAATGTAACATTCATACTGAAAACATAGGTTCTCTTCTAAATTTTTAATAAGTGGTAACGTTTAAAATAGTGCAAATGTAAGTGTTGTAGTTTTAAATTAAATTAAGAAATTGAGAATTTTAAATATAATATGAAACATTTTCTTTATTATGAATAAAATTTGTTTCCAAAATAACATAACTACAATTAAAATCAGATACTTGAAATTTAATAAAAAGAAAAATTAGTTAAAAACTTATTGCAAACACATGTGCATGTTTATAAATTGAAATAAATAATGAAAACGAATACACATTTTTACATTGCAGTGTCATTTTAAGTTAATTTTAATAATGCTTACATAGCTCTGTTAATCAAAAAAAGTATACAATTATACTAAAACGTACGTTTTTTATTGGGCAAAATGGTTGTTTTAAATTTTGGGATTTTTAATAATTATTAATTCGATGCACATCAATGCCCACATTAAAATTTAAAGCATCAAAAAGTGAATTTATATTTTTTATTTAAAAATATTTAAACTATTTAAAATTAAAAATAATATTTAAAAACTTATTGTAATTTTAACTGTTTATAGAATGAAGTAACTCCAGAACGAAAATACGTTCGTACTTAAAATTTTGTATTTAAGCTTATTTTCATTTAACTTAGAGCTGATTAGATTTTGGGAGAAATCCAGGGGCGGAGAGGGGGGGGGGTTATTAGGTTCAGTTTTTTGTTTTTATCAAATATTTCTAAAACAGCTGCATATTTCAAAGATATAAAATACATAGATATAGACCTCAAACATATCGATTAATTATATTCTATGCAATTTTTTGATATGACGCGTAATTTAGCGGCAAAAAAATTCCCAATGTACAATTTGGAGAATTTGGACGATTTGAGAAATCGTATAATTCCTGAGTGTAACTCATTTAGAAATGACACTGGTGTGTTTGAAAGAGTTCGGCAGTCAATGACGAGAAGATTGAATGCTTGTATCCAGGCTGGAGTAAGTTATTTCGAACATTTATTGTAGATTGAGCAACTTTATATATATATATATATATATATATATATATATATATATAACAACGGTGTATTATTTATTTAAGTAATATATTTAAAATATAATGTGCATCTTGCAAAATAGTACAATAACTCGAATTTCATAAATACATGTGACTCCAAAAAAAGAGGAATATTAAAAGTGTTAAAGTTTAATTATAGACTTGTTTTGGTGATTTACATTATGATCAAAAATTATAAAAATATTATCGCTGGTTTATTTATGAAGATATATATATATATATATATATATATATATATATATATATATATATATATATATATATATATATATTGGGAAGGAGTTGAGGTTAGATGGGTCAAATTGGGTTAAAACCCAGAATGTTTGTAAAAAATGAGTTTTGAGCGATTTGGGGGTGGCCATGTTTTTCGCTCATTGTATAGCTCGATTTTAATTTAGGATCAGTTATAAAGTTGTATTGTGTTTCAGGCTCATAGTAGAACCCGTCTAACCTGATTTTGAACATTCGCTCCATTCCAGGTTCGAGTTTTGGGTCAAAAAGCGAAATGCGTTTCTTGACGTATTCTTCATCTAGGTGTCCCAAAGAACTTATATTTCAAATTTCCGGAGTCCGGATGCGCGAAATAAGGAAGATGGCTCTATATCTCGAAAAGTGGATGGGATACAAAAAAGTTCCGTTTTAGCGTTTGATCCCAATCTACATTGGTGCAAAGTTTCGAAAAAAAAAGTCGTTAAATAAAGAAGTCGACTTTCCTCAGAATAGATGCGCGTATTTATAGAGAAGTCCGCTTTTTGTCGCATTTCTGACGTTTTAGAAGGGATTAATCAAAGTTTAGAAAACACGAAAAAGATAGCGCGACCTTCAGATAAGACAATAGAATGACATCACAAGTTGTACAATTTACGTGACTAATGCGGCTCTTTTGTCGACTTAAATAAATAGCGCGCAATTCGCTTATGAGGCAGTACCAAGTCTAGCGCGAAAAAGAATTTGCTTACGGCGTGACGGTGTCTTGTACATGTGGAAAATAAATATACCGGTGCGTGTAAATAAATATAGTGTAAATAGTTCGTTAGTTGGTTAAGTGTTAATAAATAACTGTTTTTAAATAAACTAAAAGAATTTCTCCCCGCACTGCTATCAGAAGGATTGATCATACCCACCCCTGCATTTTATCTCGGAAGCGGTACATACTAACAAGTTGAATTTATCAGTAAAATTTCCCCAATAAATCCAGTTTAAAACAATAAAAGAGTTTTTTCCCGCACTTTCGTCTGAAGAGTTGATAATATCAACACCTATATTATATCTCGGAAACGGTACATACTATCAAGTTGGAATTTTCACGATAATTTTTTCAAAAATTTTAGTTTAAAAACTAAAAGTACTTTCCCCGCACTTCCGTTTGAAGGGTTGGTAATACCAACCCCCACACTGCACAATACATATACCACACACTACACACGACACTGCACACTACACACACTATACACACTACACACACCACATACACTACACACACTACACACACTACACACACTACACACACTACACACACTACACACACTACACACACACACACACAACCCACTACACACACTACACACACACTACACACTACACACACTACACACACTACACACACTACACACATTACACATACTACACACACTACATACACTACACACACTATACACACTACACACACTACATATACTACACACACTACACACAGCCCCACGTCTTGGCGAAACTTGGCCAAACATTGTAAAGTGAGTTAATAAGTCGATTTAGGGATAGTGAAAATAAGTCGATTGCATACCCTTGGAATGGAGGTACTAGAAATTCGAATTTCGCGCTGTTATATGAAGTTATATGGTTATTGGTTATTTGTGTATAAATGTAATTAATATTAAGATAAAAGCTTGAGCTTGTTTCGACGAGTATTTGCATAGTAAATTGGAAAGTTTTTAAATATACGCGGCAATTTGCGGATGACTGTTTTGTAAAATGGAGCAAGTAGAATCGCTGTTATAAGAATGGGTATTTCCAAGTCAGTCGCGCTAAGTAAGTGATCAAGGAGCGTCGCCTCTATTAAGCAATCGGATTTGGTTGAAAAACGATTGCTGCAGCTGGATTTATGCTGCAATTAACATTGTGAAATTATAATGAAAATTAAGTTAGTATTGTGTTAAGAGAATATAAGTGATATTTTCCTTATCAGTGAGAAAGAAAAGCTAAAACGAATTAAATTGTAAATGCTATCAAGTTGGTGGCAATAAAAAGATTGCGTAATAATTTACAATAGCGTTTTAAGTGCGTGTTGAAAGTGTTCCAAGTTGATGTTTTGATAGCGAGTGATAAATGTACAAGACAATCCACCCAGTTAATAGATTGATACATAAAGTATAATAACTAAAAAACATTAATAATGAAAGCATCGTCTTCCGTAGCTCGCTTGCAGTTTGTTGCGCACGCCGTTTGTACTTAAAGCTGAACAATGAAGTAAAAACTGTATAGTATAAATATATAGAGCAGTTATTTACTAAAAGCATTAACTGACTATCCCCAACAAAGGTCCAAAGAAGATAGTGAAAAGAACAAAGAGAGCAAGGCGCCAGTAGTCTATAACCTATGTGAGGCCTCTTGATCGGTCCAAGGAACGCAAGCATTACGTCACCAGTTCGAACAAAGTGATGACAAGTAAGAACCTTTCAATAGTATAAATATAGGAAAATTAGTGTGTTTTACTTAGTTTTAAATTTATGTTTAAATAAAAAAAGTGAAGGAAAATATATTTCGTTGATCATTTGTAAAGGGTTGTTTTTGCATGTTAATATTAAGAAAAAATACTAACATAGAATTAGAATCATTTTTATACAATGCTGTAAACAAAATAGTTTGCATTTAGAATTTGACTTAATTAAATATTATCACTTTTGATTCATTTTTATTATTGATTGTTGCAAATCTTAAAAGCTTATACTAACACTGCATGTGTAAATACTGAAGAAAGCAAGTTCAATTAATTGCAAAGTACAGGTAATTAATAACCTCAGATTGAGGATAATTTTGATGAATGATAACGATAACCATTTAACTCGTTGTTAAGCTAGTTAGAGTGTCCCGATAAAAGGAAAAAGGAATTTGTTGATTAATTATCAAAGTTCATTTACACAAACAGAAATGTGATAACAAGAAAAGTAAAGTTTAGTTAATGAACGTTATCTTCATAAATTAAAAGTCGCTTAGTTGACGTTAAATTGTTTTACATTTTCATAAAAACAATATAAAATTTTTACTCAATGGTTTTGTAAATTGTAAAAGAACTCAAATATTGTTCTTTGTAACCAGGTGTATGCAAGCAAGGTAATAATCGCAGGCAATACGCCCATTACAAAATAACCCCCAACAGTAGGGCGAGGAAAGAGAATTATTACAAAATGGTGCCCAAATGTGAGGCCCATTACACCTTATATATATATATATATATATATATATATATATATATATATATATATATATATATATATATATATACATACATATATTTCATATTTAGGAAAATATCAGGAAAAATAGCTCACACATTACAAAAGAACAAGAAGTACAACGTAGCTTTCAAAACTAACACCAATATTCTTAAATAATTATTTAATGCCAAAGATTCAATACTAACGACATTCTGATATCTGGTATTTATAAACTGAACTGCACATTTTGTAATTCTGTAATTCAGATATAGAATATGGTATTAATGGATATGAACAGATTCATGCAAAATTATAACTTTTACAGTTAACGTTGTAGCATCTACTACAACTTCCTATTAAATACACAAATCACAATTGTACAAGAATAATTCCTAAATTCGGAAACTAATATTTGTTCATATTAGTATGTTTTATATATTGAATAAAAAATTTAGAAAGTTATTCTAGCCTGTTACAACGTTAACTATAAAAGTTATAATTTTGCTATTATCTACCAGAGGTAGATTAGTCCCTTTAGCCTCTGAATTTAGCAAAGATACTTATACCATTATGTTTTGTATATCTGATAGAAATTTTGAAGGTTTTTCTTTAACGTTAACTGTAAAAGTTATAATTTTACGCTAATTTAATGTGGGTGGAGTCGTCCAATTACCATCCAAATTTGGTATATATGCTTATAGTAGTATATTGAGCATATACTCTGTTTCATCTTATTTTGTATTAGAGCAGGCCATCATTTTTTTTCTGTAGTGGTTTCCCATTCGTCAAAATAACAAGAAAAGTAACGCATATCATGATCAAGTTTTTCAGAAAATTTCTGCTGGTGCAAAGTTCAGACCAAGATGTCAGGCTTGTGTATCTAGACGAAACGTGGATTTATCACAATGGTTCTAATATCCTTCGTTGGGTGCGCCATTCTGACATCAAAATTAATCCATCCAAAATTAAAAGTATACCATTTTACACGCGGGGTGTAATTTAGGGATTTTTGAAAACCGCGAAATCGTATGGTGGTTATGGATAACGTATCGTATCATTCGGTTCAGTCAGGGTAAGCCACCCTCATTATCTAGTAAGAAAGATCAGCTGCAGGAGTGGTTGGTTACGCATGAGGTCGAAATTGAGGGCAATATTACAAAATTGATTATATTTTGATTAAATATGGGTCTGAAGTTTTACGATTGCCTCCGTACCATTGTCAAAATAACCCTATTGAAATGGCACGGGGTTTTTGTAAAAATAATTACAATAAGCAAATACGTTCTGAAGCTCCATCGAAAGATAGGGTTCAGACATCATGGCGTGAGGTTTTCTCCGAATGTTCTCCTACAATGTGCCAAAATTATTGTTGGCACACGGAAAAGATTACCTATTTCAAATGATTGGGAGAAACATATGGGAAATGTTTCGATTGAAAATATCTCACTTATTATTATAGCATTAGAAGAATCCGATTCAGATTTAGATAGTGATATGGATTCAGATTCTTCTGGTGATATAATGCAGTTGGAATAAGACCTCACTGTTTGGCATCAACATTTTAGTAAAACTACATTTAAATATTTGGTTTTCGTCAGGTCTTGTTCGTGGATACGAAAGTACCAATCTTGTGGTCAATACCATTTCGTTACGACTTAAATGGGCACATTTCTGGTTATTGACTTTCATGTGTACGTAAGAGTCAAGAAAAGAACGACACAGCAAATTTCATCACGAAAGCAAATCTTCACATTACCTATGAAAAAGCGCTGTGGATTTTCTGGACAGGTTTAATTAAATGGATTCATATAATGTGCTGGTTACCTATTGCCTTTGCAACAGAAGAACAAGTTTGCATATAAACAAAGCTCTACATCATGTTTAATATCCCAGAAAAGAAAAAGAAAAGTGCAGTAGGAAAAATGTATCACATTGAAATTGCGTTCTGGATTTCCGGCATATTTCTCCTCCTTTTTTTTTATTTTGGAAGAGTGAAATAAGAAGAAGGTATTCTTATTAGCCTTTACATAGATTTGGTTAATAAAACATCTCACTGAATTAGCTAAGACACGATGTTGTCATTTATGGTCAATGGAAAGAATGTACAATTTCCGTTTTATACAGGTAATAGACGATCTTTTTTTTTAAATAGGTCACTCGAGATTTTCACGATTTTTGTGCAAAGTCTAAATAACGTGAAAAACTATGTTGCAACGCTGCATAAGTTTTAGTTTAAAAATATAACCTACAATTTTCAAAAGCCAAGCAAAGGTAGTAACTTGTTCCTTTAAGAGTGCTACCACACTCTCACTAGATTTCTATAGCTTGCTCCAATGCAAAAGAAAATGGAACAGTGTATAAATATGCATTTAAAAATTCGGCTTATAATACACTCACGCCCCGATTAGTGGCGAGCTTACGAGCCAATGGTAGATTTCGGCCTACGTTTCAACGGCAAAGAATTGGAAGAACACAAGAAAATATTAACCGTGTACTGGGCTATATTGAAAGAAATCCCCATGTTAGCAAGAGCATTTTCCACTGAGTTGGGCATATCACGGACAACGGTTCAAAATATTTTGAAGGACCATAATTAAGTTCTAATGGCCATCAAAATATATAGGCATTCGTTTAAACTTTTTTTAATTACTTTAAGAATACACCCATGTCATGTCGTTTTGCATCAGGCCTTGAAAGATGAAGATTTTGATCGAAGGTTAGACTATTGCCATTGGATGTTAGGCATGATACGCGAAAATAGAGATTTTTTATTTCAAATTCTTTGGACCGATGAAGCCACTTTCAGTAGTGACGGGACAGTCAATCTGCACAATATGCATTATTGGTCTGCAGAAAATCCCCATTGGTTGCGTGAAGTTCAGCGCCAAGGACGTTGGAGTTTAAATATATGGTGTGGCATACTGGGAGGCAGAATTATTGGGCTATATTTTTTCGAGCAACCCCTAAATGGCAATGTATTTCTTGACTGTTTGGCCAATCAATTACCGCTGTTGTTGGAAGATGTGTCTCTGGAAAGAAAGAAAAAATTGTTTTTGTAGTTGGATGGTTGGTTGCCCAGCACATTTTGCTATTAATGTGCGAGAGCATATTAATGCAGTATTTCAACAGCGGTGGATTGAAAGAGGAAGCCTGTTTCCATGGCCTCCGCGATCGCCAGACTTAACTTGCCTCGATTTTTATTTATGGGGGCGCTTAAAGGACATCGTGTTTCGGGCTCAACCTACTACTAGAGGAGGTATGAAAAATCAGAATCGTAACGCAATACGTAACATACCGAGAGCCGAAATTGAAGCTGCAGTTTTGTCTAGTCATGAGAGGCTTCAGCAATGCATAGAGCGTGATGGTCAGCATTTCGAGCATTTATGGGGCATTGAAAACCTGCCTCCTTTAAATCGGTCCTTTTTAGGGCCACAACTTACATAATACAAACAATTCCAGAAAAATATAGTTAAAAAAAATAAAAATTTAGGGGATTTTCGTATAAAGTTTTCTTTGGCCGATATTTTAGGTTAGGAACAATATATCGAGTTGCGGTTTTCGCGAGCTTGTTTAGGCATCATTCAGCTACTTGTTCATGTAAAAAAGTCATACCAATGCATTTAATTTTTTTTGCGAAAATTCACCGTTTCCGTCGGAATGTCGAACAAATCCCGACATGTGAAACTAACAAAACTTCAAATATTATAACATTTGTAGCCTAAGAATGGCTCATTTCAACGCGCCCAAGTTTGTTAAATCGGCTTAGCCGTTTCTAAGATACAGGGGGTTATTTAAGGAAACCTTTGGATGCCCCCACCACCTTATTTTTAGACATACGTCAAAAAGTGCCAAACAAAAAAAGTTCAGATTATCCTCGACTTTAAAAATCAGTTATTTTTTTATTAGGTTAATAAAGCAGAATTCACAGAAACATCACTTTTTTAGATTCAAGATTGCAGTTACGCCCCCTAGCGGCCATTTCAGAAACATGAAAATATTTTCCAGGTTTTTGTATTGGCCGTTTTAGTAATAACTTTTTTTTTCGCAAGCCTCTACGATGGATAGTTTCCCAGATACAGTACCTCGCATTCTTAGTTGGCCACCCTGTACAACTAGGTACTTACCAAGGTACTTACTAATATAAAATATTTTTCCATAACTGTATTATATGAAGTAACAAAATTTCACTGTTTTAAAACTAGTTGTAAAAATTAGATTTGATTTGTCAGCAGTTTAAGCTAAGAATAACTTTTCTGTCATAATGAGACCGAATCAGATCAAGTGTAGCACTACCTAAACTTGCCTTGCCGAAATGTTCAACCATGCAATAATTCTGGACTCAACAGAGTTGCCAACATTTATTTTGTTTTTGATAGAAAGATGCAGAATAAAAGTAAATTTAGAACAAATTTGTAACACGAGTTGAACGTCTGATTGGGTTGTCTCTTCCTTTTGTTTTTTAACTAGCATTTAGTATGAATTAACTGGTCAACTGTAATATTCACAAATTCGAAGCTAACTTCTACGACATGTACAGTAAAGCAACGAAAGTAGCCTCGTATATCTATGTTTGTGAAATTTCAAAATTATTGTAGGTTTTTTATATATAGGTCGATGACCAGTTTCGGTTATTTTTGGGAAAAGAAAACACTTTTTTTCAAAAATAAGCATCACTTCACTGATTATTCTAATCTATTCTGAAAGAAAAATGAGAAAAAACTTAGATCTCCCATAATTTAGAAACTAGTTTCCAAAACGATACGAAAACTGTAAAAATTGAATTTGAAAATGTTTAATTAGATCACATAGGAGTATCAACAAAGTTAAACATGCTGTAAATATTTATTGGGTTTGTTAATGGAATAAACGTGTGCCTTTTATAAAACTAATCAGTTCGAACATTAATTCCACATTACATAAATTTCACCAATTATTTTGGATCACCCGGTAGACAGACGCAAAAAAATCCAATTAAATTTTTTTAGGGGAAATTATAAAATTAAAACTTACGATAAATTTCGTATCCTTTTTTTCTACTTTAGTCGATTGATAATTATAGACAGTTTCGATAAAATTATCACTATATTTAGTATTATCACAATTAACATGTACCTCCATTTTTTTAAACAATTCACGGATCAGTCACTAAATGTAAAGTGGATCGATATTCCATGTACGGAATTCCTACTAATCGCCAAGGTCAAGAATATATTTCCGTTTAATATTGATTTATCTCAAAAGCCACTACACCTTTTACGTTCACATATTATTTTTATTATGTACAAGTATACAAAATAAAAATAATATTGATGCATAAACTATCGGAATGCAACAAACAGATTAACTTTAATGATACCCCTAATTAGTGAATACCAGGTGATCAAAAATGATGAGCTTCTTTAAATTTCCTACCTCTATTTGTATTGTAATGGTTAGCAAGTAAATTAAGGCGTAGCGCACCACAAATGAATTCTAGCGGACAAAATAAACAATCATAAATTCAAGTAAAGTATTTACAGTTTATTGTAAATGTGTAAGTACGTTTGAGATAGAAAAAGGCATTTTAAAACATCATGTCTGTACTACATTTTCAATGCGCTCTATAAATTCAAAATTTTCCTTTATTGTTGTGTAATATAAATCTAAAATTATATAGGCACAATGATTGTTATAAAACGTAAATTTTTAATGTTAAGTATGTATTAAAAGTACACAATTACAAATCAAGTTACTACATTAAACCGTTAATGAATCTTACGTAACAATGGTTATGGTATTTACGATACAACATTTGAATATAAGGCCAAGTTTAAATACTTAGATTTTCACTCATGTCCGAATTGACGCGAAGAGTGCGATATTATACTTAACACAATAATTATGATATTGCATCGACTATCGTTGATTTGTAAATGTATAGTTGTATTCACGAGAGTTGGCGTTCACGTCATTACTTGTAACTGTATGTATTAAGATTAAAATTTGAAGCCAATGGAGCATCAGTTACATATTTAAGAAATAATGACGTCAGGAATGAAATCTGCCAAATCGTAACAAGGCAGTGTTGCAAATAATACTTTAATTACCCACAGGTAGTTGCTTGTACCACTTTAAAATTGTCGTAGTAATATTTTACGTGCTTAATTAATGCATTATGTATAAAACGTATCTTAAAAAATAAAATTCTGATCACAGTTGAATATAAAGTGACTAATAAATTACAATGATTCTTCTACAGAACTTTCTTCCTCTTTTTCTGATTAACATGTATTTACTTGAAATGACAACCTTTCTACAGTTTCATCATACTTGTAAATAATATAATAGCATTTAAAACATTCACATAAATAAAGTGTAATGTTATTCACAATAGAAACAAAACACACATGCATAATTAAAATTTAAAATAATGTCCAAGATTTTATGGAAAAATAAGCACATTATTATTGATTTATAACTTGTAACTATAAAATTAAAAATTCGAAATATTGAAAATCAACATGATTTGATATTTTAAAACTTGTCATGCTCACTTAATTTAAGTGCAGCTACGTATTTCAAAATCGTACACTACTCTAAATATTGAAAAATCGATGTAAATCGATATTTAAAAAAGCATGCTTACTGTTTTAAGGTTATGAACGCTATAATCGTTTTATTATTTAAAGCTTTATACCAAAAGATACATGTGCACAATACATACCGTTTCTCTCACAAATCAGTAAAAAGAGCCTTGAAAAAGACATTTTATAAAGACTAATCGACAATAAATACTCAATAAACACGAAAATAACCTGCCAATGCAAAATGTGTATGACAAATGTCAATTTTTTGCGTTTGATAATGTACGGTCGGAGACTTCTTAATGGTAATTGGACGAACGTTTCACCGCTATAAATTTTTAAATTTAGTTCACATATTTTCCGGGATTTTTGTTTGCTTGGTAGAGCTATATACATACTGTACCTCTTGCACTACATTTAAGTTGATTAGGGGTCCTCCATTATCTAGTTCACGCTGGAAGTACTCCAACAAATTTACAACTAATTGTTGCGCTTGGGAACCTGTTTTCCCTTTACCAGACATAATAAGGCAAAAGTTCTAATAAGAACTGTTATTAATAATTTGAACAAAATAACTAGAAAGAACTAGTAAATAAAACGGCAAAACAACAACGAACAGAAATAATACGAGACGGCGTAAACTAAAAGAAAACGATGAAGTTATAAATAATGAATTAATTTGACAGATTGATGTCAAATCAGAATCCGTACAATATTAAGTTGAAACGTTGATTAAAGTCAGCTGTTGGACATAAGGACATACTCACTTCTCTCTTATTTTCGCTGACGATCACCTATACGCATGTCTTTACTTAAAACACATGCAAACTGTATTGCCATCTTTATCATGAACACGTATTAAAGTTTAATGATTGTTTAAAGGAATGTCGTGCATTCATTCGGAAACCTATGACGTGAACGCCAACTCTCGTGGATACAATAAAAGCTACATTTTATTAAGGAATTTATACAAAAGTTTATATAATTTTTTTTTTTACAAGGTCAAAATTGTTATACCTATACGCTATTCAAGCCACCAGCGGTTGTACGTCATACCTTAAAACTTACTAAATCAATGACGGGTAATCAGCGTTGTCAAGTGTACGTGTAAGGCAATTTAAAACAAATAGGTTAAGTGCGTACCGGTGAATTTAACAAAGTAATTAAAATTTGACGTGACAATATCGAGATATGTTATGAGTTTATATTCTCACAAGGTTTTAAGTTGTACGTACGTACTGCAAAGTGTGCGACAAGGATAAAATATGGTTGCTAACCCTGCCTGATTAATAACTTTTAATACCAGCTGTACTTACGATGGCATTTTAGCTTTAATGCAAATTTTATTAGAGTTTTATAGTAAATTATAATTATAGTATTGGTATGCGATTAATGACGTGCAACGGCTGTTGACTTGAATAGCGTATAGTTGCCGCAAAATTCTACAATACCTTAACTCTAATTCTGCTCAACTTATAATTAGGTACTTATAGAATATAAAATTAATGTTTAAACCTTTGATTAGATGTGTATCATGTGGAAAGCGCATTGCATTGAAAAGACATGTTTCAAAAAGAGAGATGGAACGAAATATGCACCTAATGTTTATAAAGAAGGTAAGCTACTTTTCCTTTTTAATATTCACAACACAGAGTGTACTCTTCTAACATGATGAATGTATTATCCATCTAGTACACACATACACGCACGCACGCCACGCACGCACGCCACGCACAGCACGCCGCACGCCGCCACAGCCGCACGCACGCACGTGCACCGCCCGCCCGCCAGCACGCACGCACGCACCCACGCACGCATGCACGTCCGCCCGCCCGCCCGCCCGCACGCACGCACGCCAATGTAAACTTGATTGCAATTATTACAACTAATCTGGTATACAACATTACTTTTTAATGTTATTGAGCCATTGTCTTTGACGTTTGAGAATGTATATTGTTTTTACACTTCTTTTAGCTATTTTGATATTTTTATTTTTGTTAAACAATGTTGTGATTCTGGTGGTAATTTCTTTGATGTTCAGAATCGATTTATGATATATCGGTTCCAAGTTTATTTGATTGCAGTATCATTTGATTGAAGTTATTGATGTGAAATATTATTAACTATTCTGTTCGTTTTATGTAAAAAATTATGAATGGGCTGTTTTGGATAGAATTTTTTATTAATATTTCTTAAGTTTATTAAGATTCTTTTGATGAAATTTGGTGTGAGAAAGTGTTATTACACTTAGATGTAATAACACCTAGGTTAGGTTTGAAGTAAAAACAGCATATTTGATGTGTAGCTAAGGTGACAATTTTGTCTCATTTCTAACAGCCTCACTCACGCTCGGCTGGCAAACAGAGATTCGACAAAAAGAGTATCACTTTAGTTCCGTATAAAATAATATACTATTATTCAAAAAAGTAACTTTTTAAACTACATGTATGAAAAAAAAGTTATAGAACGTCGCCAAACAACAGAACGTAAGCAAAACAACAAAAAACTAATGTTAAAGGCATTTCCGTTAACTTCCAAGCACAACTGTATACGTTCTTCAAACCATCTACTAGCTTTATTGATGCCACGGAAAACTTCTTTGTATTTCTTTAGTAATTGGCGCAATTTTGTACACTTGATCTTTAGCAAATCCCCACAAAAAGAAGTTTATTTTTGGTAAATCAGGAGAGCGCGGTGGCTAATGCTCCCTCTTCCAATCTATCTGTCAGCAAAGTCAGGGTTTATATATTCATGTATAGCGTTAGCGTGGTGGACTGGATCTCCATCGTGGAAATACCATACGCTATTTTTAATATGAGCCGGCAAAGTGTTGATTCATTTTGTAAATCCCATTAGATATACTGCACCAGTTAATCGTTGTTAAAAAAATAAAGGCCAATAACAAAATTTCCAGGTATTGCACCGCACACATTCAATGGCCATCTAGGGATGCATAATAGTGGAAATTGTTTCCCATTGTTGTGAAATGCAGCTATGTCTACAAATACTACTTTATTGAAGAAATGCCAGTCTCGGTAAATTGTTTGTTGCGCCCATTGAGAGAACTGGGCTCTTATAAGGTTATCTTCGGGGTATAATTCTTGCAGAAGCTGAACATGGTAGGGATGCATTTTATTTTCAACCACAATTTTCTGGACTCTTAACCGTTCCATTTGAAATTTGCCTTTGGAAAGTATATTGAGTCTCCGTTACCTTTAGCAATACAGTTAACTGATTTTCTTCATTAATTGCTATTTTGGTTCTCTTCTTTACGTAAGGCGTAATAATAAATAATGACATTTCAAAATGTAAACAAAATTGTTTCAACATCTCTAACAATTTTATTAGATAATATTATTACTGACGAAGATAACTGTAAGTGTATCGAAACGTTTAGATTGTATAATTTAACATACACCACTAAAAAACCCAAAAAAGATAAGTATTTTATTAATGACATTTCTAATTTCTAATATTAAATTTACTTCTAATAGCTTTTTGCTCAAACCACTAAAGAAGACAGGAAGAACTGCATTTCCGAAATGTTTCAAAGCACCAGTGACAATACGTTAAATGAAGTTAGTAAATAATTTGAAAGGCGGATACAGTAGTGTTTTGAAGTTAATGGACATCGCTTCGAACATTTATTACATCGTTTTGTTTCTTGTTTTCGTTACTTTCTATTGTTTGACTGTGTTCTCTAACTTTTCTCAGTGACGTAGTTTAAAAAGCTAATTTTTTGAATAAACAGGATTTTCCATAATCGTAATTCGATTGTTCCATTTTTATTCGTACAAAATTTCCGAACTCTTCTGGACTGATTTAACAATTGCATTTCTAATAGCGTTCTTAACTATTTCCGAAATGACAGAATTGACACTTAAAACGATAGATGTATCAATGAAAATGTCGTTGATGAGGTAGCGTTTATGCTTTTGTTTAAATCGTGGCTCTGACGAATATAATGTTACTAGCAAGGTATAAAGGGTTTTACTGGCGAATTTATTTGTTTCGACTTTGAAATAGTTGTACATAATATTCATTGAATATTATTCTTTGTTTATTATAATATAGTGTTAATGAAATTTACCTCGCAGCACTATCAGTATTTACGTTTCACATAAATTAGTAGGCAACAATAGCTACGATCATTTTCTTGTTGCTATAGATGGCTTAATAGTAATTTTGCTAATATACGGCCTTGCAGTGACGACGATTTCCTTATTGTTGTTTATGATCTTGACGAAAGCTTTTAACGTTGATTAATTAATGAGATTTTACTTTTTTTGGTTGTTATTTTTTTATTAAAATTTAAATTTCTGAATATAGATTTCTATTGATAAAGTTAACGTAAAGTAAAGTTTGCGTAAATAAGATTGATGACTACAGTTAGTCCTGCAGCATATTATTTTGTTTTGATAGGGTGCAATATCTTGAAGCTTTTATGGAGAATACCAGTCCAGAAACACAATTACTGGTTAATGCTACGAAAGGTAAGCAAGTTGTTGTTTGTTTTCAACATCGCTGTGGTGTACTAGCGTTTATTCGTGTGCTAATTAATCCTTTATTTTTAAATTTAAATAAACTTGTGCCCCTCTGATTTATGACTTAGCCTAATTTGACTTATGTTATTCTATTCATCCTACACGCAAAGCAACATTACAGCCACCCCCAACCACTGAGCTATCCGCACCCTTCACTTATCTGTTACATGAATCGTACTGCCATTTTCACACGTAACACACTATACGCAGAATTTCATACTGATTTCGATAGATATCTTAAGATGTGGGTTTACGTTGAGTTAAACACCCCGCATAGTGGAAAATTTTTCGCTGTGTGCACCTTGCAAATTATATAAGTTTTGTATGAAGACTTTTTTTGTGTTTCTCATAGCCAGAGAGTTATTGGACTTCCTCGCACAAAAAACCACTGTAACCGTATAAAACGTGTGTGGGGGCAGGGGCGGGTGGGCGTGCAGGCATGCGGGCGTGTGTATGTGTGTACATTCGTTTTCGATCGTGTGTGGGTGCATGCGTGCGTCTATGTATATTCTCGGAAACGGCTGAAAATATTTAGATCTTGTAAATATGTACTGTTTGGGCAAACTTAAAAGATAGGATAGTTTTTATCTTGATAAGTGACGGCCAATATTTTTTATTGCAAATTTAAAGATTTTTTACGGGGGGGGAAGTAAATTTGAGCGCAGCAAAGGGCGCCGGGTACTGCTAGTATATATATATATATATATATATATATATATATATATATATATATATATATATATATGTATATATATATATATATATATATATATATATATATATATATATACAGTATGTCCCCAGATCGACTTTAAAAGAGGGGAAATTCTCTTATTTTTGATTTCTCAGAAAATTTCATTCTTGAAGATTTGCCCTGCTTGTTTTCAATCCCCCGAAACACAAATTACTTTCTATTTTGCTCGTACGGTTCTCGAGATATCATTTTTCTTGAAAAATTGGACTTAGAATGTTTTTCCTAATTTTTAGAAGTAACTTTAGTAGGCGGATTTCATTGAAAAACACCACTGACAGAAATTGTCAAATGTGATAATTCTGTTGAACTGCAAATTAATTCATGCTGATTTGAATTGTATGCTATAATGTTGACTTTACAACAAAGAATTTATCTAATTCAATGTTACGGAACTGGGGAAGAGTGCTACCGAGTTGTTATCAGAAAATTCAACCAAAAATGCCCGGAGGTTGCCATTTCGAATGCCGGAGCAAAAAACTTGGTAACTAAATTTCTTCAAACAGGCTCGGTTTTAAACCTAAAGAAGCCAAAGAAGTTGTTCGATGAAGAAGATGCTGCTACTGTTCTCGCCGTTCATTCCGCAACAGAAGTTCCAAGGTTGTCTTTAAGAAGGAGGGCACTACGAATTGGGATAGGTAAATCTCATTTACAAAGAATCTTCAAGGAGAACAAAATTTTACCATTTAAGCCGCAATTTAGGCAAACTTTAGAGAACGATGATGAAGCCAAACGTCTGGATTTTTGTTTGGAAATGGGCAATAGAGTTTTGGAAGATTGAAATTTTCATAAACGAATAATGTTCTCCGACGAATCGACCTTTTCAACTAACGGAGTCGTTTCCTCCCAACATTGCCGTTACTGGAGTAGGACGAATCCAAACTTCCGAATTGCTAGTCGCAGACAATGTTTGCAAAAAGTTAATGTGTGGTGTGAGGTTTCGTACCATGGAATTATTGGCCCATATTTTTTTGATCAAAATTTAAACCGTTATTCATATTTGAAAATTTTGCAAAATTTTTTAACTGATAAACTGGATGAATTGCCATTGAACTACCAAATTGAAATGTTGTTCCAGCACGATGGATGCCCTTCTCATTATGCCGGTGCTGTTCGCCAGTGGCTCGATACAGAGTTCCATGATAACTGGATAGGAAGAGATGGTCTGTGGGGTCGTTTAAAACAAATTGTGTACAGTGAGCCATTAGACAATAATGTAGAGCAATTGAAAAATAGGATAGGGAATGCTGTCTAGTCCCTTTCAATCGAAGAAATAAGGCGCAGTTTCAATGAATTCAGAGCTCGCATTGAAATCTGTGCGAAAAAAGGAGGAGCATTATTCGAATAGAAAATTAATAGTTCAGTTTTTTGAGAATTTCATTTCATTTCAAAATCAATTGTTAAATTTATTAATTAAAACTTGTGAGACCAATTTGATTTTTCCTTTGAAACAAATCAATTTACTTCAAAAAATTACGAAAAGCTCGAATTTTTCAAGAAAAATATTATCTCGAGAACCGTTTGAGTTAAATAGCAAGTAATTTGTGTTTCGGGGGTTTGTAGGGCAAATCAGCAAGAATGAAATTTTCTGAGAAATCAAAAATAAGAGAATTTTCCCTCTTTTAAAATCGATCCGGGGACATACTGTATATATATATATATATATATATATATATATATATATATATATATATATATATATATATCCCATTCAGTCCTTGCGGTCCCATATGGTACCACTTTCCTCCCATTCAAATTTTCGCGCGCCGGTAGCAAACGCGCTGACAGAGAGAGGTCGACGCGTGCTTTTCTTGTTCCCAATAGTGCAGCGGTCCGCGCTCCACCTCGTATTCCCCTCCACTTGTAGTATTAAACCTGCACGGTCAGTCGGAAGTGTGTTTACGTTTGGAGCTCGCAACAATGGACATCCGCTTAGTGTAAGTAGCTCAGATTTTTTATAATTATGGTTGCACCAATGTTTCAATGTGTTTATTTTATTCCTAAAGCCTCACTTGTTATTGTGTATCAATAATATTTACCTTAACTTTTACGGGCTTAGTGTAGGGAAGTTGGAACCACTGCTGGTGCCGAACGGTACCGCTAGGACTTCAGATGTATTTTTCGTTCATTACTATTTATTTTAGTTTTTACGCCTTTTAAAGTAATTTACTGTAATACCGACCATTGTTTAGACTTCTTTTATTGTTGTTTTCATTTTTTTTGTTTTACAGACAGATACAACGCATAAACGATAGAAAAAACAAAAGTTTATTTTATAACGTTATAGTACGACGTTTTCTTCACAATTATTGCAATACACATTAGTGTGTGAGATTTTATGTCGACAATCTATTCACAAGTATCCCGCTTGCAGTTGAGCTGAAGAGTTGACGGGAACAGTTCGCGAAAACAGACTCCCAAAAACATTCCGATCGAAGAAAAGAAGAAAATGAATGGCCAACCACGTGGCACTTACCAATTCATGCAGGCTGAAAAGGAAGAAATAGTTGTGGTCAAGTGGAAGGACAACGCTGTTGTTACGGGTTTGTCTACTGTTCACGGCGTCCAACCGATCGAAAAAGCTGCCCGCTACTCTGCATCTGCAAAAAAGAAGATCATGGTAAATCGTCTAAAGCTGTTGTTGCAGAATACAACAAGCACATGGGTGGAACGGATCGGATGGACCAAAACATCAACAAGTACAGATGTGGGATTCGCGGAAAAAAGTGGTGGTGGCCTATCTTCACGTACCTGATAGATGCATGCATTACCAATGCCTGGTCATTGGTAAGACAGGGAGGGTCGTCTCTGACGCAGCTCGACTTCCGTCGGGACATTGCTCTGGTCTACCTGCGGCGGTATCAAAACCCCCCAAAAGGCTTAGGGAGGCCAGCGATTTCAGCCAGTTCATCCACAGATAACAGGTACGTTTTCAAAAAGTTTCGTCGCCTTTTTTCATATATTACGAATTTACCCACAAAGCTGACTTACGTTTGTTTACTTACAGGGTGTCTGATGGTATTCGTTACGACGGTCGAGACCATCTTCTCATCCCAACGGATAACAAACAGCGTCGCTGTGCTCTTGAAACCTGCTCAAGCCGAACTCGGTTCGAATGCATGAAGTGCGACGTCGGTCTGTGCGCCACCTGTAACGTGGATTTTCATGTAAAGAAACGCTAAAAAGGTAATATAAATATTAACTTTTAAAAAGTAAAGAACAAGCAGAATAAATACAATGCAACTTACCTGATTTTTTTTTGCAGGACAGCTTCCAGCCACGAAGAACCAAAGACCTCAACTCAATTTTAACGTTTTAGTGTTTAATAAATTTGATTTTAAAATGTTCAGTAAATTTCATTTTAAAGTTTTGATATTCAGTAAATATCATTTTAATGTTTTAAGCAATAAAAACATTTTTTAAATCGTTATTTAGCGTTTTTACTTACCCCTGCAATGTTTTTAACCCAATATCTTAATTTAGGTAAAATGAACTTATGAAGTCCTAGTGGTACCATATGGTACCACCTCGTATTGCCAAAATTAAGCACGCGAATTTAAAAGTAACAGTTGATCTTTGTATTATAGGGTCCCTAGAGTATAATATCTTGAAATCAAGAAGTTTTAAGAGCATAAATTCAGTCAGGCCTTAATGGGATATATATATATATATATATATATATATAGTCGAATTTTAAGTTTCCTTGTCGTCCGTGTGTTGAATTGGTGTTTTGGGTGCTGACTCGCGTTGGTGTTGTAGTCATCTCTTCAAGACTGTTTACTTGACGTTTCGGCAAGATACGTTTAACTTTCGGCTGCTGCTTCGTGTTACTGGTATTGAACTGACTCTTTTTAGTTGAGGTTCCGTGTTATATAGTGTTCTGAGTCGCTGGTTACGTGCTTGACTGCGTATTTTTGGTCCCTTTGTTGCGCGTTCACTTTCTCTACTTTCTCTTTTGTTGTTTTCTTTCGTTGCACTTTCACTTTCGCTTTGGTTTGTCGTTGTATTTGAATGTGTTTATCCATTAGAATTAGTTTCCATGTTGTCAGTAATCTTGATCCATCATCCCTGGTATTGAGGTTGTCTATGTGCTTCGATAGCCTCTCTGATGATGCGATATTTGTAATGCTCTATGTTGGCTAGCATTGTGGTGTTTTGAAAGTCAATTTTATGGCCTGATATTTGTACATGTTGTGCCAGAGATGAGGTAGTTTGGCCTTTTTTAACAGCGTTAATATGTTCTTCTCCTCTTGCCCCGATCTTCCTGTTTGTTTGTCCGATATATACCGAAGTACGTCCGCCACATGGAATTCGGTGTACTCCTTGCCCTTCTAGGTTTATTTGTTCCTTGTAAATTTTTAGCATTGTGTTGATCTTCCTTGCTAGTTTAAATATTTAAATTTAAATTATTTTTTGGCCTGTCATGGGATCTAATGTCCAGTTGTTTTGTGATACTGCGTGGATAGTGTTTGCTTCTGATGACCGTTCTAATAACTCGCTGCACATATAACGTTTAGATTAAATAAACTGTGATAATACGCGTAGTAATATCTATCATAATAAGTTTAAAAAAACTCGAGTTTGATAATAAACATTTTTTCTTTTGCACTATTAGCTCTGACCTACGCTATATTAAGGTTCGTAGATGATGCGCATTGCGATAGGTTTATCTTGTTCAACACAATATCGATCTTTTTAATTTAATTTTTTCTACACTTATTTGGTCAGCACACGAAAAGCGTACTAAATAATAGCAATCTTCGCGTCGGAAACTACACTTAGATCTTTATTTCCAAATAATAACAGTAGGAACCTGTAATGGGCGTAATACCCTTAGATATTACTTTTGTTTGTTTAACTCGCTCCAAAGAATAATAGTTGAGTCCTTTTAAACTTTTTTATAATTTCAACATTATTGAAGAAAATTTAATATTGTTATTGTGAAACTGAAATGATTATTTTTTATTACGTTTTATTAAAATTGAATAGGTTTATAAATATATCATTTACTAATTAGTTTTACTTCGCTTGCTAATGAGTTTCTGTTTGAGTAAATGAACTTTAAGATTTAAATTTACTAACTTCTTTCCTAATTGATTGCGACGACTAGCTCAAGCTAAAATAAAGAAACGATTACTGTTATCATTGACCAAAATTATACTTATTTCGATTTATGTATATATCTGGATTCCTATTGAGTTGACTTCTTTCTGCATTTATATATTCAATATTTGTATAAGCTTTTAATATTAATAATCTTTAGCAATAAAAGTAAATCAAACGTTATACTCATTTAATTAAATTCCAAATCTGAACAAAAATGCATCAATACGTTGTTTGCAAACATATATAAAATCAAACCCATATCTACAGTAACCTTCTTAAAACTATCATATAACAAATAAAATCTTTATCAGAATTAAACGTTTTATTTTTTTCGTTTAATCGTGATAGTCAAATGTAAAAGCTCTAGAAATCAAACACAAAGAAGTTTTATTTGTAATCACAAACAAAGTAGCTCTTACTTATTTTCGTTGCAAAACTGATGATGCAATGCTTGCGTTCCTTTGACCGCTAAATGGGCCTCAAATAGGTTAGAGACTGCTCTTCTCATGATGTCACTTAGCCGGCATTCAGGAACCATTCTCCTTTGTTGTCTTTATCTTTTCTTATACTTTTGTGTAGCTGAGTACACTTCTAATTTTCTTCCATCAGTTAATGATTTTAGTAAATCATTGTTCGATATATTTACACTATACAGTTTTTACTTAATTGTTCAGTTTTAATCACACACTGTTTCCGCTACCAACTGCAAGCGAGCTACGGAAAGCCATATTTTGATTATCAATGTTTTTTAGTTATTATACTTTATATACCGATCTATTAATTGGGCCGATTGTCTTATTGTAAATTTATCACTCGCTATCAAACCTTCAACTTGGGACACTTTCAACAAGCACTTAAAACGCTATTGTAAACTATTACACAACCTTTTTATTATCGCCAACTTGCCGATATTTGCACTTTTCATTATTTTAATAAGGAAGGTAATTTTCTACTTCTTGCTTATCACCGTTAATTAATTCTTATTTGTAATTTTCACACTTTATAGGGCAGCGTGACTATACAATGTCACTTATGCTGCGGCGTCAATCGACCGCTCATTGTCAACTCTGATCGCTTATTTTATGTGACTCTTCTTGTTCGCTTTCTTAACGCGACTCATTATGACAGCGTCTCTACTTGCTCCCTTCCAACACAAGAATGCACTTGCAAATGCATTAAATTTTTTCAAATTGAATATATAGGTAACTTATTGAAATAAACTCCAGCTTTTCATCTTAATATTAATTACATTCAAATACAAATAAACAATAACCATTTCTTTATCCATAAAAATAATATATAAATGTCTATAATTTAGTGCGAAATTTTGATTTTTCTAAAGCTCCCGTTATAAACCTATCATTGATCTATAGAATGTCACAGAATTTTATTCAGGTTAAGGGCGGGACAAATTCATTCAACACACTTTTCCATCCGCATAAATCTAACGTCCAATAATTTTTCGTTTATTCGCCCATTGCTATCGTTTCCATCCTTGGCTCAATGCGTATTAGAATGTTAGCTGACGTTATCATGAATGTTGTTCTCTCTTAACTACCTTCATACCATATCAATTTACGCATACTCTGCTCGAATAGAAACAAACAAAACTTAATACTAACAGCAAATCAAATTAAAAAGTGGTACCCAAAAGGTCGACACGCTACAGGTACTTCCCAAAATTTTGAGAGTAAGTTAGCAAAACTTATGAGTAACATTTGTTCAGCGCTTAATCTGTTGTCATATTTTTTATACATACATAAGGTTGCCTTACTATTATTGGTACTATTATTTTGTTTACGACTCTTACATCTAAACATATGCGTATTGCACCGCTTTTCTTTGTTACAATAGCTGAGTAATAGATCTTTCTATCACTCCCATTCCAGCATACGGCGTATTCCTTACGACCTCTTGACAAGCGGCGTGGTATCAGACACACTTATCCTTGTATGCAGCGCTGTACTGCCGATAATTTGTAACCTCTGGATGACCTTCACTTCCTTTTGTCTCCTATGGTTTGAGTTCATTTAATGTTTGCAATAACTCCCCATCAAATGTGCGCTCTTTTTTGCACGCTTCCAGCTTCTATTTCTTCACACTTCATTCAAATTGATTTCAAAACTTCTACAACGGTTTTCTCAAACGCTACCTCGATGCCATCTGTACAGCTGTTATGCCAACGCCTTTTACGTTAGGGTGGTTATTGTTCCTTGCCGTTCCAACCAAACAGTTCCAGATATGCAGGGCATGTTCAAGCAATTTGCAATTGGGAAAACCAATTACTGCATCTGCTTTTCTGTTTTGATAACAGGCATAATTTACTTTTCGATCTTGGATATCCTCCCTGTCACACCTTGAATTGATAGTTCCACTGCCAGAATAACGGATATTTCAGGAAGTTTTGAAACCTTCTGTTAATACGATATCAAAGCTTTTAGTGTTTATCAGTGCCATCTGTTGACTATTTAAAATTTTAACTTGCAGTTGCGGTACGAAAATATATGATGTAGAACGATCTTCCAACCTACCAAATTGGATATTTAAAAAAATGAAATAGTTTTAATAATATTTTTTAGGATAAATATGCAACCTCTTTTTTAAAACGTTCAACCAAAAATTGCGCCACTGAACTTCTCCCAAAACCTAATCGGCTCCAGGACAAATGAAAACCTTAAAAACCAAATTTTAGGTACGTACGTACCCCTCCCTCCTCCACACACAGACATTATGGCCGATCTTGGTGAAACTTTACCAAACGTTGAAATGAGGTAATAAGGCAATTTAGCATTAGTGAATAAAAGGTTCACTGCATGACCTTCTATACTACATATGTTCATGTAAGGTAGAAGGTAAAATGCACTGGGCACTCTTCATTCTCAGTTTTAGACTCACTAATAACTGGTTATTTGGTTTACTGTTTTTCGTTCTTGTTCAGGAAATAATTTGACGAAATGTAGTTTCCGCTCTCTGACCTCCTAGTTTCCCGAATCCTCTTCTTTTCTTTGCGGATTGACCCTTTGACGCAGGGGTTCACTGTTTCTTTCCGCTCTTCTATTGCTCGTATAGCCACTTCTCCATCCCACGTCGTTCACTAACCTTGGGTTCTTTCTGTCTCGATTGACTCTAATCCCATTATTTTTGCTCGGTTATATCTGCCCTCATTTGGTTCTTAATTTCTTCGTATAGTCTTTTCAACACTTTTAACAACTATTTTGTAGTGTTGATTTGCGTTGCAATCAATATCGATTCGATTTCATACGAAAAGTGCACTTTTATAACGTTTACAAAAACCTGCTTTGGAATGTTCGCTCTCCAATGTTAAGTACGGTCAATCCGAAACCACACATGATGCGTGTACGACCCATAGTTCCTATTATAAATTCAGGGTTCATTGATGGAAGCTCCGATGTTGGTCTGCTTCTCTTCAGACCAATATACATTCAAGAAATCCGTTTTGAAATCCTCAAAACTTCTAATTACGTTCTAACATTGCTTTCTAGGCATCCAGCTCCTTCGCGTTACTTTCTTACTTCATTTATTTGTATTTTGTCAAATTCACGTAGAAATCTTACACCCTTCTTTTTTTTTGGTTTCTCTTTCTCTAAGTGAATTATTGGTTGTATCTGTGTACTTTTTTGTTCCACATTTTCTGCACATCTACCTGCCTTAGACTGATTTTCTAGATGTGATACCTTTGCTGATATTTCTCGTTGTTCTTCTTTCACTTCACTCCCTAAAGTGTTTACTTTCTTTTCTACTGGTTCAATTTTCTCCTCAAATTTCTGATCTGTGTTTACGTTTTATCCTTCTGCAATTTCAAGTAGTTGTGAAACATAATCGTCGTTTTCTCTCTAAATTGCTACATTTGTAGATCATATACGTCTAATTTTTCCGATATTCTTGTCTTTATTACAGGAATTTTCTTCTTCTGTAAATCTAATTGTATTTATTCCTATGTTTATCCCAAAAATCTCTTGTTCTTGCAAATTGAATTTTTCCATCCATCATTTTAGATGGCGCGCATTGCGATAGGTTCACCTTGTTCAAGAAATCGATCTCTGCATGCACATTATATATATATATATATATATATATATATATATATATATATATATATATATATATATATGATGTACTCAACCCAAAACAAGTCAAACTTAATTTCAATTCAATTTAAACATTAGTACTCAAAAATCTGACACGCTTCAACATACTTTAAGTGTGTTTAAATTTTGTATGCATGGTGGGATTAAGCATGGGTGCGATCATGAAAGGATCCAAAGGTACAAAGTTAGGACTCTAAGCGGGAAATTATTACTCCCGTATTCACCTACATAACCGCACAAGATTACGTATATGAATTGATCATGTATATACACATGCAAAATATGTGTGTAGGTACATTGCTGAGTTATGGAGGGTATGCGAATTTTCAAAGTATTTCAAGCCTCTACAATGCTGTATTAACGAATTCGAGGCTGACTGAATACCCTAAAGCAGGCGAATGAAAAAATCTGGGTTTCTTATCCTTGTGGAAGTCAGAAAACGGGTGTGAATGTGCAGCGCCCTACTTGGTAATACCGTGCACGTATTGCACTAGCTTTGGTGCTATTATACTTTTCTCTTTATTACTGAACTATCTATGGTCTCGTTATTTACTTGTAATATGTGGATGTTTTAGTAAGATTTAAATTGCAATTAAAATGTGAACGGTTGCACGAATCTTTTATTAATGTTAAACTATGCATATTATTTGTTAATTAATTAATTACTATTTTAACAAGTTTATATGTAATTTTAACTATGCTTTATGGGACTTATATTTAATTTATTTTTATAATGTGTACAGTATGTAAATTAATAAAATACTTATCTTTTTTGGGGTTTTTTAATGGTGTGATTTAAATTACACAATCTAAACGTTTCGATAGCACTTACAGTTATCTTCGTCAGTAGTAATGTTTGTTAAAAATTGTTAAAGATGTTGTAAACAATTTTGTCAAATTTGAAAAATTAAAACATAAGCATAAGCCTGCTATTAATATAACAGTTTGAGAAACGTATAAAGCCAACTATAAAATTTTAGTATGTAAATTGTGCTAATAAAAAAATGTGGGTTAAATTTAGATAAATCATTTATGTATTATCTAATTGAGATTTTGATTGTATAACAAATGTGCAATTAACGAAAAGGAATCGAAACCTTGTTGGGCGATCAAATAAAGGGCCTCTATTAGCAATGTAAGCACTAATGGTGCTTTCGGTTAACTTCTTTATCATAAATGACGGCCACCTCAGCTTGGTTATTACTTTCTTTTATATAACTCAACTACCTCTTACCATACTGATTAATAAACAATTGGAGGGGTTTAATACTTATATTTCTAAATCAATTAAATTATAGAACTAAGTAGATCGTATTATGTTGTATTGTTCAATTCATTTTAAAAATGCTGGAAGTAAATCCTCGAATACTCAACAATGTTTCCACGAAAGCAATGTGTTGCAGAGTGTTCCTTTAGAATATACATCGAAAACATCATAATGAGGTGATATGCAACTTGCAAGGATATATAACTACGTACACTATTAGGGAAGAAAAAACAGAACAATAGGGGACGTTTTCAAAAGGAAGTGGATCACAGATTACAAAAGATGTGGAGATTCATTGCGGGAACGGCGCGAAGCGAATGAATTAAGAGAATGCGCCCATTATAGTAGATCTAAATGCGCCAATAACCTCAAACATATGTGCTAAACAAACGAAATAAACAGAACGTCATGTAAAGGAGAAATAACAGGAGGCGGTAAACAAAGGACATCGGATGAGGATGTTGCCGATGTGTGACGTCATCATAGCTCATATAAATAGGTAGTTTATAAATGGTTCAAATATCACTATTAATTTCAAACTGCTAGAGGGCTGGTGGTGTAGTGGTAGGAGTCGTCTTCCACGCCTTTGGTGCGGATTCGATTTCCGGCTCGTGCTTTTTTTTTCTTTTAGGTTACAGTAATTTTGTTTATCTAATCTAATTATGTTAGGTTACGGTAGTTTTGTTTTTCTTATCTAAAATAGGTGACGTCACACATCGGCACCATCCTCATCCGATGTCCTTTGTTTACCGCCTTCTAAAATAACATCAAGGGAATTAAAACAAATTTCAGAAAGCAACGTGGCGGAAGCCATAACTAAGTTACGACATGGAAAGGGTTTTAAAAAAATGAAATAGTCAATTACCCCATATTAAAACAAATTACAGAAAGCGATGTGACGTGAGAAGTGAGAAGTTAGGAAATAGAAATGTTTTCGAAAGAATGAAATAGTCAATTAGCTAAAAAAATGTGACCGAAAACAGCTCATTTATTAGTAAAAACTCTGCTTAATAACATTGTAGGAAAATCAAGAATAGTTGAGGGGTAGTTTAAACATTTTAAAAAGTGTGAAACGATGGATCTCGATAATTAAAAACTTTTAATAACTTTTAAGCTATTAAAGACCTTGTTATTAGTTATTTATAGTTACTATCGATGACTATCGTAAAATAACATACAATTATAGTACCTCTAGACTTTCAAAAAAGAGTAGTTGTTATATAGCGCTTGTTTTCTTATTCAATAAATTTCTTTAACATTAAGATTTATTAACGAGATGGCTTTTTTTAATGAAAACAATAACTACAGTTGCTGTTAAAACTTAAATTAAAAACCTTATATCTAAAAGCACAATTGAAACTGAAAAGATGAGTGTATATGATTTCAAAAAAATAAAATCTCTGAATCTGATACCAACAACTATAAATTATATAAGTAAGTTCAGAGTTAGGTTATTTAAATACTTAAATGACTGGGCTAAAATGTTATTTGGTTTTTTGGAAACCAGAAATTCTGAATAAACCTTAGGATAAAACCTATAAGAACCTATAGAATTTAGGCACCGCCAAAGATTTTTGAGTTTTTAACCTCTGATGAAAAAGAGTGGTGTTATAAGTGTGTCTGTGTGTCTGTGTGTCTGTGTGTCTGTGTGTCTGTGTGTCTGTGTGTCTGTGTGTCTGTGTGTCTGTGTGTCTGTGTGTCTGTGTGTCTGTGCGTCTGTGCGTCTGTGTGTCTGTGTGTCTGTGTGTCTGTGTGTCTGTGTGGGTGTGTGTGTGTGTGTGTGTCTGTGTGTGTCTGTGTGTCTGTGTGTCTGTGTGTGTCTGTGTGTCTGTGTGTATTGAAAGAACAAAATAAGTAAGGCACAGCAGACAGTATCACCTGTTTAAGGCCTCCGTGACCAGTCCAAAAACGCAGAACACGTCATCAGGTTTCAACTGAGTGACAGATAAGTACAATTTATCTTTGTGTGAATAAAGAAACCTTTATGTGTTTTATTTTCTTTGAATTTGAATATTAATTTTGAACGGAGAACATTCCCTTCAATTTTGATAGAAAATTATTGTTGTATGTTAACTGATAAGAGTACTAACCTAGTAATAAGATTGATTTTTATTTACGTATTGTAAACAAAGCATTGATGCATTTCGTTTCATTCTGGCTTTAATTAAATAGGTATATTAACGTTTGTTTTGTTTTTATCATTGACTATTACGAATATTAAAAAACTTATACAAATACCAAAATCTTTGATACAGAAGGAAGCAAATTTAATATATTTAGCAATTATACATATGAAGTAAGTTCAATGGAATTGCAAACTTGATAAATGATAACAATCATCATTTCTCATATTAATATAACTAATTCTTGTATTATCTAAGTTAGCTAGAGCATACTGATAAAAAAAAAAGAAAAAGGGAATTTATTGAGTTCATTTACTCACACTGGAAGCGGATAGCAATAAAAACATCATTCAACTCATGAATGATATCTTTCCAAATTAATACCACTTACAGTAAGTTAAAAAGTAATGATTTTACATCTCACAAAAACAATATAAATTTCTATTAAACAATTTTCAATCTATTAAAATCAAATAAAGAATACTGAATCTCAATTTTTGTAATGAGGGTGAACAAACCAGAGGATTAGGTCCATGTCTACGCTCATTACGAATGGCGCCCAACCCGATATATATTTAAAACCACCACAAGACGTCACCCCCAAAAAAGAGAACCGTTAAAACCTGTGTATCTATGTGTCTGTATCTCTGTGTATCAGTGTAATTGTGTATCTGTGTGTAAGTTTTTGCATCGTTTTTTTTAATCTCTAATTTAATGTTATTATAGTGGTTCATGAAACAAGTGATTTTTAATTACATAAAACCATTGTATACACATTATAAGTAGGACAATGGTAGGTTACTTTTGGACCAGCGCGTACAGATGGCATATTCATTTGAAGTGTATACACCAACTTCTAAACGCTATTGAACCTCTTAATACACAATATGTAAAATGTTATAGTTGACTACTTACATACCCGTGCATAACTTTGTCATACAAATAATTATGTAATTTAAAATTACATCAACACACTTGAAAACTACGCCCTCTATGAGTCGTGGTCCAGAAGTAAATCACTGTTGGTCTACTGGTAATACATATACCATGATCCAGTGTAAAATATAATATGTTTGTAAAGATGTTGAAATTATAATAATTTAAAATGGTGTAATCTACTATAAAGTACCAGTAACAATGTGCATTGAACAAATTCACCGCATTTGTTGTTTTTGAGCTATGTATGGTCGTTATTATAGACACCGATGTAAACTGTTACCACATACGGTCATTTAGATACGGCTCGATCTTTTGAGCTTTTTGACAGGTTTTTTCCCGCTTCGCATTGTTAATTTCAATTGCTTTTTCAAAACTTTAATATGTGATTTGTTATAATAATTTTTAATAATTATGTGCAATTAAACTGGATATAAATGTAATTTTTTTTGTTTTTTTACAAGTCTTCGTACAATTTATATCATTTTTAGGTTATACAGCACTAAGCAACCCTTAGCCTTCCTAAGCACAAACTACACCTTGATCATGTGAATTTAAATATCTAAAGAAACTTTAAATATTTTTTTACCATTCAATGCTTTGAAACAATCATCTACAGAAATGGCAGGAAAAAACGAAGTTGAAGCATGTTGTTCTGGTTTAATATCAACGAAAACAACTGAAAGGAAAAAGAGTTTTGAATTGTTGCTATCATTATTGGAAAATCAAACTGTTATTCAACATTTAAACACAAGTTCAGATGGTATTTCTTGGGATAATGTTTTGAAAGCTTCACATTTATTCTTACGAAAGGTAAAGTAGCGAGGAAGTGATCATTACTATGTCATTTTGCAATTAATAGGAAGGGCAGAAATTACATGAAGATGAGGCTAAAAGGAAAGTAGTTAAACAAAATGGTTCAAAGTATGGTGCATTATTTGTTAATGTTGCTAATGCTGCCAATTTAAAAGGTTTGTATTTTTAATTTGAAAATTTTTTATTGTTATTTGAATTTTTAGAAAAAAATCTTACTATTTCTAAAGTGCTTCAGTGTATTTTTGAATTTTTTGATTCTCGGCTTTTAATTAAGTATTTCAGTACTTCTTATTTAATTGTACTACGAGACCAGGTTTTGTCTTCTGTTGATTGCTATGGGCAAATTAAATCTGAAGAATGGCTACGTAAGTAATATAATGTATACTTTGAAGACAAACTGTAGTACTAGGAAACTAACATATGTTGTGATACTATCAACTGTTCTCCATACTAAATTAATACTTGCTGATGAAATGCAGTTATATTATTAATTTGATCATAAGTCTATCAAATCTGCTTTAAACCAAATTTAATGACGAGTTAGAAATAATATTGTGAGTTTTCAGCAGAACATTGCTTGAGTGTAAATGCCCAAACTCAGCATTTGTGTAGTTTGAGCAAGGAAAAGGTTAAGTAATCTGTCTATTTGAAATGGTGGAAAATTTAGGTGTTATTATTGACTACTTTAAGTTTTATAATACTCATAACACAATGCATTTGGAATGTGAATGGTGCTCTGTTGCTGTTACATTTCAAACCCTTCCACTAAAACTCTTATTTACCAACCATTTATGCTTTCTAAAATAGATTTTTGTGATTTTCTTTACGATTCCAAGTTAAAGTCAGTTGGTGTAATAGAATTGAGACATTACAAAATTCACATTTGAGACTATTTGGCTTAAAGCAGATATTTGTAATAAGTTAAAAGGCAAAGGAATGGTGAAGTATCAAAAATTAAGACAAGTTGTGAACAATTTGTTTTTTCACTCCTATATTGGACATTGCATCATCGATCACTAAATATAAGTAACATAACTTTTTCTGCATGCATGCGGTAACATGCACTGGTTTTCTTCCCTCCATTATTAAGCACATTCAAAGCATATACTCTAACTGAGGTTATAGTTTTTGAACAAAATGAAGTTTAACGAACTTAAAACGGCTCCAAAAATTAAAATACCTGTTTTAAATTGTATTAAAAGTCTGTATAATCGATGAAATTTAGTTGCACTGCCGGTAATGTAGACAATCGCTTTATGGACCAACTAAGATGCTTGATTAATTAAAAATACTGAAGTAATTGATGTATTTTAAAGATTACCTAATAAATTAATTATGTGGGCTGTGAGCAGTTTGTAGTAGATGGGAACAATGTAAGGCAACTTGCTATTTGTGAAATTTTCTTGTTTATATGCTGAGAATTTTTAAGAGCTTGCGATATGAGTAAGCAAATAGCAATTAATCGGTAAAATTTGGATTGAACGATTATTATTTTAGTTCACCAGCCCTCACAGTTTTTGATTGAATCATATTATGATTATGAATAAACGCTTTTTTTTTTTTTGGGCTATTTTCTTGTGTTTGGAGCATACAGTTTCAGATTTCATCATAAGGTGGAAAGATGTGTAACCAAAAAGGGGGTGGATATAAGGTAAGTTCCCTATGTTTCCCTGCCCCTTCAATGCTATCATCTTGTATTTGCGTACTTTACAGTTAATATTTATCGATCAAAAGTAACTCAATGTATGGAGCACAAGGTCAACTTTACCTAATAATTTGTATACTCTGTATACCTGCTATACACAATTTCAACTCAGTAAGATCAAGAAATTTGGCGAGGAGGGGGGGGCTAAGATTTATAGGTTCGGTACATAATTGTAGCGGGGAAAACGGAAATCTAAAAAGCTAACGCTAGAGTAAGGGACGTTAAAGTGTCTTTTAATTAAATTAAAATAATTAGCGTCGCCTAGTGTAAAAAGAAAATGCAATTAGTATTCGTTCGAATGTTTTGATATAAAAACTATTTCTTTTTACACTTGTGTAACGGCTTTAAATTTTTTTGAATTACGGAAGCAAGTGCTACTGTTAACATGTGATGAATCTGTTTATGAAACTTTTAGTGCAGTTGTGAACACAATAATGGCGTTTGCCCTACGCAGATGAGTTCTATAACTTATTGTCCAAAATTATGTTAGAATATACAATAGGATTTAATTTTAAAATCTAATGAAATTTACCATTATAGTTATTAATTGAAGGAACCATCTTTGTGGTCAATAAATGTCATTTATATACGGTTAATTCTCTATAACAGATATTTATAATCAGTAGCAATTGTACTAATTTAGCTAGCCTAATTTTTCAACTCTTTTTGACTTTTATCAACATTCTTGCACATTGGTATGAGAATGAATTTACCTTTTATGTACGATTACTATTTAAAATTAGTTTAACTAAGTTACGAGTTTCGATATAAAGTAAACTATTCATTACAGGTGACGTATTAATTAATTGCTGATTTAATTATGTTCTACCTACAATTATATTTCATTTCATTGACATATGTTATCAACCTTAAATCCTGGCGGCCTTGGATAATTTAAATATAAAGTTTAGTGCATGTAATTTTAGCGTTCTAATATTTGATTTATTAAATGATCTATCACTAACTTCTTATAATTAGTCTCAAGCATTGTTACGTTTAGAGTGTCACCTCCGTTCATTTTACACATAGGGGAATGTAAACATAGTGTCCCTATTTTTTAGTGAAGAATTTACTGGCGAAGAGGAATAAAGGTTTACTATTTAAAAAATTGAAGTTTTAAATTTTCAAGATGAAATTTCGGACCTGAAACGGTTTGACTTGATTTAATTGAATTTTAAAAACTTTCTTTTTTTGTCACAGACTGCATCTAGCAAAAATTTCGAAAAAGCTGAAATACTTCAAAAATCGTTCACCTTAGACATATAGTACCTTATGTGAAGTCGCATTGAAATTTAGTGGAGATTTTAAAAATCCAATAAAACCTAGCGCTCTCCGTTTAAAATAACGAACTTAGGGTTCATTACTGGGTAATTGACAGTTATATTCAACTGGAAATATTTGACCTAAAACGGGGTCTTCGGATAACCCCTGTTTAGTTAACTCTTATATTACCACTAACATAATTATGTAAAGAAGCTGAAGTGTATCACTGAACATTTACACTAGAATTTTATGGGAAACACGTAAAGATTAGTAATATTGATTTTGTGCTTTAATTACCTGTTTTGACAACTTTATTATTTCATTCACGTCATAGTATATGTTTCAGAACAAGCTGGAATCGACGTTTATGTCACTTTTATTTTTATAGTGACATGTTTTTCATAATTAGTTTAGATGTATTAAAAAGAGAGGTTTGATTTAACTAATCGGAAGAATGTAGAATACCTTTTATCCGTCATAACGAGCGTTAATCACGAAATGACCGTAAATTCAGGCATCGAAGGGGCTCTGATGCTGAAGATGGCATATCTCACTCTTCACCACTAATAGTTACTCGATTTTCCACCCTAGTCACAATGTTCTGGTGGTGGTCCTCTTAATGAAAAGGATAGTGGCGAAGATATGGTAGAAGAAAGTTTGATAGTAAAGGAAGCGGAACAAGTTACATCGCGGTCCTTTCAGCGATGAAAATGAGAGCCATTTCAACAATTTAGAGGACTGTAATAGCGAATTGTATTGGAGCACGACATCAGAGAACTCCCCATTTTTTAGCAAACACAAAGTTTTAATTAACCAATTTGGCATTTCGATTAGGGTGCAAGTTGACATAAACTGTTACAATTTTCTTAAGTGTGCTTACACACATTTTTACAGTATATTGTGGAGCAATAAAATTTGTTCGCTAAATAACGTAACCAAGTTCTAGACCTAACTCTTGATCAACTGAAAGTGCATATTACCATTATTATGCAACTTTCGGCTTTATTTTGGAGTAGGGAGTGGAACTTTAAGGTGATGTGAATTAAGAGGATTACTACTGTAAAAAGGTTTTTGCTAGATATTTTCATTTGAAGGATAATTCTTGTATGTATTTTCATCACAACGTTTCAAACTTTCATTCCATGCATCGAAATATCTCGCTGTAGACGATCCATGATTAAGAAACTCCTTAAAGAAATATATGCCCATGAAGCCGATTAAGGGTGTTTTTAAAATATGGGTAGAACTGGGTATTAGGGTTTAGGAAGGAAGATAAAAAATGGTTTTGGGTGAAATGGATGGTGTGATCACTGGAATATTTGTATTTCTAAATGGAAAGAGAGAGGCACAAAATCAGTCAGTGTTCTGAGTACAATGCAAAATCCTCTGAAAGAGAATGAAGTCCGCAATCTGCAGCTGATTACAACCATTACATGGGTGTTGTTGATTACTTTGATCAACTACTTTCGCATACATCATCTCTTGGAAGAGCATTGCCTTCTTGATGCTTGCATTGTAACTAGTTATATTATTAACAACACTACTGTAAAATAGACCAACAGTCGTACCAAGCCTATGACTAATCTTCAATTCAGATTTCTTTTAGTGTCGGAGTTGATAGGATCGTATTGCCGTTGAACAAGAGCTGGACCATTGTAACACTACTGTTCAATAGACCAACAGTCGTACCAAGCCTATGACTAATCTTTAATTCAGATTTCTTTTAGTGTCGGAGTTGATAGGATCGTATTGCCGTTGAACAAGAGCTGTCCATTGTCTCAGTTCGGCCATAGAAAGAACGGGAATGGTTCAAACGGACTCAATACTGTAAGGCTAAATAACGTAGAAATCATTTAGCAATGAAAGGTAGCAAGCGCAGGTGTTGCCATTGTTGTATCAAGGCTGCACAACAAAGATCAAATATATTATGTACCGAGTGTAGTGTTGTGCTGTGTCTAGAGTTTCATTCCGTTCCACAAGTCATCTTGAGTTATTGTAATGGTGAACTGTAATATTACTAATCTGAATGAACAGAATTGAAGGGGTAGGGGAACATAAGGGAACTTACCTTATATCTACCCCCTTTTTGGTTACACATTTTTCCACCTTATGATGAAATCTGAAACTGTATGCTCCAAACACAAGAAAATTGCCCAAAAAAAATAAGCGTTTATTCATAATCAGTATATGATTCAATCAAAAACATATGTCAATGAAATGAAATATAATTGTAGGTAGAACATAATTAAATCAGCAATTAATTAATACGTCACCTGTAATGAATAGTTTACTTTATATCGAAACTCGTAACTTAGTTAAACTAATTTTAAATAGTAATCGTACATAAAAGGTAAATTCATTCTCATACCAATGTGCAAGAATGTTGATAAAAGTCAAAAAGAGTTGAAAAATTAGGCTAGCTAAATTAGTACAATTGCTACTGATTATAAATATCTGTTATAGAGAATTAATCGTATATAAATGACATTTATTGACCACAAAGATGGTTCCTTCAATTACTAACTATAATGGTAAATTTCATTAGATTTTAAAATTAAATCCTATTGTATATTCTAACATAATTTTGGACAATAAGTTATAGAACTCATCTGCGTAGGGCAAACGCCATTATTGTGTTCACAACTGCACTAAAAGTTTCATAAACAGATTCATCACATGTTAACAGTAGCACTTGCTTCCGTAATTCAAAAAAATTTAAAGCCGTTACACAAGTGTAAAAAGAAATAGTTTTTATATCAAAACATTCGAACGAATACTAATTGCATTTTCTTTTTACACTAGGCGACGCTAATTATTTTAATTTAATTAAAAGACACTTTAACGTCCCTTACTCTAGCGTTAGCTTTTTAGATTTCCGTTTTCCCCGCTACAATTATGTACCGAACCTATAAATCTTAGCCCCCCTCCTCGCCAAATTTCTTGATCTTACTGAGTTGAAATTGTGTATAGCAGGTATACAGAGTATACAAATTATTAGGTAAAGTTGACCTTGTGCTCCATACATTGAGTTACTTTTGATCGATAAATATTAACTGTAAAGTACGCAAATACAAGATGATAGCATTGAAGGGGCAGGGAAACATAGGGAACTTACCTTATATCCACCCCCTTTTTGGTTACACATCTTTCCACCTTATGATGAAATCTGAAACTGTATGCTCCAAACACAAGAAAATAGCCCAAAAAAAAAAAAAGCGTTTATTCATAATCATAATATGATTCAATCAAAAACTGTGAGGGCTGGTGAACTAAAATAACAAATCGTTCAATCCAGATTTTACCGATTAATTGGTATTTGCTATATCGCAAGCTCTTAAAAATTCTCAGTATATAAACAAGAAAATTTCACAAATAACAAGTTACCTTAGACTGTTTCCATCTACTATAAACTGCTCACAACCCATTAATGTTTTACGTAATCTTTAAAATACATCAATTACCTCTGTATTTTTAATTAATCAAAATACAGGCACTTGATGCTGGCTCGATATTCCAAATATTTCAATTTTCACAATTTCGGTCGACATTATTTCTTTCAATTTTATTGCGCAACTCTGGTTTGAGTATTTGACGTGAAACTTTACACTGACGCTTCTAATAAGTTATTCTTCTTTGCTAAGGTAAAGCAATATTTTCTTTATCCACGTATCCGGTCTAGGTTAACTGGATATCAAATACATCCACTATCCCTATATATATATATATATATATATATATATATATATATATATATATATATATATATATATATATATATATATATATATATATATATATATATATATATATATATATATATATATATATATATATATATATATATATATATATATATAATTTACTGTCTTTTCAGTTGTCATTTTAAATTGTAATCGTAACATTGTATTCATCAATTCTACTGTACAATAATGTTAGTTTATAATTCTCGCATTTAGTATGTAATCTTTATGATGTTAATAGATTATTTCTTACTTATGTTCATTTTACACAGATTCCTGATGAAGAAGTAAAGTATTTCGCAAGCTTGAATTAAATAGTAATTTTCATTTTTAACTAGACCACATCCCGTTATTATATATATATATATATATATATATATATATATATATATATATATATATATATATATATATATATACAGTGCGCTCAGAAAGTAACGGGTAAATTCATTATTTTCGAAATCGTTAATTTGTGGTCAAAATCGTGCAACACGTCGATTGTTTATTTTGATTCCGGACTCTATGCTGTTTCCGGATATGACGTCAAAGTTCATATTTTTAAATGGCAACCCTGTATGTTCTTCGCGGAAATCGATGCAACTCTTTCTCCTGAGCTCAAAAATGCCCTATTGGGATTATTTGAAACAGTATGCGCGATATTAATTATTAAATTTGACATAATTCGAAAAGTGGTGCGGTGTTAGTCAAGAACGAAACTGGTGTGATTGAAATGTAGGCTTTTGTCAAAACAACAAGTAACTAGGTTTATTTTTATTTTCAAGCGGTCGAAAACCGCATATTTATGTATCGTTATAGGTAGACTTGAAGTACGTATTTCTGTCACCGGAAGACAAAAACCCCTTCAAGTCTTATTTTATGTTTGTTTTCGTTCAGGTTATGTCATATCCGGAAAGTGCGCAGCGCCATCTACATGTTCGACACAGCATAAAGTCCGGAATCAAAATAACAAATCGACGTGTTGCAGCATTTTGACCACAAATTAACGATTTCGAAAATAATGAATTTGTGTTACTTTCTGAGCGCACTGTATATATATATATACATATATATATATATATATATATATATATATATATATATATATATGTACATATATATGTACATATATATGCAGTACCCGTCTACCCCCACCAACATATTATGTCAACTGAAATTAATAAATTTTTGGCCTCCATGGCTCCATAATCCAGCCCTGAAGTTGTAGTCATGTATAGGGTAGCTAACATGGTAAATATGGCTTCATTGTCTTCTATAAAACGTCTCACTGTACTCTCTCCCTGAAACACACTCTAGTTACATTTAAAAATCGTAATCCAAATTTTTTCAGTTACGAAATAAACCAAAAATGGAGTACCTATTTACTAAGTGTTATAGTCATACAAATATGCTTAATGCGTAACCAGTGGGCCATTTTTATTTTTTATTTTTTTTATTTGTAGGCAGAACCCCTTTCAAAAAAAAAAGCTTCCTGGATGGTACTGAAAAAACTCGAACAATGTTTTTTTCTTAATTACTAACTCACGCTGTGTGTTAATCAAGCACTGGTATAGAAAGTGCTTAAATTCTATACGAAAAACATTTTGTTTTTATCTCTAAATTTGACGAAATTACAGTGTTTTTGCTGAAACCCTGCATATTACCAACTTTCTGAATTTATAGAGAAACAGTTTTCTAGTGGAATAAACTGATACTAATTTAAAAAACATTTTTTTCAACTTGCTTCCATTTTGATTCTTTAATAGACATATTAAGAAACATGACATCATCATCACCGAAGTCATTTTGACCGTTAATTCACAGGCCATTTCTCAAAAAAATTTTAAATTGGCACAGCTTGATCCGAAATTATGTCGTCCAGTGGAAAACTTAGATGTGAACAATCTCGCGACCGTATTTTTGCAATTTTCAGGGGGCGTACATGCAAGATTATCTTGATTATCTTCAATTTTCGTGTTTTGTGACAGAATTTGGATAAAACAAAAGGCGACTAGATCAAATTTTCACTTTTAAAATTAAGACATTATCAACTGTCACAAAAATCCCTAAATCAACTAAAGTAAAAATGTTTGTTTAAATTTAAATGGTAGATTACAAAAACGTTTTTCATAAGATCCATCTTGAAGCACGAATTCAGTTTAAAAAAACGAGTAGCGTACTATTATTAAACACAAAATTATAAACCGGAATTACTGCTTAATACCATGTATTGCCTTCCCTAGCAACTCTAAGAGTTTTATTCTACGCGGCATACTGGAAATTAGGTTTCTTATCGTTTCTATTGGTATACGATCCCATTCTTCTTCAACCCACCATTAAGCTTTGGCATTTTGTTATTAAATTCTGATTAAATCTTTCACCAGTCCTTCTCCACAATCTTTTTCTTCCATCCACCATGTTAAGGCAAAACCTTGACCTACCCGTAAATAAGACATTTAACCATTCAGAAATATTCCATTTTCCCTAATTTTCAACGAAATTTCTTATAGTAGCACGAAGTTCGGGCAATAATTTAAGACCCTTTGCAGATCTCCTAGCTTTTAAATTAACGTCTTGTAGACGTGTACATACCGTTTGCTTACTTACTCCAACATCACGAATTACCGAAGATCGTGCTGAACATTTACCGCAGTATTTGATCGATTCCGTAAAATCCGCAATCTGAAGAAGCGATCATCTATCTGTTGGAGAAGTTTTTCGAGGACGACAGAACCCAGTGCTTCCTGAGTAACGTTTACTAAAGCAGCTAATCTTGATACTTGTTCAGGATTTATTTGAGGCATTTTATGTAATTTTAGTTATTAAAACTTTTTTTTATTAATTAATGATACAATGCCAAAGGTTCAAATATGGAGGCATACAACAAATTGACTGCTATGGCAACGGCAATTGTTTTTCAAAGCCAATGTGATCCTACAATTAAATAAACTTGTGGGATAAACGTAATGTTTCAGCTAAAATGCTGTAATTCAAACAAATTTAGAGATAAATCAATCAATAAAAAAACGAAATTCTCCCAAAAGAAGCGTCTTTCATATATAGTATAAGCACTCTATAACATTGCTTGATTAACACACAGGGTGAGTAAAAAATTAAAAAAAAAACCATCCAGGAGGCGTTGAAAAAAATTCTACCTCTATAATTTTTTTTTTTGAAAGGTAAACCAATCAACAAATAAAAAAAATTTTAAAATTGACCTACTGGTTTGAAAAATATGACATTAAAGTAAGGTAAAAAATCAAGTGCGCCACTTTTTTTGGAACTGAGTGTATATTGTGTCAGTCCCTGTTTCTATGTACTGAAGTATCATTATTGGTCTCTAGCTAATAAAACCAAATTCCGTTGCTATCAGTTCATTACTTTTCTTTATTTATATTAATGGTAACATTACTGCAGGTAACTAAATGAAATGATAGCAACAAATCAACCTAGATTCCTAATAACGAATTTCGCGCCACTTTGTATCTGCGATTTTAAAACTTAGGGGTGAATTTTGGTATATTTAATCTCGGAATGACAACCAAACAGCATATCGGGTGTAAATCAAATAGGGTCCACCCCTGTACCTTTTGAACGGGTCGTTAGATTTAGTTCAAGTTTTGACCGGTTATATTAGAGCCAGTTTGGGATTTTTTTTCATAAAAAAACAATATGACTGACTTCCGGTCTCACCGGAATGACAACAGCTGAAAATTTAAATGGAACAATCTGTATATTTTTACATGTTTGGATTCGACGGCTTCAAATACATACAGTTCATCTGACAAATGTCAACTCAAACGCCATTTTACTTTGATAGAGTCGGCTTCAGGAGCATGTTGTGTTAATAAAAATTAGAAAATTAAAAATTACTGCTTTATTAGGAACTAAGGAAATTACTACGCATATCGTTTTACTAGTACTTGAAGGAGCTATTTAATACAAATGTATTTTTCTATTGGGAACAGTGAGTTTTAGTTAAAAAACCGTAATTTTTAAATTTGATTGTTAACAAACTTCACCAAAATTAATTATTAGAAAAAAATAATATTGTGGGGGTACGTCTATCTATAATTTAAATGACGTCATAATGACCTAAAATTAAAAAAATAAAATTAAAATGGCGCCTGAGTTGACATTTGACAAATGAACTATATGTATTTGAAGCCCTAGAATCCAAATATGTAAAAATATACAGGGTGTTCAATTTCCGGTGAAACCGGAAGCCGGCCATATTGTTTTTTTAATGTAAAAAATCCCAAACTGATAGTAATATAACCCACCAAAATTTGAACAAAATCTAACGACCCGTTCAAAAGTTACAGGGGCGGCCCTTATTTGATTTACATCCGGTATATACTGCGGGACTGAGGCATCTCTTAACCCCTCGAGTGATTGTATGATTGTAGTACATTCACTTGCGGGATTAAAAATAGTTCCTCAGTCCCTTAATACTAGGGTTGTTCAATGGAAACCCATCTTTGGTCTACAAAAAATATCCCATTGCTTCACCTACCGATTTATACCTTGTTCGTAAAATTCTCGTGGCTGCTGGTTGAAGAATTCCTTGACGGCGTTTTGTATTTCAGTGTCCGATTGAAAGCGTCTCAATACCTTTTTCAGTGGACCAAAGATATGGAAATCGCAAAAGTGATAAATCTGGTCTGTAGAGGGGGGGATGTTCTACACCCCTCCATTTTTTTCTTTACAAATTTTCTTTCACTACGTTTGAGACATGAGGTCATTTTGCTTGATGAAGCTTATTCAGAGTTTCGTTGTATAGATTTAATATGCACTCTGTGTTCTTTAATTTCTGTCATCAATGGCCCTTTGTTGTCAAAAAAAAAAAAAAATGTTAGCATCACCTCACCTGCAGAAGGTTGCCTTAAACTTTTTTTGGTAGTGGTGAATGACCACACGTTGATCAAACTCGGACGGATTTTTATAACAAATGCCATTTCAAAGTCGCAACATTTAAAATGACTATGAAATATAAATAAACCAAACTGATTGTGTGACAGTTACAAACATTACTGACATTAGAAAACGTCAACTGGGTGATTAAATTTTTTTACAAGGCTAATTTGACTAAAGATGGGTTTCAATTGAACAACTAAATATATAACCTAGATTAATAGGTTTTCTAAACTGAAAATTTTTAGAACTGTTATTTTTCATCAAACGTCAACTAGAGAATACTGTACACATGGATGAACTTAAATTATTGCAATGTCTTCAATTATTACTAAAGATGGGACCTCTACATGGTTTAGCAACTACACAGATACGTCAACAGTTTTCTTTTATATCAGAATTGTGTCAACGATTGAATCGGTCATTATCCAAGAATCTACAAGAAGTTATCATTAATATACTATTAGAATTCGTAAAGCATGTAAGTTATAATTTTTTCTTACAATCGAAACATAAAATTACTCTACTTTACAGACTGCAGAAGATAACCGCATGGCTTGTTGTAAATTAGGAGAAATTGCTTTTAGTAGTTTAATTTCAGCGTACCAATCACAAACTGTAGATTTTAACGTTAAGGTAAAGGTATAAAAATTATTCTTATTGAAATTTTGTCAAATTTGAATTTATCTCAGGTATCGATATTGAATTTTTTTTTGTTTCAAATACAAATTCATCATCCAAAAGGTTCAGTTGAGGGAAGCCTTTTGTCTTATGCATTCTCTTGGTCTAATTGGAATAAGTTTTTACGATCATTATACTCAATTCTTTATCACGAAATGCTTGATCTTGAACAGATGATGTTTAAATCTACTTCAATTTTATCCAAACAGTCACACAATGATATTGCATCAAACGAAGTTTTTATATCACTTTTCGTAGAAGTGTTTCGCCAGGTACGTAATTGTTATATGAAGCAAATGTAATGATTAATTTTTTTAGATAGTGCATTATAAGAATATAAAATCTGATGAAATGTATCTGTTTGATGGAAGTCAGCCACCAAGTAAACGTGCTAAGACGGAAGTAGGTGTATCTGCGATTATATCGAATATAGAAGATACCAAAGAGTGGATTTGGTAGTTATCGAATAAAAAATGATTTTGTTTTATTAATTTTTTTCAGGATTAAAATTATGACTGAAGTTTTGAAAAAATATCCAAAAATAATTGCTCCTAATGAATTTGTAAGGTTATTAAGTATTCTTTCTGCATTACAATCGGAATGTAAATCACCAAGCTTAGGTTGTCATTTATATGAATGTTTAACAGTGTTAATAGATATAGATGTTCAAATTGGAGCGTGCAGTGAACCCATATGGACAATTGTAGCAGAATGTACATTAAGGTAAAGCAAGTATTTTAATGGTTTACTACTTTGTGTAATTTGTTGGAAAATAAACCCATGTAAGGTTTTTCTCTGGAATTGGTCACGTTGATTTGACCAACCTATCGTGATTATGTTTCTAAAGGGGTAACTTGTGCAGTGGTACACAAAAGTGTCAGCCAACTTGGGTGAAAAGAATAATTTGTTTTCAGCACCAATTATGGTACTGTTTCAAATAGCGTAGTCTAAGCTATCAAAATAAGGTTAACTAAAGAGGTAATAATTTATCACGTCCAGTGTTCACAAGCTGAGTTGGTTTGATTGTTTTTTTTTTAATTCAAAACTTAGACTAATTTAAACGAAACAACTCAATAAATAATAGTTCCATCTTTTAAATTGTAAACGCAATTTGAAAATGTAAAATGAAAGGTGTGTGACTAAATGTATTAAAAACAATAAAAATCGAGTTAAAATTTTACACAATCATACACATCAAATTGTAAATGCATTAAATAAACTATGCACACAAAAATTAAATAAACACCTGAAAATAAGGCGAGTTGACGAAAGAAGTCGAGTGTAAGCAAGTCAACCATACAAATCAACAGGAGTGATAAAAATGCACATCAACATTGTTTTGCGAAAGAAAGTGCACTGATTTTATCTGAACATAGAAATTCTAATGTTGGACAAGTTTTTATTGCTCGTTAATATCTGCGACACTTTATCTAAACTTAGGGGTTCATATCTCAATTGAGGCGAGAGTTTTTGCTTCTGTACATATTGAGACTAAGTCGTGGTCATAATTCATTTTAAGTTAAGAAAATTATTTCTCGAATGAGTATGTTTCTGCTAAAATGTTGGTTTTGCAACTTACAAGGTTCATATAGAGGTTACAGAAAGAGCTTCATTTCTGCGCTAAAAGGTTAGTTTTCCAACTAAGGTACCGAGCTGGTAGCATAGTGGTGACACGCCCTACTTAGCATTCGGGAGGTAATGGGTTCGATTCCTGTTACCGTTTACCTTGTATGAGGTTTTTTCAGGGGTTTCCCTCATACACGTAGCGCATAATGACTACGTATATGCACACCATTTTCGGCTACTTAGGCGAATGCTGGGGTAGTATTCTCCCCCTCAGAACCCGAACTCCGTTCCTTCCAATCCTATCCCTCCCCCTTAGGGAGAGAATGAAATACGTGGCTCTTTCCTTTTTCCCCAACTGAAAGATTCATATGTAGGTGAATAGTTTATTTCTCAAAAGGTTCATGTCAAGATTAATTGCGTCTACGTGACGTGATTTGTTTCGGAACTAAGAGGTGAATAGATCAAATGTTTATTTCTGGATGAACTGCAATTAAAATATTGTTATAGCTAAGGCAGGTGCGGTTTTGAGGTGTGATTATATCTGAACCCTGAGGATGATTCCTGGAAACAAGGTGTAGATTACTGGTTACAAATTGTTGGATAAAAAATAGATTCAAATTATTGATAAGGTTGATTTATGAGAGAGACTAACTCCGAAGATGACACCCAAGACCACCTTTGAAGATTACATCCAAGTCCAGCTCTAGAGATTCTTTCCAAGACCAACTCTGAAGGTGATATCTAAGATCAGTTGTAACATGACGCTCAAGACCATATGAAGATGACCTATAAACATGACATCCAACTCTGAAGAGGGAGGACGTCATGGAAAAATGAACAGTGAATATGGTTTAGTAATAAAAGATATTGTTACCCTTTTTGACTTTTAAAGAGAAATTATATATCAGGATTCAAGGAAATGAATGGAATTTAACACTATCTAAATAATTAGATCATATAAATGTATTTCAAAGGATGCAAAATTTATTTACATAAGGTTGTATATTAAGTGAAGCTGTGTAATATTAAGCAAAGTAAAGCACATCGTTGAAATTTCATACTAAATGAAGGTATCATTCAAGTTTTGCTGAATACTGCAAATACGGGAATTGTTAATAACTGCAAAGAAGAAAGTCAGTAGCTTTAGATCTGGAAAGTTATCTAAGCAAGTGAATTACAAAAACATATTTAACAAAACGCAATCTTTCAGCATACACGTATTTTATTCCCTCTCCAAGGGGGAGGACGGGCGGTTTGAGCTTTCCAAGCCATTCCCAGCATATATACATACATTATGTATACATGGTCGGATTAAGTTTGGGTGTGGTCAGGATAGGACTGGAAGGAACAGAGTTAGGGTTCTGAAGGGGAAAATACAACCCAGCATTCGCCTAAGTACCAGCACGTGGTGTGCGTATATGCAGTGACCATGCCGCTAAGTGTGTATGAGGAAAACCCCCTGAAAAAACCTCATACAAGGTACACGGTAACGGCAATCAAACACATTACCTCCCAAATGCTAAGCGTACAAATTCCCTATCGATTATATAAATGTTGCTCATTATAGCGTATTTTATTCTGTTATGAAAAGATGCACTTACCTTAGCTGAGATATGAATGATACTCATGTTTTCATCTAGATGCACACTTTACCTTAGTACAGAAGCGAACTCTTAACGTACTGAGATATGAATCCCACTTTTAGGTACAAGTCTCCAGCATAAGCGAGATTCGATTTGAAAAACGAACCTAGCAGCACTGCATTTTAGCTGCGAAACAAACTTAGCAGCACTGTGTTTTAGCCGAAACCTGGTAACACCGCAAAGTGCCGTAGCACTCGTATAGCTATACTACTCCAATCGTTCATGCAAGGAGCAGATTTTTTTCGAAGATAACTACCATCGATTTGGATGGGTTAGATGAACGCGGGCAATTTTTAAGAAGTAGTTTGACCAAATGGTGTCGTATATTCGTAATGTGGAATTGATAATAATGAACAAAGTGAGCCATCGCGGATAATGGCCTGGAGGAATAATTTAAATTGTAAGATATAGTATATAATGACGTAATGGTAAAGGTGGATATATTGGGTATTGTCAATCGACAAAGTAAATATGGATATGGTATTCATATTGCCGAAAAATTTGGTCATATTGATTTAAGTCAAGGAATTGCTAAGAGTACTATGTTTAAGTTAGATGATGTTAAACAATTTGACGAATCCATATAACGTGACCCCGAATCATTTGAAAATGTGCGTAAAACGTAATAACGGAAGAAAATAAGATCTGGGAATTAAACGATGTTACTGACGTGACGTTGACTTTTGATTTTTTACCAATAACCTAAATCAACTGAAACTGTAAGTAGTCATGGTTACGCTGGTTGTTAAATAAAATATTTAAATATTTATGATTGTATTGGAAAGAGGTGCGTTTTATTTATGAACACTCCGTATACACGACCATGAAATTAGAAGAAAATTTTGTAAATCGAGGATATAATAGTTACCTTCATTGTTTCTCATAGCCTTTGGGTCTAAGTTTGACCACAATAATAAATAAGCTTTTCGTAATATTTTAAGGTAAGAGGTCGCTGTTCTAAAAAATAATATAAGGGGTTTCTACTTACGTAGACCAGGTGACGTCTAATTATTAAGAAAGAGAAATAAAATCTTGGTCAAATTCATTTGAAATGAAATATTTAGGGCGCCACTCCCAATGTGTAAATTGCGAAGAAATTGTACTACCTTTTTGAAGATGTGACTAAAGCTCAGAAGCAGTAATGAATTTTTTGGTACTGCAAGTGAAATTGATCCGAAGGTGTGTACTATTATTATGCCAAGTCCTTATCTTTCATTATAAAACGCCATAGCTACTTGCTGCTTCTATTATTCACTGGAATGAAATCAAGGTAATAAAAGTAATACTCCCTTTATTTGAACCTTCCAGGTTATATATATATATATATATATATATATATATATATATATATATATATATATATATATATATATATATCCTCCTGAGACCCCAGCGAAACTGGCTGGGCAGAATTGTATGAATTTTTTACTAGCCGTTTTTAAGGCATTAAAAATCATAAATTAATTTTTTGAAAATTTTTCTATGGGCAGATTTAAAACAAAAAATTGTCCATTTGAGTGGACGATGGATCTTGATTAGGTCAAAATTTACAGACTCTATTAAAATAAGTTGCCTCAGACTTTTTGATAACTAAATCAAAATAAAATACTAAAGTGTTTTTTTTTAAATTTTATTTAATTGCACAATAATACTAATAACAAATCAAAGGGAAACATGGTAGTTATAAAAACAATTACGATCTGCTGTGATACACAAATAAACTTTACATGTTTCACAAAATAATTTAGTTTTTTTGTTACAATCCTGGTGTTTGCATCTCATAGAATGCTTTATTTGAATTAATTTAGGCAAGTGTTGTATGGCATGACGAGAAGAATTTGGCATCGCCCTGGGTAATGAGACACATCCTTGAGGATTATTTCTTGTGGTTAACCGTAATTGCAGAGTTGAGTTTTCATCGTTTTCATTATGATTAACAGCCAGAAATGAGTTTGCAACTTGAAGTTTAAGGTCAAGAAATGTTAAAATCTTCTTTGGTGTATCGTCTAACTTTGTACGATCCTCACGGTACAAAATCCATGAGTTAGCTATTGCCAAATCGATAAGATGCAAGATCGTTTTAACAGTCCATTTTTTTGTTCTAGCAGACATTCTATAATAGCTAATCATTCGATCAATCAGATCAATACCGCCCATGGAATCATTGTAACATTTTATGATATTGGGACGAGGTACTTGAACATACTTAGAGTCTTTTTTAGACCATCTCTTGCAATAATCCATTGGTTCATTACCTAGCCCCGTTGACGCTATAAAAATTTGTTTTTGATCAAACCACTGAACAATATTTATTTTGCCATCGTTTCGAACCGTTTGTTCTGTAAAACCCCTAGGAAATTTTTTTGCAATTTTTTCTGATGTTAAATGCACTGCTGCAGGTATCCTAAACTTCATTATTGTGCCTGTGCAAACAATACTTTTGTTTCAACAAATATTCCAGAAGCGGAATTGTCGTGAAAAAACGATCAATGAAAACCCCAGTACCAGGGTTTAACGATTTGGTTAAACGAATCACGGCCGACTTTTTTCCAAGTGTTTCGTCCATAACGAGCTTTTAAATTAATTAATGGAACATTAAATTCCGTATCAGAATCATCACTTGACTCATCTAATGTTTCCTCTTCGGGTTGGACTTCAGCATCTTTTCCAATACAAATTCTTCAACACAAGATTCAAAAATGTTTGGGTTTTCATCGTCTGAATTGCCATCGTCCTCATCATAACCTTCAATATCAGAATTTTCCAAACATGCTAATAATTTATCATCATCTACTCCAAATTGTAAGTGTGCTTTATTTCCAAATATTGCTAAAATTAAAAAAAATATATAAAAAATAATGTGAAAAAATGTTGTGAAGAAGATCCCATGTCTATCTAAATGTACGTAAAATAGTTTTCGTTGTAAGAATGCAAATTATTATAAATTTTAAATCAAACTGATTCGTAAAAGTAGGAAGGGTATCAACTTCTTATATTTTAAGTGGAACACCCTGTATATCACTACATTTTTGGATAGCCTAATGAATAAGCTTTTCAACGATATATACATTTGTACATATAAAATGCAATGTTGCCAAGTTATTTAACAAAAATTTTTTTTTTCCTGAATGCACGGTTAGCAATAAAAATTAATTCTTGGTTTATTATCTATGTTGAGACAAATTAGTTCAGGGATATAATTATTAATTTTATATCGTTACGATTTAAAATTATTATAGAAAAATTTAAAAAATGGAAATACTTTAAAAACTATAAATTTTAGCGGTATCAATCTATTTAGATAAAAGTTAGGTCTGTAAGGGTACTATTTGCCCATATCAAAATTTACAGGGTGTTCGATTTAAAATAAGAGAATTGATGTATGTTGAACATGCTAAAGTTTCACTCGGAGCCTACTCTCTCCTATTCAATATATCAATAAAACGTTTACATCTTTTAAAAGCCTATACCTAGCTTAATTATATCCCTGAACTAATTTCTCTCAACTTAGATAATAAACCAAGAATTAATTTTTATTGCTAACCTTACATTCAGGAAAAAAATACATTTTTGTTAAATAACTTGGCAACGCTGCATTTTATATGTACAAATGTTTCATCGTTGAAAAACTTATTCATTAGGCTATCCAAAAATGTAAAGATATACAGGGTGTTCCATTTAAAATAAAAAAGTTGATACCCCCTACTTTTACGAATCACCCTGTAGGTGATAAAATATTTTTAAGTTGTGCACGTATTGGAACAATATAATTTTGTATAAATTATTTTAATGAAAAATCAACAGCGAAGCCACAATCTTCCGGCGCGTGCCGCTTTGGTATACATTAGAAAATGGATTCTAAAAAAAAAAATAACATTTGAAGAAGCAAAATGTTAGGGCAAAGACTCCATGTGCTCTTGCCCTTAACCCATTTAGCTAAGTTATCCAATTGTTTTAATGGTTGAGTCAGCACTATAAATAAAGACTATAGCATAGAAAAGAAAAGTAAAAAAAGAGGAAATAGAAAAAAAAAAGAGAACGAGTAGCCTGAGAGGTTACAAACATCCAAACATTTAGTCACAGAAAACGAGAGAACCAGTAACTTCTACGATAATTATATCTAATAGCTTACAATACGTTTACATAGCACTTTCTTGAATAATGGCAATTTTAATTGTTTAATATTTAACGGAATTTGATTATATACCTTTAAAACATTGTATGAAAACATTTCTTGAATTCTTGTGATTAGGGATAGTTATTAAGTCTTTCCGTCGAATATTAATGTTGTGTACATCAGTCCGAAATGTGATTTTAAAAAATAGATATGGCGGTAATTTAAATAAAATTATTTTATGATACAATACAGCCGAGTGGAGAAGCCGTGCTGGTTTCATGTTAGGCCATGGAATTTGTTTTAATTTGTATGACACATGCTGATGTTTTTTTATGCCATAAATTAATCGTGCACAAGAATTTTGCACAACTTGGACTCTTCTGGCATTTAGTCATGACAAGCAAGGGCCATAAAACTAAAAGTGCAACAATACTAATGATCTGCAGAGTAGTACCTTTCAAGAAAAAGATAATAAATTTTTTTACTATAAATAAAACGAAGATTTGTAAAAGCCCATCGGATGCAATTTTTAATGTTCAAAAGAGAGATTATCTCTTGTGCGGAACCAAATAGCAATAATTTGCATTTGGCGGATTAATATTTAGGCTGGTAGGAATAACCAACAAAACTCTGAAAGTCTTCGTTCACTTCACGGCACGCTTGCTCAACATTTTATTTAGAAAGGTGATAGTATAATTGAGTATCATCAGCATATAGATGGTAATTGCAAAATTTCAGCACTTTTGTAATATTTTGTAATAGACTGAGAATACTAGAGGACCCAGAATAGACCCTTGGGGAACTCCTGAGTTTATTCTTCCCTCATTTGAATAATTATTATCAACAACTACAAATAGTTTAATGTTAGTTAATGTTAATGTAACCGAGCTTATGTCAAAGCCAATTAAATTTATTTTAATGGAATATTATTAAGACATGCAGTAGAGTAGTGTCTCTATTTACAGAAACTTTTAACCATTAGTTTTAATTCCGATAGTCAATATCAATATTTAATTCTCAATTTATAATGTGTAATTTTTATAAAAACTAACTTCGCAAATGTGAATGCAATGCGGCCCAAGCTACCGTTCTTCACTAAATTCTTCTCAAAGGGATGCTAGATGCTATTTATTAACCACATTATAGCAGAATGTTGCCCGAATTCTACCTTTCTTTCTTCTTACAGGCAATGAAAAATAATCTCATTAAATCGATCAGTACTAATAAATTACAAGGTCGTAATACTATCAATTCTAAAACTGTTAAAAGTGCAACTAAAGTGCCTGGATTATTTTTATACATTAAAAAGCCTTAAGACAACATTGACCATGATATCACTTTGAGCTAGATCTTTTTTGTAGTTACTGGAGGAATTTTTTGAAACTTGATTTTCTCCTATTTAAGTAACAGTTCGTCCAAGTTAGGAATTAATGTTGCCCATGGCCGGATATGGCCCAATTGTATCGTAATACACAATTCAACCCTACTATGTTAACGTTTATGGTTTGACTGCAGTAAATTGTTGCTAAATGTCAGAAAAACCAATTGTTTAATTTTTTCGTTGTCCAATTTGTATACGTTTTCGGAACTGATTTGCTATCATAATGATTATTCTGGTGATTACTATTTTTACGGAGTTATTGCAAGTAGTTAAGTACTTAGGTCTTGTACCATTTGCATCAAATTTGTCCTAAGGAAATCCTTGTCAATGTGTACTATGCACTTGTTCATTCCAAGTGTAACTTCTTTTGGCACTTATCTCACTTGCCAGGGAAAATGTTGCAAAAAGTCATTGTTAGAATGCTACTCAGTAAACCGCTTTACTTTAATTCGTTTCCATCGGTTGCATCACTAAATCTCTTACCTTTAAAAAATTTTTGTGTGTTGAAAGTTTTGACCTTTTTTGACGAAGTAAACGGAAATTTTCGAATTATTTACAATCTTGATATTGGTCCTATGACTATGAGATCAATGAAACCACCAAATCAGAATTGCAGCTCTTATTTTTTTTTTTGCTCATGGTTTGTATAAAACTGTACAATGCAGTTTCTCCCATGCAATAACAACCTCGAGCTTCTATTTGTAAACCTCGCCCGTTTACCTACAGGGTAGTTGTCAATGAGGTAAAGCGCCTGAAATCACATTGATTGGTGCGCTTGACAAAACATACCAGTACGCTTAACTCTTTTGTTTCAAATTTTATTAAACCGTGTGTCCCAAAATTAATACCCCAGCCGCCGAAGTGACCAAAAAAAGTCGAAAATTACTTAATGTCAAAATTTCTAAAATTTCCTCCTTACGAAATTATCGCCATCTTAAAGATCGAAATGAAGGTATTTTCGCAAATAAATTTTTGAAATAGGTATCCAGGTAAAGGTAGTTTATGTATGATTAAGTAACCCTTGATGAAGACAGAGTATGACGTTTTGTGTCAATGTTTGATTGTTCAATTTTAAACTGACATAAAAAGGTAAAAAATTAAGTTTTCATAATTATTATAATGCCCAGAAGGTACAGCAATCAAGATTAAACTACTTAGAGTTTGCAATAATAATGCTCCTGTCGCAGAGCGTCTGTACCGCCAACGTTTTCCTACTAGGCGATACCCTGATCATAAAACAATAAGTGCTGTGAAACTGGATGTTTGGCTCCTAACGTGATTCATGCTGGTCATCCAAGACAGCTAACACGACAACAGGAAGATCAATTACTCCACGACATCGAACAAGACCCGTCTGTAAGTACCAGAATCTTGGAAACCAATCGTCGTAGTACTATTTACAGATTCATACAAAGAGAAAATCTGTATCCTTATCACATCAAAATTGTATCCTGGGGATAGTGAGTTGCGCTTACTATTCTGCAGATGGTTTTGAATTTCTTAGATAAAAATGAACACCTTTTTAAGCAAGTATTGTGAAGTGATGACGCCCCTTTTAATCAACAAGGGGTGTTTAAACAGCATAATTTGCATAGCTGGAATTACGAAAATCCACATCAAATTAGAGAATCACATAAGCAAGTGCGCGGAAGTGTAAATGTATGGATTGGTCTGTTGGGTAATGACATAGGACCAAATTTTCTGCCTAGAATATTAAACGCAGAGTATTATGCAAATTTTTGCGAAAACACATTACCTACCTTTTTGGAAGATATTCCTTTATTGGAACGTCAAACTATTGTGTATCAACATGATGGAGCGCCTGCTCATTGTTCTCGAAATGTTGTTAAATCGGCGATTTCCCGATAAATGGTTCGGTCGCGGAGGCCCTACTTCTTGGCCACCTAGGTCTCCGGATCTCAACCCAATAGACTTTTGGCGTTGTGGGGTTACTTGAAAAATGTGGTATACAAAGTCCTACCGAGTAATGAATATGACGTTATTGTTCGTATTTAAGGAGCTTTAACTCAAATTACAAACGAAACAGTAGTTCGTGTTGAAAACAATTTAAGCATTTTAATTTTATCATGTGTCACTTGGTTTAAATTAATAAACTATTTTTACTTGGATATTTGAAACCATCATTGCAATTTTTAATATGGTTAAAATTTCGTAAGGAGGAACTGTTCGGAATTTTGACATAAGTGATTTTCGACTTATTTTTGGTCATATAACCCCGGCAACTGGGGATTTAGTTTTGGGACACCCTGAAGTCTGTTAACTTCAACATTTGTATCCTAACAACAAAAGGACTTTATAAAAATCTCTTTTAATGTCCACAAAGTGGCATATCACAGCATATTTCTAATAACTTTTAATACTTACTGTAAAATTTACAAATCGTTAAAAAAATTATTTACAAATGAATGATTCCCAATGATAATAAAATCCTACTTGAGGTAAACTTTTTATTTATGTATTTAATATAATTAATAATAATTTTTAATTACATATTTACTTTTGAACTTATTCGTTCATAACAAAACTTATAATAATTTAATATTAGTCAAGTTGCTTTTGTATGTGTGAATCCTTGTGATATTGCTGGCTCATATTCCATTAGTATAAGTAATTTGATTGTAATGTCATTAGGTATATTTAGAATTTATGTTAGTTCTACATGCATAAAGACAAAATTTACATTGAAAGTTCTTACTGTTTCTTATAATGTATATTGGTTCCAGGAATGTTAAATGTATTTTAAATTGACCTGAGTGTATTTACATGTTCCTCTGTAGAAAGCAACCAGTTTGATGAAATGTAAACAGAAATATTTTAAATGTATTAAATTGCTTTCAACGAAAAATTAAATTAATCTTTCATTTATAAAAAACCTTAAATAGGGTACTAGTCTTAAAAAGATAATTAAATTATCGCTGCTATTTCATCATTTGTAGATAGTAAATAAACTATACTCACATGTTTTCTGGAGGAGTGCTTTTCCTATTGACAAATTGTGAATAGATGTTATATTTTGATAACCGTTGTTGTCAATTAAAACAAAATAAGTTTTGCAAGCACCATCATTGATAATTAATCCACTTGCATTTTGAAATATTTGATAACAGTCAGGTAAAAGAGAGCACAAGTAAAAGTCGCTTTCAAATTTTATCAAATGCTAGTAGTTACTCAGTCTCCATGTTTTCAACACTTAATTTGAAATAGTTATCTGTAAGTACTAATTGAACCATTATTTGTTTACAAAGTAGTAAATTTTTTGTATTTTGGAGATAAGATAGTTAGCTAATTTTATTTTTGATTAAAACCAAATTGTCTCTGGTGGCTCAAAGCAGAGTGGTTAGGTTACCTTGATGCCTCTCTACTAATTGTATAAACGCCATCTTATTCCGTTTTCAAAACGTACCTATTGTTTACCATGAGGTATAAAACATGAGGACCAATCAGAAACCAATGGCCACCAATGAAAGCACACAGTCTGGGACTAAGAAGTAATCAGAAAAAAAAAAGTGAAAGTCCGCTGGGCAGAAAGTGAAAAGGAGCATGACCTATGACGTCACAAAACAGTGGTGGTGAGGTACTACTCATGCATTTATACAAAACTGCATAACATGTTTACTGTCATGTGACATGTGGATGAAATGTCTACATTTAGCATTAACAAATTCTTATCACTTACCTGCATATAGTGATATACTTGAAAGCCATTATTTCATTTTTTTAAAGCCATTATTTGATGTTTTTGTTCCACCCTGTATAATACTTTTCTCAAGAAGTATTAACTGTTTGAAACTTGATTCTGTCAAATTACAATATATAGCTTGTTTTTTTTTTCTGAACTGAATAATTACTAATACACATTAATTTTAGGGCTGTGGGTTTAAATCAAACTGAGGAGCAGACTCACAAATTGTTACAAAAGTTGATAACTAGTAAAAAAACTATCAACACAGATCAATTATTTGGAACATACATATCCAAAGTACTGAATTTAAGTGTATGCAGTATTATGTCACTATACACTGCCTGTTATGAGTATGGAATCTCTGTTAAGCAAATAAGTGACCATATTTGTAAGGAAAGTCTTATCAATTGGATTTTAAAATCAGACTCTGATAAGAATAACAACACAAACATATTTTCAGAGCCTATCATGGCTGAAACCTTAATGTGTTTGACGTTTAGACAATGGCCGAGTAACTATTGTATTGTGCCAAATAAAGAAACACATTTTATAAAACTAGAGGATTTGTATCGATTAACTTTTTTTGATTGTCTTCTCGATGCAAGTGTGGAAACATCTTCGAATAATGAAAAGAAGGAATTGCAGAAAGTGTATGTGATACATGATGAAATCTTTAAATATTTAGAAAAAACCTTAAAAGAACTGTTAGATCAATTTTGTAACACAGATACAAAACAGTTCACGAAGGCATTAAATGTATTGAATGCTATAATTCTTAGTTTTAATGTGTTATCTCTAGAGATACATTACAATTTAACTAACGAAAATAATTTTGAAGAGTGTAATTTGTTAAATGTGTTAGAAGAATGTTTTAAGAAGTGGGTTAATATGGTACAATCACTATTTGAAATGTTGAATAAAAAGAAAAATATTGACCATATGAAGTTAATCTTAGGACAGTTAAAAAAATTGTTCGATTTAAATATTAACCGAGATTTAATGTTTAAAATCAGAACATGGATTACAGAAGAGTTTGTGAAGAATTTATTTTCTCTGTTAAATGCACAAGATGATGGTAAGATATTGGTAACTTTTGAGTATTACTGACTTTTTTATTATCTTTTGCATTATATGGTTTGTGACAATTTAATTGTGACTCAAGTTTTAATATGCTCACCACAAAAATGAATGGGAATGAGCTTAGTGATTGTCAACAATGGCGCGCTTTATAAATCTAGGGATATTATGGTAACGCATCAGTGAGAAAGACAAAGTCCTGAAAGTTAGTATTGTCTTATGTAGACCTTGTTTGGCCGTTAAACAGGTTCTGTCAATATGGCCGACGTTTAAATATGACACTAAGTGCGCGCGAACGTAACATCCAGAGGCGTGCATGGTGTAAATAATTTATGTTGTAGGTAGTATAAAATAAAATATTTACGATGTTATTAAAGCTTCTACTGGTGATATAGTACATTACCTAATTAACTAATTCACATTAACTAATCAAAGTGGTGTGGAAGCAGCGGTGGGAACGGTATTTTTCATTTCTAGTAGAAGTGTAGTGGAAGATACCGTTCTGAATGCCCATTGATGATTTATGACTCCTTCATTTTGGAGTGATGTGAGTGTGTGATGAGCGTTTTGTTTATTGTATATTTTTATTTTTGTTGATTGAGAATTTCATAGAAAGTTGTCAGTGTTAGTTTAGTTGTTTTGCCTGACATCTCATATTTCCATATGTTTAATTGTTTTGATAGAATTTTGTTTTTGTTGTTGGTCGTTATAGTTATGTAGTATTGCTATTTACCCACTTACATTTATTGGATATAGATTAGTTAGATTATTTACTCTCTTAGCTTCAGAATTTTGATTATGATACTGATTCAGGATGATCATATTTTTACAATTTTTCACTTATTAATTAGTGAATCGAGTACTTACCGATTGATGGCTTATACTACCGGATTGTATAAAATATTGCATTTTAATTGAAGTGATTTCTAAATAATATAATGAGGATTTTATAAACGCCGAAGGACGCTAAAATAAATATACCGCGGTGACCTTTCACATGTAAATCTATGTAAAATTCCCACTGTAATATAGTAAAAATTATTTATTTTACTGGAAGCAATATTAAATTTGTACATTGGGGACGAAACAAACGTCGAAAGAAAAAGCAAATTAAGTAAAGAGAAGGAGGGAATGAATAAAAGGGAGAGGGAAGAAGAGGAGGCGGAAAGGCAAAGAGTATTCGGAAAAGGGAAGAAGATAATAAGATCACCAGACTTAAAAAAGACAGGGGATGAAAAGGTGGAAATAGCGCAATAGTGGAAAGTGAAAAGAGTAAGGAGGAGAAAGAAATGGAGGAAGTAAAGGAATTAATTCGTGAGATGAGGAAGAAAATATGAAGGGAATAAGGAACGACATCAATGAAATGAAAGAACAAATGGAAGAACCGGAAATGGATGTAGGATGGAAAACCAAGAATTGATAGGGAGAATAGAAAAATTAGAAAACAAAGTGGAAGATGAGGAGAGAAGGAAAAGGATAAAGGATTACAAGCGATGATGGAAGAGGAATTAAATAGAAGAAGAACTAAATGTAAGAGCAGAAGTTAGAAAAGTGATGGTGATAAACAGGGGGAGGGAAAATGAGATGGTGGTGACGGAAATGGAGAGCTGGGAGAAGAAGCAGAAGATTATGGCAGAGGGGGAAAACTGAGGGGTGCAGGAATTTACATAGACCACGACCTAACAAGGGAAGAAAGGAGTGTACAAAAAGAAATAAGGAACAGAGCGGTGAAAACAAACGGAGGGAAGAAAAGTATGGGTAGGATATAAACAAATGGAGATAGACGGAGAAAGATACGTATGGAATGAGAGAACGAAGGAGTTAAGCAGAGAAAGGGGAGAGAGAAGGGACAAGCAAAGGCCAAAAAATTAAAGAAGAGGGGGGGGGGGAGAGAAATAGGAAAGGAGGATGACCAATCGACAGAGTAACGGGAGAACGAGTAAAGGAAATGGGAACGAACGGCAAAGAGAACAAATAGAAAGCAGGGGAATAATACAGGAAGGGATGAACAAACTAAATATACTGTTCTGGAATGTGGCGGGATTAAAGAATAATGATCAAGATTTTTGGGAGTTTATTAGGGAGCAGGACGTGGTGGGATTTTAAGAGACATGGCTAGAAGAAAAAGAACAGAAATTGTGGGAAAGGGGAATACAAGTGAATTCTCATGGGTGGCGCAGTACGCGGAAAGGAACAACAGAAAAGGAAGGGTAAAGGGGGGATAATAGTAGGAATAAAAAGAAAATGGTTGGAAAAAGAAGAGAAAGTGCAACAACGAAGAGGTATTGTAGAAAGAAATATACAGTGCGAAAAAGAAAAAATAAAGATAGCGACGGTATACAGTAGAAAGATGAAAGAGACAAGGGAAAACTTAAGAGTTGTTAGAAGAGAGGGTGAAGGTATGATAATAGTAGGAGGGGATTTTAACGCGAGAATAGGGGAAGAGGGCGAATACAAGAAAAGAGAGGGACGGAAAAAAGACAGACAAAGGATAAAGTGTTAAATATGGAAGGAAAAGAACTGTTAGAAGTGTGCAACGACAGGGGGTGGTAAATAATGAATGGGAATAGAGAAGAAAGAGATAGGGGGGAGTATACGTACATAGGAGCAAGTGGAGATTCAATAATAGACTATGTAATAACGAATGCAGAGGCTGAGGAAAAAGTGAAGACATTTAGGGTAGGGGAGAGGGTCGAGTCGGACCATCAGTCTTTGGAACTGATAATGGATGGGATAGAAAGAAAGGACATGAGAAAAGAAGAGGAATTTATAACCAAGAAGGTATGGGCAGAAGAGAGTATAAAGAGGTACAAAGAGAAAATCGGAAAAACAATATGGGAAGGTAACGGAGTACAAGAAAGTGTGGAAGAAATGAGAGAGAGAATGGAGGAAGCAACGGTGAAAGTACGGTTTAAAAGATGGAAGGAGGAGAAAACGGGTTGCAAGAGATGGTGGGACCGAGAATGCAAGGAGACCAAGAGAAAGGCAAGAAGAGCACTAAGTCAGTGGAAAAATGGGAAAGTAGGAAAAGAGAAATATAAAGAAGCAGTAAGGATATACAAGAAAAAGATACAAGGAAGAAAACAAAAAGAAACAGGAAGAGCAGATTAAGGATATAAAAACGGAAGAAAACGTATGGAAATATTTAAAGAAAGAAAAGAGACAAAGACGGACACAAACGGGAATACAAATAAACGAATGGGGGAGATACTTTAGGAAACTACTGGAGGGAAACAAGTACAGGAAGGAGAAGGAAGAGAAAGTAATAAAATATACGAAACACATGAAGAACGCGAAGGAATAAAAGAAGAGGAAGTAATAGTGGTAATGCAGAAGGAGGAGCAAAAAAGATGACGGAAATAATAAACAAAATATGGAGGGGGGAAGGATTCCCAGAGAGGTGAAGAGAAGCACATATATGCCTAGTGCACAAAAAAGAGACAAAAAACAAGTAACCAATGATAGAGGAATCACATTACTAAACACGGCCTATAAAATATACGTGACCATACTGGAAGAAAAGTTAAAGAAGGAAGTAGAAGAGAAGAAACTGGTACCAGATGGACAGGCAGGATTCAGGAGAGGAAAAAGAACGATAGACAATGCATACATACTGAAACACATGGCTAACAAGGAACTGGAAAAGAAAAGGGGGAAAATGGTAGTGGTGTTCGTAGACCTAATCGCTGCATTTGATAGTATGAACAGACAAAAGCTGTGGAAATACTTGATAAGGGTGAGATGTATAAAATAAATGAAGGGGGGAGGGGGTAAGAAGCAGATAGCGTGCATTTGACTTTGACGCGGATCAGTCACAAATCTGATCGCATGCCATTTTGAGTTGTCATTAAACAGCTTGTTTTAACATTGACGCGAGAAGGTTGCAAATCCGATCCCTTGATATTTTGAGTTCTGTCAAATAAAAATTTGAAATTCGAAAAGTTGTCGTTATCAATTAACTTAAATACGGTCATTTAGATCTATTTAGTGACCATTATGAAAATTTAAAAAGGCCTAAAGGTCATACCTGATCAAAGGGGTAAATTTAAAGCGACCTTCATTTTAAGTATGTAAATATTTGTGTGCTAAACTTAAACGCATACAGAAACTTAATTACTACTGTATTATCTCAACATTGTGAAATAATTATAAAATGGATTTCTTAATTAATATAACTCTGTGAATTGACTTTGTTGTTAATATGATTATAAAAGAAAACTTTATTTAAACCAACAATTTTCTTTCATTGACAGTTTATAAACTAAACACAGAATCTATTAATTAACTAATGCCTTATGCAGTTGTTCATACTGATAAAGAAGTGAACTATTCATCGACTATTCTTTGACTTTATATTTTTATATTAATTCTTGATTATAACTTATTGCGGTTACATACCTTTTATCTCGGTCATTTTGTAAGTGCGCCGTCTTAAAGCATTTAGGCTGAGCGTAATTAGGGTGGTCCACTTTTATATGCAAAAAATGAAAGTTTCACTATAGCTCTGGACATCCCCCTCAAAAGATTAGACCTTGCAAAAGAATGAATTTGCTAAATTTTAATTTTTTTTTGCAACTGGAACACAGTGCTCAACAGCTTTGAACATTTTAAAATTTACCGAAACAACTGGATTTAATTTGTGTTTTTTAAAATGAAACTAGATAACTGAAATACTAATGTAATATGTGATTTATAAGACACTTGTCATAAGATTATGGAAGGTAGAATACATAAAACATAATAAAACATTGCTATCCATCTCTCACTGCTACATTATAAAGCGTCCAGGCCTTTCAGAGTGACTTGTTTTGTTGTCTGGGTTTGGAATTGCTTTCCTATTAGCTTTGATAACGTATAGCAAAAGACTGTTTGTGTTCTTCTTTTGTTGAAGTCTTCAAACATCGTTACACATCTTTCAGCAGAGTCGTTAACAACTAATAGGTTTTTAACTTCGGCCAGTCCATTAATAAAATTTGGGATTTCTACCCAAGTGTCTGGTTCAAAATCATCAAATAAAGTTATGATGGCCATTTTTTCAAAAAAAAACTTTGATTCTTGAAGTAGCAAAGCTGCTCAACTTTGGTTCTGGAATTTTTTTAAGAATATCTGGATTCCCCATATCATTCGTGTTGTCGTGTGAACTGAGGATATGTTGACAACTATATCTTTTTTCTCTGCACTGGTTCAAACATCTTCAAAGTGGACATGCTTATTTCTTCATCAACTGTTTCGTACTTTTTCAGGTCCAGCCATAGCCTTAGATCATGTGAAGGTGCTTCCGCAGCCAAGGGTGCTTTAATCAAAGCAGCACTATACAACAAAGCACCAAAGGTCACAATACGCTTTAGCTGCGCTTCTTCTCTTATTAGATTGGATGCATCCCTCTGGTGTCGAAATAAATAGATTTTCATGGCGTAAATTAACTTTGAGCATGCTGGACTGGGCCAGGGGCTCGCCAAGGCATTTTTTCCTGGAGGTGTACCGAAAACTGCCAAAGTCCATTCATTAAGCTCTTTGTAGTCGTCTCGTGGTTGTGTTTGTCATTTATCTACTTGTAGTAGATATTCTACAGTGTCACGTTTAAAGCAATCAGTTTCTTGATCAGTTGTAATACTTGAAAGTTGTTTCTTTCAATTCCGTTTCAGTTGAGCTTGAATCTTTTAAACAACAAATCTGGATGAATATTTTTACAGTTACATTTCATAATTAGATACCTCTACAAGTAATTCAACTTAAAGGTGATTAACTATTTCCGTGTATTTTGAAATTGCAAGATTGTGATTATTTCTGCAATTGGAAGGAATTATTACACACACATCTGATTATCGTTACAATGATATTTATCAATTAATTCAGATGTGGGTAAAGGTTTAAAGTTAGATAATTTTTATTTTAAATTAGCGATGTTTATCTAATTTCAGTTAGTACGTTCACCTTTTTACCGTAATGTAACGATTCAGTGAAATTGGATGATGGTTTATTTCTTACAAGATCTTGACGATTGAGGTTGAGTTGCCCTTTAAGCTACTGTGTTCTTCGCTATAGTATATTCAAGGATTAGACGCATATAGTATGTTCACATGAGTACTTTTAATTATTAATAATTATTTATGTATGTTTGTTCTTTCAAAATTAGTTAGTGCTTATTTGGTTGATAATTTTAACACATTCATTATCCAGTTGTATTGCAAATAACAGATTATTTTATGAGGTTATTTAAAAAGTAAAAGTGCAAACTGTAGATTTCAACTTTGATGTTTTCTAAAGTTATCTGTTTACGGTTAATCAACATTTTGCTTTAATTAAAAATTTTAAACTCAATTCAACTATTATGTGAGGATTATGGAAGCCAAGAAGCATACTTACAAAAGGTTTATGGAATTTTATGAATTTAAAGTGAGCTTTAATCCTTTCGGTACGAATTTTAATTTTTTGAAGTTCAACATTTTTTTTTCAAATTTGTGATGAGTATCCTGTTTTAAAGATTCTAAATGAATTTTGATTTTTTTATTTTTGTAGTTTTTGAAAAAAGTAAGTGGGATATATATGACCCACCAGGATTTCATCGGGGATATATATGTCCCAGCAGTAAAAAATAGGTAATTTGAAAAAATGTATTGAACTCAAAGCATTTACATTTAGCTTATAAAAGTAACAAAAATAAGTTTTTAGTCTATTTTACTTATGGTAAGGTAAAAAGCAAGATTTACACAAAGCAACATCGCAGGCCACGCAAATAGTTTTGGTCCTTTTTTCAATTTTCTTTTTTGCGCAGTAACAGCATCTGCGACGAGATTTACCTTCTGTTAGTAAATGATCGCCAATATTGAACATGGCTTTAGCCCTTAGCGATGGTCTACCTAGAAATAAAAATACATTCTGTAGCAACCAAACATTATATTGTGTCTGTTTTTAGAACTTACCTGAAGTAATTCTTCTCTGAAATATGGCTCTTTCATTTCCATATCCTGTTAGTTGTTCAGCAAGTGTAGCCAAGAAATCAATGAAAGGCACCTTCTTATGCTGCAGCTGTTGGTAAACTATCCAGCTATTTGATGCAGCTGGCATCAAAAGTTTCTGAAATAGGTACTTTTTTCCACAATTTATTTGATTTACGGTTTGGGTCATACAAAGCTGAAAATTGATCTGCGAGATCTACTCCGCCCATGTAGGTGTTATAAAATGAAATGGCTCCTGGACAAGGAAAGGTTTTCTTTGAGCCATCTTTGGCAGTTCTAGAAACTTCTGTTAGGATATTTTTGTGACAGTTACTAAGAACCAGGACCTCCTTAGTATCTTGCCAAATCATTGTCAAAGAACCAAAGTTGTTGCATAACATTTTTGGATCTCCCGTTTGATTAAGCTTGGTTTGAAACTTTGGTACATCTCTGCGGTTTCGCATACAGGTTCCTGTACAAGCAAACTCTAATGTGTTTACCAAATCCACTGACATGAAAAATCTATCGAAGCATATCGCCACATCTTTCTTCCTAATAGTTTCACATAGCTTTTTGACAACTCTCTCTCTTAATGTTCCAACAAAACTCAGAATCAGAAGAAGAAGAGTCTTCTTCTGATTCTGAGTTTTGTTTTCTCTTTATTCCTCTTTGCTGATCGTGTTTCCCTGCTAAATCGTCGTCGCTTGACGAAGACAAATCCTGCTCAACATTACTGTCATGAAAAAGAACTTCATTTTCACTTTCCTTGCTGCATAACGCGCCATCTACTTCACCATCAGGACTGTATTCCGAGTCGCTATCTGTATCATACTGATTGTCAGGCTCCGATTCAATTTCAGATAAATGCTCACTAAAATATTGCTGTTCTCGCCTTAGAGGCTTATTTCGTTTGAAAAGGATTAAAAAATATATGATTGAAAATTACGGCAGGGATAAACAAGTCCCAAGTTAAAACACTATAGGGACATATATGTCCCATAACACACGTGACGCAGTTTTTTTACAAATACACTACTATTAATTATTCCCCAAATGATTAATAGTTTAAACACACTAAAACGTAACTTACCTGCTCATATTTACTAAAGAAACGGCATGGGAGACCAAAAAAACACTTGAGAAACTCTTCAACTATGTGCATTCGTGAAATTGTTAGCTTAAACTAGCTGATCAGCTGTTTTATTGCAGGCGGCAAACAAAAGTGCATGTCGCGCGGATTGGCAAATTACTACTGGGATAGCGACTAATGCATTTTAGACGGTTTATGAGCCCAATAGTAATTTTTAAACGAGGTGTGGCATAAATAGGTCCTGTCAGTACCGAAAGGGTTAAATAATTTTTAAGTACTAATAAGAGTATAATTTTATTGAAAGACAATATACTTGTTTTCTGCGATCATTTAAGACTTTTAACAATTAGCCTAAGACTTCTTATCGATAATTTAGATCGCAGTGGCGCTTTATGATAATTATCGCCGATGCTGGCTTTATTTTATGGTAAGTGTGGGGTGTTTGAAGCGAATTTAGCGCGTAACTTTGTTATTTTTCACAGCCTTTAAAACAAGAAGCCACAGAATTGTCACACTGCAACCGCGTGTTTTGGACTCTTGAGTTCAAATCACAATTTCCTGTTGTAAATAACTACTTTAGTGTGAAATTTGACTGTTACTTAAAGGCTTAGTATAATGAGTTGCATTTTAGGCCTATCAAATCAACAATCTGAAAACTTCGAAAACAGCTTAAATGTATTGAGTATGGAAGTATTATGTAGTTTCTGCAATCTACTCACAAATAACAAGCTTGAAGTTCAATACCAAATTTTATCTGTGTTATCTGAACCTAATTTTGATGTCAAAATAAAACTAGACTATGAGAAAGTAAATATCTATTCATTATTATAATTCAAAATTTGATAGTGAATGTTGTAGGAAATGGTATTTTTAAGGAATCTCAAAAAATTTAACGTAGGAGTATTTTCTGTTGATATCTTAGAAAAAGTTTTACAAAGCATTCAAATAATTTGTGAAACATGTTATACTAGACATGATGTCGCATTAGATATAATACAGATATTGTATTGTAAGTTAACGTTAAGCTTATTGCTAAACGTATTAACTTCTTTATTTTTAGATTTAATTCCACATATTGCTGTGTTAGGTTCTAATGAGCTGGGAGAAAATGTTATGACTATATTGCACGTTTTTTATTCATATCATGATAATTATGGACCTCTGATTGCAGAATCTCTTTTAAATTGCATAGGAAAACTGATTGAGGTTGATCCTGATGGAAATTGGTCTACGTGGCCTAATAAAGAACAAGTTATTTTGGCTATTCCGGAGTTTTTAAAAAATGATTATCAAAGAGTTCGTATAACAGCAATAAAAAACCTTTGTGTCATATTTAAGAAATGTCCAAAAACAAAACTCCAAGCTGATCAACAACAAGTTTTATTCACCAGAATTTGTGAAACGGTAATTATGTGTGCATTAAAATCAAAAAACTTACATCTAATTTCAAGAGTGAGGATGTTTTTAATATGACTGGAACTATAAGTGATGATCAAAAAATAGATGAAACTGTTGCACGTACTGCTGGTGCTTTGCATACATTTGCAACGATAATATGCATAAACACAATATATCGAAAGAAAGCTCTTTTTGCATTGATCCAATTAGTTCACGACAAACATTTAAACACAGGTATTATAAATGCATGTAATGAACAATTTTTATTTTGTTATTTGCAGATTCCACACTTCAAGTGTTAGATATGGTAGCAACTCACGTAAATGTTCAGTCCGCTTCTTGTTTATTAACATCAAATTTAGATTATTTAATCTCGAAATGGAGAAATCAGTTTAAACTTAGCCAATTTCCGTATGTCTTATTCAACTGTGACTCCTTAAAACATTTTTGTTTTAAGCACGTAAGACTGTTGTTACCTATTTTACTAGAAGAAAATCATACTTTGTTTAATGAAGTATGTCAGGACTATCAAATATCGCAAATTGAGGTTATGAAGGTATGTTTAAAAAAAGTTATTAATGGCGACCATAATTGTTATCCACAATTCGTTACTTGGAATTAGTGATCTTTTATTGGTAAGCTCAACCACTGTCCTACATTTAAATAATTTTCTAGCGGGGTTTTCTAGTATGCTACCATAGGTCTGTACATTTTGTATAATGTGTATTAGGCCAGTCAAATTAGACCAAAAAATGACCGAATTCGGAATTAATTAGTGTTATTAATTGCATGAAATAGGTCTGATATTAGGGAAATATGTTTTTCCCGCACCTCCGAGGTCGGCGTTGGCCGCCATCTTGAAAATTAAGCTCCAAAATCGGAATTTGTTTAGTTGTTCGATAATAACCCAAAAACTATGAGTTTAATCAAAAAACGTAATCGGGTCCACAATATAGAGCACTAAATTCTCTACAAAATGAAATGCAAAACTGATGAGCTCGGTTCAATATTAGGGTTGATAAATGGAGTTCAAAATTGGCGTTTTTTGAAGTTTTTAAAAAAATTGATTTTTTTAAATTTTTGAATTTTTCTTTAAAATCCGTCAAACTTACGACAAAAAGTCATCCAGTCAATTTGTAGAAATTGTAATTTGACGTTTAACAGTGTTCAATAATAGATTTCGAAATTGGACCCTTAAATCACCAGTTGCAAATTAACGACAATTATGCGTCCCAATTTACTATACATTTACATAAATCGTTTAATATTTATCGTACTATTTGTTAAAGTTTATACTTAATTACTACTTAAAGAGTTCTTTTGTACTGTCGGTTATATTCAATTAATTGTGAAACATGTTATTTTACCATTTACTTAATCAAAAACCTTCAATTTGAAAGGATGCAAATTTTATAGAATTTCAAATTATCATATTCAAAATAACCACGTAAAAAATATTATCAACCGTTTCGCGTCGATGTAAAATGAAGACTATATTCTCCAATAATATTAAAATAAACGCGTCATATGGCCCAAAGGTTTTAAATTTAGATGGTTTTGGTCAATTTTATTTCCTTACGTTTCCATTTTATGCGTAAATTAACATGAATTTCAGAATAATTTGCTAAATTTAATATGTACTTCTGATTTAATAATTTTTATAAGACTTAGATATTCTAATACAAATGAACTAGGTTTTTTAACCCATCAAAATCGATTATACTATCAATTTTTTACATTACATTTTTGAATCCGCATATTTTTGTAAAAATGAAATAGACGCAAAAGTTATTCTAAAATTAATATGTAGTTTTTATTAAACAAAACGCCTTTCAAACGCTGTTTAATTTCTTTGATTTCTTAAGAATTTTTTTTCATTTTCATATTAATTTTAGTGACAAAATGTAAATTAAGGTTTTAGAGGGAACGGTTCATAACCATTTACATATTTTCTGAATAGGATTTCAAATTTATTATTGTCGTATATGCTAATTTATGTTATATTTACACAAAACGTTTTTAATACGTTTACAATTTATTTTCAACCCTTTCAGTGGCGTAGTTTATATATGAATAATGTTTACCAATTTATATTACACTAATTTAAATTAAACATAAAACTTCCTCTTTTACAAATAAATTTAATTCCTAATAGAAAATAAAATAGTCCTCAATTCAAATGAAACTAAAAATGTAACCAAAAAATTTGTTTCACTTCGTAGTAGTCCAGTAATTATAAAAATTTTCATCACAAGAAATCTTATCTGAGATTTTTCTTCAGTAACTGTTAGTGGAGGGTTGATATATCATAAAATCACAAAAATCAGTTGTGCAACTCGAAAAAAACACCACTTTGGTGGGAAATGCCTTATTTCGCTAATAACTCGTTAACCGGCAAAGATCGAAAAATCACTTATTATAAAAAAGAAAGCTTGACTAATTTACAAAAAAAAGTATCTTTGTATTTTTTCCTCATGTGCCATAGATTTCGAGAAAATCAATAGGAAAGAAATTGCAAAATTTTTATTTTTAATGCGCGCAAATTTTTCTTTATTTGATTTTTTTTAGCGCACGGCTTATAGAAAAAATTGAATTACTCGAAAACTAATCAATCTAGGAAGAAAAATCAAAATGGGTTTTGGATGGCTAGTGATACTTATTAGTATATAAAAATCACAAAATAATATAGTTATCACTTAATGTGTTGCGCTTTTAATTATATACAGGCCTATAAAAAATAACTAATATTAATATAAATTATAAATGAATTATCTTTTAGTTCAAGGTAGTACTTTGATGCAGAAACAATTAGAAATAAAAATTTTCACATTTAAAAAAATGACAGCATGTTGAAGTTAGCCAAATTTGAGCTAATTTTTCATTTTTTCATAAAAAAAGACCATAAAATCTTTAAAATAGTTTAAATTTTTTTTACATTGATATAATATTGTCTGTAGTCATTTAATAGTTAAAAAATTGGACAGAAAATAAAAATACATAAAAAAAGTGCATGTGCAGCCTTTCTTGTTTTTTCTTTTAATTTATCTAGCGTCCTTGTTTTTTTTATATTTTATGAATGTACTCGATCTAAAAAGAAAGGTAAGACATTATATTATTTGATTGTACAATTTAAAAATGTCGTACACATGTCAGGTAAAAAAAATGTTTTTAGAAACGAAAACGTTTAGAAGGCGCGCGCAACATAACTCCACTATTATGATAGGAATGTTCTTCTGCTATGTACATCAGGTTTTTTCAAAATATTTAATTAAATTAAATATTAAACGAATAAAACCAGTTAAATTTTAAGTGAAGATTAACTGAACATGCAATAATTTTATTTAATCATATACATATATTTAAGTTCGTATTTCTGTTTTTTAAGTGATCATCTGAAAAGTGTTTATTCTTATTTCCAAAATAAACAGGAGTTGAAAAGCAAGGTACAATATTTTTTATTTTATTGAATATTTTGTCTGAATTTATTATACTTTTGATATAAAAGGCTAATTTGTTTATTAATTTATAATAATTGCATACTTTATCATAATTGAACAAATTAACCATACTTATTAATTTTTTTTTTAAGTATAGTAATAAAGTAACAAGATTTTTATTGATGACAAATTTGTGCCTGTGTGTGTGTATGTATGTGTCTGTGAATTCTAATATTGCCGTTACTATAACTCCATTTTCTATTGTCTGTGTCAGAAGTATGGCATCCGAAAAAATATGTTTTGTGTGCAAATCCGATGTTGTATATAATGGAGAAACTGTTGAGGTGCAGCGGGGTTGAAAACAAATATACCTCCTGTAGAACCAGAAGAAATTGACTACGTCGAAGAAATAATATGAAATGAAGATGATATGTAATTTAAAAAAAACGTTAATATTGTAAAATATATTTTTTTTTAATTCATAAATGAATGAAGCAAAAAGTTAATTTTGCTTCAAGAATTGAATTTTTTTACATTTTTCATAATCCCAAAATTACTAACAACATGGTGACTGATAATTTTTTATGATGTCAATTTATTGTATTTTTTATTTGCTTCTATTTTCCACAACATGTAAATTGGGAAAGATGTACTTAAAAGAATCGATTTTAACTTCATAATTTGAAAATCAAGAAGCAAAGGAAGAAGAAACGATAACAGGGGAAGAAACTAAGGAGGCAATATCTCATATGTAACTAGGAAAATCTGCGGGAAGGGATAGGATAGCTGCTGAGTTAATTATATATGTGGGAGAGTGACTGAAGAAATGGATCCACAAGATATGCCAGCAAGTATATGAGGAAGACGAGATACCTAAGGATTGGGAAGAAAACATAATCATCTCAATTTATAAGAAAGGCAACGCCAACGACTGTGCCATATGTCTGTCATCATGTGTGTAGAAGATTAATTCAAGGATATTAGAGAAAAAGATCGGACAACTAGTAGAGGAGGAACTTCAAGCGGAGCAAGCAGCTTGTAGGAAGGGTAGACAGATCCAAGATCACATGTTCTCACTTCGAACAGCAATAGAGAAGAAGTTAGAAGAAGAAAAAGCGCTGTACCTCGCATTCGTAGATATACGGGCGGCATTTGACACAATACCGAGAACAAACCTTTGCAAAGAAATGGAACTAGCGGGCATCTTAGAGAAACTTAGAGAATCCACAAGGCGGCTATACGAAAGGACCAAGGGAATAGTCAGAATACAAGGACAGGAGTCGGGAAGTTTTATGATGGAGAGGAGTCAAACAGGGATACTCCCTCCGTCCATTACTCTTCATTACAGTAATGAATGAGATAATAAAAAACAGCAAGGATACCTTGTGTTTGCAGTAGACATAGTGATCGCAGCAGACAGCCAAAGGAAACTACAACGAGCAATCAATATATGGAGTAATGCAATTAAAAGCGTAGGAATGACAATGAATACAAAAAAGAGCAAAGTAATGAAAGTAAGGGCACAGAAGAACAAGTGAATCTGAACATAAGATTTGATGGTAAACAGCTGGAAACAACAGATGAGTATGAATACCTTGGGTTGGTTATAAGCAATAATGGAACAATAGAAGAGGAAGTACGGAATCGAATAGCTAAGGCAACTAAAGTGTACTATCAGATAAACACAACAAAAAAGAACTGAGTAAAGAGACGAAGCTAACTTATGGGACAGAATCTTGGGCCCTCCAGGACAAAAATAAGTGGGAAATCACGGTGGCAGAGATGAAATACCTGCGACGAGTAGTGGAAAGAAAAAAAAGAAATAGGGTCAGAAATGTAACAACGAGAGATGAATTATGTCTTGAGCCTCTGATAGATATACATAAGAGGCAGTTGAAATGGTACAGACATGTGGCACGGTTGGGCGAGGAAAATGTTGGAGGCAAGAAGAGGACGAGGTAGGCCAAGGCTTACATGGATGGATACAATCAAGAGAGAAGCAGAGCAGAGGGGAAAGAGTATAGCGGAACTCAAACAAATCGCTAGGGATAGGAAAGAATTCCTGAAATGGATAGAGGACCCAACACCTTAGGGTGCAGGGGAAAGATGAAGAAGAAGAAGAATTTCAAAATTACTAAAAATATAGGGACTTTTATTATTTTTTATGGTTACAAAATAAAGTGATCAAATGAATGTGTTTCATATCTGATTCCATTTTTTAGAATATGTTAACAATTGGCAAATATATACTTTGTAAAATCTAAAAAAATCAATTTTTACTAGCACTCCATCAAAAACCCTTGAAGTCTATAGTTTAGTTACTCTTATAATTTACTGTGATGGAAAATTGAAGTTAATAAACATATTTATGAAAATGTAAACTTTCACAATTATCACACATAATAAAATACTTATCTTTTTTTAATGGTGTATTTTAAATTATACAATCTAAACGTTTCGATAACACTAACAGTTATCTTCGTCAGTAGTAATATCTATTAAAATTGTTAAAGATGTAAATAATTTTGTCAAAATTGAAAAATTGAAACATTGACATCAGCCTGCTATTAATATTGCAGTTTGAGAAACATAGAAACCCAACTATAGAATTAAATTTTAGTAAAATTTGACAAAATTGTTTACAACATCTTTAACAATTTTAATAGATATTACTAGTGACGAAGATAACTGTAAGTGTTATCTAAATGTTTAGATTGTACAATTTAAAATACACCATTAAAAAACTCAAAAAAGATAAGTATTTTAATATCACTCATTTCTTTGCTTATACTTTTAAATATGTCCACAATTGGCAAAAATATTAACAAACATAAGAATTTTTTAAAAATTCAATTTTTCTTATATTTTCAATAGCGATTTTCTCGAAAACTATGGCACATAGGGAAATAATACAAGAATACGTTTTTTAGGAAATTAGTCAAGCTTTCTTTATTATAATAAGTAATTTTAGACGTCTTTGACGGTTAACGTGTTATTGGTGAAATAAGGCTTTTCCCACCAAATGGGTTTTTTTGGGTGGGTTGCACACCACCCTCAAAACTGATTTTAGTGCTTTTATGATGCATCATCACTCTAGTAACTGTTTCTGAAGAAGAATCTAAAAAAACATTTTTTGTGATTTTCTGGTGTATTTTGTTACTTTACCGACTGGACTATAGTTGAACAACACATGGCCAATATGCAAATAACTGACTTGGTTGGTTATAAACTGCGTCTGTTATTTGCTACATATAGTCATTTGTATAATGCACCTATTTTACAGGAGTGCTATCCACAAGTAATGGCAGAATATCTGATTAACACAACTTCTAAAATAAACAGAAATCACTGTTATAACAACTTCGTAGAAATATTGACATTGAGTGCAATGGATGATTTGCTGCTACAGAAATTAGACGAGGTTATTTTTTGTTTACTACAACATTGCTTCGATACGGAGTATATTAGCGATAAATTTTCTACACACTGGACTTTACCTGAAGCAAAAGTGCCATCTTGTGACACCCATAATCTACAACTAATCTTTAATCGTCTTGAGGTAAGTTATATTTAATCTAAGATTTATGTAATTAACTTTTTGTAGAATGTATATCTAAACCAACGCAGTTTAATTAATTTTTGTTTGGGAAAAAATGGAGTTACTGTACAAAAAATACTCATAAAATTAATCTCAAAGATTCATCATTCATACACTGATGAGGAAAAACTTATAGCATTTCATCAGTTTACTTTTTTTATTGATTCGCTAATACCATACTTGAAAGATACTGGTAGCTTAAACGTATACCTGATACGAACAATTTCTTATACTCTAATTCACTTAATAGGCTACGATTACAAAAATAATTTAAACATTAATATAATTTACTGCAAATATTTTCATTTTTTTGTATGTGAAACTTTACCAGAAAATTCTAAAATATTAGAAAAGTGCTTAATACCTTTTGTTACCATTTTAATTCCAATATCCAAAATGAACAATAGTTTAGGGGACGAATGTTGGAAACTATTAAAGTGCTTAGTAGTTGAACATGTCCAAGACTTCGAAGGAACTATTAAACTCTTAGATCCTTTTCCGTCTGATACAAAGTTTAGTCATATACAATCTGTATACAATGATGTTAGATATAATGGAACTACTTTTAAATTGAAAGAAGAAATTGAATATTTTCTTACTACTGGATTATTAATGGGAGGTATGGGTCGACGAACGGAAGGATTGTTGCATTTAAAAAAACAGTTATCTGATCGAAAACTGGAATTAAAACAAATGTACGATGATTTACACAAAGTGAGAGGTTTCTCTGAAGATTGTCAGAAAAGTTTGTTACATCAGCTAGTTTGTATGCTGGTTAAATTATCACTATCTGCCGATTATGAGGTAAGTGTATAGTGGAAATTGACTAAGTATTATTATCTAATACAGGTACTGCCAGGTAAGTTGGAAAGCGGATATTGTCATGCTTTCTAAAACATTGAGATAATGTAAGCATTGTTCATTTTAAAAATTAAAAGTTAAATTATAAGTTGATCTTAATCCATAGCTGAATTGAACTTTTGTATGTTGCCAGCAAGTTTAAGGTAGAATAATAATATAACAATTTTCTATGTTTAGTCGTTGGATAGTTGTGACTGTGTTATTTCTATTAGGTTAATTCATGCAAAATATATTTGCCTTTCCAGAGAGTTTGTCAACATGTCTAGAAATTGTAGTAGAAAATTACGATATTCTTAGCTTTGTTTTATTATTTCAGTAGAAGTTTAGGTATATTCAGTTATGAAGTTTGGGAAGCACTGATTTTAGTCTTATGGTTTATTTGACGTTATTTGAGTTTTTTTTTTTAGAAATTGCTGTAAAGTTTTCGTATTCAATCTTAAGATTATTACTTTTTTTTATTATAAAGATATTGAAATTTTAAATTGCGAATACGTTTGTCGCATATTATAGGTAGTTGTTTACGTTTAATCCTTGTACGAGAAAAAGTTAAGGAAGTAGATTTTATTATGGTGAATATAGGATAATCCTATTTTTAGGTAATAGTTTGGAGTAGAAATTACGTCTTGGGACAGTGTTTTGTAACTAAGATTACGGCAGGAAATCGTGCGTAACGACGCGATACTTGGGATTTAGAGATTTCATGAACTAAGGTTGATTTCGATAGTGCGATTTCTTTATTTTAATTTAGTAATGATAGTCAAGGTGGAATTTAGTAAAAATTTAAAAGCTAAGAGCTATATATCGTGGTATTTGGGAGCATTACGTTTCAGAATCGACCCGAGGAACTGTTGACGGCGAGCAAAAAGGTAGATTCAACTATTTTTCCCTGCTGTATGTTAGTGCACCTCCTTTTGTTTAGGTACACCTTACCCGAATTAAGACAGGGTGGCGTCTAAAACATTATCTGATCAGACTTATCGTAACTAAAAAAGTTTAATAAAACCACGACCTCATGACGTGCTAGTTGACCCTTCCATTATTTCCCGTGTAATGCGCTAAAGTGTTTTGAGCCCGTTGCATGTTATAACAGTTTATGTATTTGATAAGCTATTTAAAAAAATGTATTCATTCTTGCATGTACAGGGTGTCTATATTTTGAGCAATTTGTAGGTAAATTATATGAACGAATAGACATACATCAAAACTGATATAGATGTCATAGGTCGGGCTTGTTACTGTTTTCTACTGTTTTCTATCAATACTAAATGCATTATTCATGTAATTTTTAGTGTAGAGTAGGATGGTGTGAAAAATGAAACATAGTGAAAGATGCTTGAGTTATAGCAAACTTGTGTTTTGTAAATAATAGACATATGTCATTTTCCCCCACTGAAAAGTCTGTTCTTTTTGGGCTTTTAAAAAATATATAACACGATACTATTAATTTGAATATCTGCATAGTTACAGAATAAACACTCCAGTAATTGATATATTTTAATCATATTATGTAAAACATGCGAAAGTATTCCTTACGGCAGCCGGATACTTGATAAATAAAATTTCTTAATTGATTTTGAAATTAAATAACTATTATAAACACTCGCAAAGAGTAAGAGAGGTAGTTAAAGCAAAAACAATGGCATGCAATAAAAAGAAACTACTTTTTTCTAGAGGATAATATACAGTAAGTCCACCCTATGTCTTAAACCATTGGAGATATCAAAATGAAATTTTGGGAATATTAGTAAACGATACGTTTATGACTTTTTGAAGCTGTTTCTCGGCAACATTCCACGTATCGCTGCGACGTCAAGTGACGCCATTTTTTAATGGGGGGGGGGGTGAAATTAGGCTAATTGGAAAGGCATTTCAATTTAGTATACTCCCCTAGAATATTTTTAAATTATTCCAAGCTTTCTAGAAGTTTTCTTTTGCGGTTACACAACTTTTAGAAAAAAGGCTTTGCAGTCAAGTTTAAAACAAATTGTTGACTGTCAAACTTGCTTTGTTTTTAATGTTAAAGAAAAAGTTTGCCATGAAATCTGGAAGAAAAAATTCAATTAATCTCACTATTCTTTGAAAACAATAGAACCATGCAACGGAACGTGTTTTCAATGAGGCAAATCCGGAAAATCATGTTTGCCGAAGAATCATAAAGAAATTGGTAACACAATTTTGGAGAACTGGAACACTTCAAAATGAACGCCGCTCAGATAGGGCCGATTTCTGACAAAAAAATTGACATTTTAACTGAAATTGTTGTAAATCTTAATTAGGCCCTTACAAATTCAAATTGGTTCATGAACTAAATGAAGAGGATCCTGATCGAAGAAACGAATTCGCAGAAAGAATTACCAAAATCACAATTGTCAGGCATTTATTCTTGATTTTCTTGTGCGTCAGTGTTGAAAGCACCTTTTTATAGAACGGGGAGGTAAATTAACAAAATTTGCGGTATTGGAGTGATACCAGCCCATTATGGATTCGGGAGACAGCCACGCAGTATTCACAAACGCTAAATGTTTGGGCTGGCATCCTTGGTGACCATATTGGTTCATTGTTTATTGAGCAAAATTTGGACAGTCCACTGCATTTACAATTGTTGTAAAATGAAATTATACCAACAATTTACAAATAGTAGTGAAGTATAATCCGGAAGAGTTTTAAAAAGCCATTGGGGAGGTATGGTCTCAACTAGATGGCGGTCCTCCACACTATTTTCGACCGGTTCGGAATTTGCCCGAAATTTTTCTAAACAGGTGGGTAGGTGGCAGAGGCCCAATTAAGTGGCCAGCCAGTTCACCCGATTTGACCCACATGATTTTTTCTTATGGGGATATTTGAAATCGAAAGTATTTGCTACCAGGCGAAACGATTTAGAAGAATTTAGACAAAGAATAATTTTATAGAGTGCCAAAATATTCCACTGGAAACATTTAGAAATGTGCAAAGAGGTGCAAGGTGGTCACATTGAGCAATTACTTTGAATGTTAAAAAAGTTATAAATTAGATTAATAATTAAATGTGGTACCTATCCATATACCTCATCAACTTGTCTGTCTTGGACTGCGGCAAGCTGTATCCGGATTCCCTCGCAGATGGCCTAGGCTCTCGTGAAGGCGATCCGTTGTCGGTCTAGTTCTCGGGAGAACGTGACCCAGTTCTTCTGAAGAAGGATTACCGGCGGCACTTTCTCCCTGGTGTCCTCTAGCCTCCACTCCATGAACGCTGGACTGTTCGTAAACTTATCAAGGACCTGCAACATGTCGGAGACGTAGCCGGCGAACCTTCGGTGTTTTCTTCGGCTTCTGTAACACGAAATCGTCAGGTCTGGTGGTTCCCGTGCAGACTTCTTCTATGGTGTCGCTGGAGGCGGGAGCGGCGGTGGTCGTCTATGGATCTCTGGTGGCTGATCCTCTGCTAGCGGGATGATGCCTTCCAGCGGTGGTGGTCGTGACTTGTTTTGCCGCCCCCTCTTCTGTGCGGTGGCGCGTCGTTGCCCGCTCGGTGGAACGGCAGATCGAGCAACAACGGTGAAATCGGTTCTCCCCGTTCCTCTAACCATTGCTAGTTGGGGCGCCGGTTGTACCCTGGTTGGTTCACGGTAAAAACAAAGTCTTTTTTTGAAAATGACAAATCTGTCTTTACTTGTTAAGTTGACCTTCGCAGATCGAGATGTGAATCTCGAATATCTCTCTTGGGAGCGTGTCTTGTGGTTAAATAGAAATCTGCCGAAGCCGGAGACGACTTCTGGTAGTGGTGTTATTTCAGAGATTGGCTGTCTAAGTAGTTGGATTGGAGAGGGCTCTAACGTAGAAAACTCGTTTTCGTATCGACGCCGGAGGGGATAACATGTATTATTGAAATTCTACAATTTTGGTAAAATTGATTAATTAATAAAAAATTGGGAAAGAGTTTCGGCTCTTTACACAGACATGGACCATATACTCTGTCACAGTAGTTCAACTTAGGCAAAATTATAGTATTAATTACATAGCAGAGCTTTGGTTTTGATGTTAAATAAATTCGTATTGTGAAAGATCAGTATTAGTACTCCAAACGCTGCATTTAGGCACTTAGAATTATGCTCTTTAAACCTAAGTTTCTAATCCATTTTTGTCACATCAGACAATGTTATATTTTGCCTATCTAACTCGTAACATGATGTTAGGTAATGCCTGTAATTTCATATTTGTCCCAAGAATATTTTATTTACATTTAACTGTAAAGTGTGAAAATTAGAAATGTATATATTAAATACTAGTAGACCCAATACCGATCCTTGAGACACCTCTGAAGACATTCAAATAATCAGATTATCTTCCATTTAATAAGACTGTCTGATATCAATCGCATAAATAACTCTTAATCACTTGTACAGATTTATATTCAAAACCGAGATGCCGAATATTTGTGCTTAACAAGGAATGATCTAACGTATCAAATGGTTTTGAATACGCTAGAAGAAGTAGCCTTGTTAACTTACTATTATTAGTTTCAGAGATAATATCATAAGTAATAAGAAATGCTCTACTGCAACTGTGCCCAATTCTGAAACCTGGCGTTTGTCAGGAACTACGTTATTACTAACCAAATATTTCTTTATTTGGCTAACTATAATCTTTTAAAAAAAAAATTCCAAGCGCCCGTAGGATACTGATAGAACGTAAGTCTGCTCAGTCAGATGGCTTTGACTTCTTGGATATGTGTATAACGCAAGTTACTTTCCATGCATCAAGAAGAACAGACCGTAAAGTACAAAAAATGAAACTTTGGGAAATCGATTCTTTTGATAGTGTTCTATTAGTTTTATAGAACTGTTGACAGCTGGGATGGAGTTGATAAAGAAATTGTTAATTTAATTAACTTTGTTCTTTTTTTTGTTTGTATCAGTTTTCAAATCCATGCTATTCAGTTATAACGCTATTCGGTAAAAACAGCTCTTTCATTATATGAAATCTAATCGTAATACCTGAAAATAATCAAATAATTTCAACGAATGTCTATTTTTAAACATGAATATATTATTATACGCATTATTATCGTAAAGAACAATAACTATATAGAATTTCCTGGTTCAGGTAATTAATAATTTGATTGCTAAATTACTTTATTTAAATGTAGTAAATGTGATTGTTTTAGTATAAGCTAACATGGACTATTCAATTAGGGAATTTCGAAATTCCAAAAGGTACGTGTACTCTTGCTAGGACTTGATGAATTAATATTATACATTTCAATAAGAATTAATCTTTTATAAATACTTAAAAATTATTATTAATTTTATTAAATACATAAATAAAAAGTTTACCTCGAGTAGGATTTGAACCTACGACCTGTACTTTGCTAGAGTACCGCGCTAACCAACTGCGCCATCAAGGTTCAAGCCCCAATTGATGTAAATTTTGTCTTTATGTATGTAGAACTGATGTAATATATATAACAATTTTATAAATACTGTCCAACAAAAGGATTTACGCTAATATAACAATTTAATTCCATGGCTCATCAGCAGTGGAACCCGATTACAATTTAAAAACAGACACAAGTGTCCCATGTTTCTTAACGCTGAGTGAGTATAAATATGATAAAATAATTGAATTAAAAAAATTGACGTGCTATTTTGGATATAGATATTAGAAACATATTTTCAAGCACCCTGTATAAAAAACAGCCAAAACTTATTTAGTATCGCGTACATTCCGGATTTTATTACGCACTGCCCAAATTGCATTTAGAAAAATGAGTCGTTAAAAAATGCCAGAAGTTCTCATTTTTTACCGAAAATTTTAAATAATTTGAAAACCATTGAAGTTAGGCATATGACATGTAATAGGAAATGTTACGAAACATAACATTTAGCGAGTATAACCGAACCACTATTTTGAAAATATTTCTTGCTAGTGACCCTCTATCGGTAAGAGTACACTATTAAATATTCATATTTTTAAAACGTATACTTTTTTCGTAAATTAATATGTTTCAGTTCGTTCTGGGCCACCTTGTATTGATTCCCAACACATACGATACTAAAAATATTACATTAAATAATTGCATAGTAAAATCCTAAGCTGATGTACTTTTAATAGTAAATGAAAAAATTAATCTCACAACGGAAGTGAACACAATGCTCATTAATTACAAGAAATTGGCTTTATTATCAACACTTGGTTGACTTTACTTTATTAAAAGAGGTTACAGTTCTTGTATAAAGGTTTAGAATACATTTGGTGAAAGATAAAATATAACATAAAATAATATAAATAACAGCAGATCAAAAATAGTATGAAACACAACATAAATTTTAATTATATTAAGCATACACAACTGAACTAACAAATATAATCTAACGTAATGCCACTAACAAATACAGAAATCAATTACAAAGCCATCTGTTACCAAATATTCACAATATTATGTTATCATAGATGTTATAACTTTTATGTACAGGATGGCATTTAATTAAATACTAATATAAATCAGTATCCAAATGAAATTTAAGAACTACACAACGAAATCAATGAACACAGTTTCAACTATCCACCTTTTGAGGCTTTATGAATTAATGGTATCAGTAATAATTCTTCAATCCCATCGCTGTGAAGTACATAGAATAAACTCATACTTTTAACACAGTTCTGAAAGCTATCAATCAATTAACTGTTTCATTCTAATAAATTAGACAACAGTGACAGCTGGTAAAAATAATTGAAGAGTGTAGGTAGTTGCTTAAGTAGTAATTGCCCCAACGCTGCAGTATATAAAAACGATACATATGATTTATAAATAATATTTTGTGTTTTACAGGAAAGTGTAGAAGCTACAAAATGTTTAGGTGAGCTGGGATCGGCAAATTTATTAACAATGGTCTTACAAATTGAACAAAAGTATGAAAATGAGCAATGCAGTGGTTTCGAGTTAGTGACTAAGTTAGTGACAAAAATTATTGTTAATTATACAGTAGATAAGAGTTTTGATGTTATGGAGGTCGCTAATGCAACATTATTTTATGTATTGGATTGTAAGGAAGCAAAATCGATTTGTAAGACTCTTACAATGATTTAGTATCCATTATGTTCTTACTATTTGTATTTCAGTACAACGTATTGATGAAGAGAAACTTAACAAACCCTTTTTGACACCTTTTGTTTCTTCTCGAGTAATTAAATCTGCTACTGATTACAGTTTAAAAAATAATTTCAAAACTCAAATTGAAAATAAAGAATTGTGGTGTCCATCAGTTCCGATTACTCATGAAGATTGGATTACTAATTTAGTGTGCACACTGTTAGAAACGTTTTCTGATAAATGTTATTTAAAAAATCTGATTCCAATGTGTAAAGTTCAGGTACTGCTTAGTTGAAATTACGGAAGCTTGGAAGGAGCATCATATTGTTTTAATGCATGTCGAGGTTTTAGAAATAAAAGTCGTTTTGTCACTAATAAAATAGCAATGCCACAAGTTAAATATAAGATGCCAGAAATAAAAGTTGCAGTGCCAATAAATAAACGCGACTTCTAGAATAAGTGGCAGTATCAGTAAATAATAGCGAAGTGCCACAAATAAATATGATAGTGTCAAAAAAATTACAAAGCGAAGTTGAATATTAAAGTTGCTTATAACACATGATAATTCACTTTCAAATGAGCTCTCGATGTGTTTGGTTTATTTATGATTAAATAGAAAACGTTTACTTAACGAGTGGGTGAAGTCGCAGACAATTTGAAGAATTGTTTGTTGTGTTTGTGACTTCCTAAGTACCTATTGTTGTAGATGCCTTGGCGCGGTTGACCGTTTCCTGCATATATTTAAGGTGAAACATAATTTTTGTTTTTTTTTTTTCTTATTTAGTAGGGTCCAATATATTGCCATTTGTATCGAGCACTATTTACACCTGTTTCACACCTTAGCAGACCAGTTAACACATTTGGCACATGGATGCAATACTTTAGCTCTTTGTGAATAATTGCTATTCCTTGGCTTCTAGACAACGTAGCAACCTCGGGTTTTCATTATATTTCGCTTTTATCTCTTAGTAATTATCCGTCCGCCCACATAAATGTAGGATGTACTTACTGTTCTTCTAAGCTATGAGTACTGCTAGCTATAAGACTTAGGGACTAGATAGTGCAAGTACAAAACTTTGGTGGGGGGTAGGGATTCCATGTAACGAGCATCGAAACGATTTATTCTTGCACTGTAGAAACCAGAATAACATATTAAAATTATATTTATGATATGGACTCGAAACTAAAAGAATTCTTAATTGTGAAAGGCATTCCACTGGAAAGAATATCAACGAGTAGCCCAGTGCATTTAGGGTTTAACTCGAAAATTTAGAATAACTAGCCCGGGACATGCATAAAAAGGTCCAGGTATTCCTAAAGATTACCATAGCAAAGTTCCCACACCTCCCAAATAGGATAATCGAAAAATCCCTGGAATTTTCCTGGAACATGTATAAGTTCCAAACCAGTGACCTGAGATTAGTTCTTTTGAGCTTGTTTAATAACTTATGCGCGGTATTGTGTTTTCTACAATATAACTAAGTTTCAAAGCCGTATTTTCCAAAAACTCCGGGTAGCCTGCAAAAAAATTTCAAGGGTTTTGCAGTTTTTTGACACAAAATGCGAATATGTATTGACAAAATATTACGTATTTTACCGCTAAAATGCCGTCACTTACACGTAAAAATTATAAATGATAATATAAATCATTATTCTCGTTTACGATACTTAGATGTAGCCTAATTATGTGTTATTTTATTGTTTTTTTTTTGTAAGTAAACGTCATTCCCCTCTTCAATCTTCGCATCCAATCTTCCTACATTTTCCGGCCAATTTATTAGATTGGAAGTTTTCAACTAAAAATCATTTCGTTTTTTATTCATTAAACAAAAAATATATATATATTTTTTTTACTTATAGTGTTCCCGAATAGGCTAACATTTGCCTAACGTGCTAAAGCACTCAGAAACACTAGGTGGGTTTAGGTTTATGAATGGCTACCTTAAATTGACTTAAGTCAAAGTTAGGGGGAAAACAGGAGCTGGGTACTGCATTCCACAATTTGGTCGCCGTGTGAAAAAATGTAGATTGCGCTTGTTTAGTGTGACGAGATAGAATTTTGTGTGCGTAATTATGGTGTGAATGGGCAAACCGAGTGTTCCTAGCAAAGATGGCCTGCGAAGGTATTAAGGAATGTATTTCGGAGGCACACTTTCCATGGTAATAGCGATATAAGAAGGAACGAACCGAAACTATTCTATGCTCAAGAGACTGTAGGTCAGAAGTCAGAGATGGGTCATTTATAAGCCTTATAGATCTCTTTTGGATGCGGTTTACCATGTCAAGGGCGTGTTGAGGAGCACTGACCCAGAGGTAGGAATTGGGTTATTGTTTTTTATGTATTTTAAAACTTTCCCATAAATTATATTAATAGTCGGTGTAAAAAAACTCTTACTTATAAGCAATTTAAAATTGCTTATGTTAATATAAAATTAATATAATAATAATTAATATAAAATAAATTAAAAAATAATCACGCACGCGACTACATACGCGCTACGATTGGTTGTCGTGGTTGTGACATAATGTTAAATTAATTCTCAATAGTACAGTATGAATGGCTTCTACATGTAAATTGACTAAAAATATCAGAAATTTGGTGCAAAAAAATTATTTATAATAGCTTGTTCAGTCATGTGTGATAAAGTTTACGGTTAGGTTGACAACTAAACTTGTGCGGTACTACATCAACTTTAATTTTTGCTCTACTTCTCATTCTAGTATAGTAAATATAATTCTCCATGTCTTCTTTCAGCTAAAAAAACATCAAATCATAAGAATTATTTAAATGACATTATAACAACGGATGAACCACCATTATATACACTTAAAATTTCAATTTCGTATAGTACATATCCTAGCACGCAATTGAAATATAAAATACTAAATTAAACCGAAACCATTCAATAATTGTGCACAAATTTATAGTTTAATTGTTTTAAATTATTCATAGAATTTTTTTTGATGCTATGATTTTTAAAAGTTATGATTCTGGAGTTTAGGTAAAAAAAATTATCGAATTCTATTTATTCAATTTATACGTTTACATAAATAATTATTAATTACTATATTATTCTAAAAGCACGATAACCATTAAGGATTGACGTTTTTGATATATTTATCAATATATTGACGATAATAACAAGATTTAATTGATTAACAGTCAAAACACTGTATCAGCTGTATACTACGATGCGTAAAAATAAACATTGTGACGTCACACGCGCTCTGGTTTGTTCGGGAACTTTCGGTGTGTTTCCGGTACTGGGTTCCAAAATGTATTTTTAATATAACTTTTGAATTAGAGCGAAAAAAAACTAAAAATAGTTTTGCTATAAAACGTATATATGATCTTTCCATTTATTACAAAACAAAATAATTTTTTTCAAAAACTCGTTATTCCAGATGAGGTCGAATTTGGGCCTTATACAGTAAAATGAGTTGTTGCGATGTGAAGTACTGTTTAGATCTGTATAGAAAACCCAGTTTACAGGCAGCTGTTGACAAAAGGTGGTCAACCCATGAAAGGTTCGATGAAACGGACATCCCAATATAAAAATAGAGTTTGAAAATTTGAGATCTAAGCCATTCATATTTACAGCAGGAAATGATCGATCTTTTTTGGCGGATACAAGGCAACACTGGGTTTTGTCGACGTTGAACGTGAGTAGATGATTCTTTCCCCTTTCTATACTATACAAGACTAGGTTAGTCATTCGGTTTTAATAAAATAAGATAACTATAATCATTGAAAGGGTCGACGCGTTCGCGGTGGGTGTTCCTCAAGGTCGTCAATGAGTTCTGAAATTCAAAATGTGTTTATTTTAAAACTGAACTAGTAATATAACCTATATTCAGCCTGCAAAAGTCTTATCTTCTGCTAAGTCAGCTATTCTGTCGTCATTGTCGCCATCGTCGATTTCATACCAGTTACTTCAGCCATGTCCAGCACAGTATCCACACATATTTGTGCAGTCGATGCGATTTTATTTACAGCTGCAGCTGAATGTTTCGCATCTGGTTACACAATTACAAGACACAAAGTTGAGGAGTTTACGCGATGCTGGAGGTCTTGAGTTTGTAACTGCGCAAAGGTTGTCGTGTACATCTTGCCATCGTCATTCCTCTTGTTAGCTTCAACACGAACAGCAGAGGTAAATTCATTGTACTCCACTGCACTGAATGGATTTCAATCAGGATGCGTAACGTCTATTTTCTCTTTACAAACAGGCACGAGTTTTAAAATAAAAAATAAAACCTGAATACCGTTTTTTCGACAAACGTTTTCTAGAATAACAACTTGAGTTGATTTTGGTTGTTTTGTCTAGACCTTCCTACATTTTTTATGCAACACTACTGAAATTTTTCCGTCTAACAATCGATCCCCGACGTCTTTTCTAATTAAGCTGGCCTTCATAATCGATAGCCATACTTCTCAAAAAAACGCATTTTGTCACAAAATTTTTGGGAAATTTTTCGTAAATACAGGTTTAAAAGTAAGTTATATAGTAGAAAAAATTATTCTGCGTATAAAAATGATCAAATAAGCCCAAAGAAAAACATGATAGGCCACTCATTTAGAACTTATAGCTTTCCAGGAAAATTTCAGGGTTTTTTCAGTTTTTTTCCGGGATTTTTCAGGTATCCCATTTGGGAGTCCATGGGAACTTTAGGATGATGATATTTAAGGGTACCTTTGTTATTCTAAATTTCAGGGTTTGGCCTATTTTTCGCCTAAATGCACTGGGCTAAGTAGAAACTTATGTACAAAAAGCAGTTTAGTAGATAAATTAAAAAAGAACTTGAACAAACGTGACATAGAAAGTCCAGATACATTGGTTCATCTGAAGTGATGATGATACACCAAATAAACACAGGAAACAAAACACTAAAATACATGTAGGGTGGATTTGCAGTGAAAATGGAAATCGCCATATACAATTCAGATATAAACAAGGTGGTGGCACTAGAGTTTTGCTGCAAATTATGTCATCATAGAATTTGCAACACATATATTTTTTCCTGAGAATGTATTCAGTAAAGGTCTCGCATTTAAATTTAGTTGTAATTGTTGGGACTATAAGCAGTTGCCCATAAAGGGCAACCTAAGAGTGTAGCAGATGTTACGTTTGACTAAAATGCAAATACTTCGCTACTATTTAACCACCACAGAACGAACAAGCAATATAACCTCCACAACTCCGCATGGAAACAGAAATTCTGAGATAGAGAACCCTACTTCCCAAGAGGTCCTACAATAGAAGGCATCGATTAAACTATTAATAAATATCAATTAAGAGATGATATCTCCGTTATTTACGTGAAATTTGTAAAGCAAACTGTACCTGTGATCGTCGTGGGGAATGATTTATAGACAACGTTAACTTCTACGGAAATCATGGCACCTAGTATTATCCCAAACTGTGTAACAGTGTTGCTCCATTGTGGCAATGTTGTGAATGAACTGATAAAATATTTTTAAGGAGATGCAGTGCCAATAATTGTTGAGATGATTGTAACTAATGGACAAAAAGAAACAGATAATGATAAGGTGCTTACACTTGTTATGTAATTATTTTTTTATTTTTAGCAACTGATATAGGAGGAGTGTACATTTATGAGATGTGTACCAATGGAACAAAATTCAAAGTACTGATTTTGAGGCACTATTTTAACAAAAAATACGTAACTATTGTTAATGTTTTAAAAAAAAATTGATTACATGTAACATATTTCCCCATAAAACTATGTCCGTTGTTCATGGAGATGTGCCTATTTGAAAAAATATTTAGCGATGTTGTACATGATTTTTTACAAACGTTGGGTGAAAGAGAAAAGGAAATCTTAGAAAACGTATTAAAAGATTGTACTAGCTGCTTCAGTGGCGGAATGGTTAGAATGCATGCCTTTCACCCAAGCAGATTGGGTTCAAACCTGGCCGAGGTAGTCGTTTTTCTAAAATGGAGACAAACCAAAGCATTCCTTCTTTTGGATAGGAAGTTAATACTGTAGGTTCCGTGGCAATGGTGCTAATAACCATTAGTAGTTAATATGCATAGAGATGCCTGACATTTCCATTTGTGTGCAGATCTCGACTCACGAATACAAAAAATGTTAGTACCATATGATGATATTTTGGAAGCAGCAGGTACCATAGGCTGCAGAATTGCAATTTCTGCTTCAAATTATAAACATGTATTAATGCAAATTGCGGCAAAAGCAATTGTCCAAGAAGCAAAACATATAGATCGTTGTGCACATAATTTAAACAGTCTGCTGGCAATAGATCAGCTGAAATCTGTCTATGAAAAACTAAATCCCATAAGTAAACCTATTCTTGATACATTACAAACTGAAATGGACCAGCTTACATTAGATTACTTAAAAAAATATTTATGAGAAAGCAACTTAGAGCGCCTTTCAAAGTATTTGCAATTTTGTACAGGTGCGCTGACATGTTAACAACTGATTGAATTACAGTGACTTTCAATAATATGAATGGTTTGGAACACAGAGCAATAGGGTACACATGTGGATGTGTGCTAGAATTACCTAATATATATGGCTCATTTCCAGAATTCTGAAAGGAAATAAATTCAGTGTTGGACTTAAATATTAGGGTTATGAATGTAGTTTAAATGGCATTTAATTTGCTCCATTATTATTTTTACTTTCTCTATACATCATTGTATATTTTAGGATCCAATTTATTTTTATTTACCGTGTAGTTTTTCTTTTGTTATACTATACTGTTTAAGTGTATACGTTATGTATTTTACATAGTAAAGTTTCTATTCTACTTCTTATTATAAATCATATTTAATTAATAAAACTAAAATTAAAAAACCTATTATAATTACAAGACGGTGTGTAATTCATTTCTTAAATAAACATATGTCAACAGCTTCATAACAGACTGGATGTAATTACTTTTTCTATCATTAAATAAGTACGTGGGTGAAAAATCGTTTTAAGATGATGCATTTCTCTTGCAGTAGTTCAATGGCAATATCAGGAATATGGACTAGATAATCGTGTACACCATAATTTGTATGTAGTTGATACATTACTAAAGGTCATCAGGTAGGAGTAATTGCATTTTTAGTTTTTCAAATTTTATGACTGTTCTATTTCATTACACTTTGGTCTAGCTCGTCTGCAAAAAATATGATCTGCTGCAGTATAACGTGTGGTGTGATTATTATCGACGATAATTCCGGATAACATGGAGCTGCACACTTGTTAAATATTGTGCTTCGGTTTCGCGAACAATATTACCTTACGAGTTATATTCGACGTGAAAATATAATGAACGATTACATGTTTGTCAACAAATTAATTTCGAATCAATACACCCATTGATAGAAATTCCATATGGTTTGAGTTAATCGTAGACTCCAGGTGCCACAAACGTTTGGGCCCTCATTCTGATTTTACCGCCTCCTAGATATTTGCTACTATAAGTTTCAACTCCTTTAAGATTAAGAAATTGAACCAATTTTCTTACTATACTCTTGAGTAACAATCTAGCGATTCTGCAAACAATTTAAGTGGCGGAAACCGAGGAGTTGACCTAATTTATCTGTTGATCTTCCACAGAAATGAAAGGATTTCATTCAACTGTCTGTAGTGTTTCCTTCTAAACAAATTTAGTTTTGACAGATCACATTTTAATGTTCTCTGACTAATTTTAATAAGAAATCTGTTTAGACCCTTTGAGGTAGACCAAGTAGAACGTATCTTTCTATCAATTTCTCCCTTTTGTTCATATGTATGAGATTATTATTATATACGAATAATAATTATGTTTCTTACCTGTTGCAACCTCGCTAAAAATAAATAATAAAAAATTGTAATAAGGTTTACTTGGTAGAAGAAGCAATTATATAAATGACACTAACGTAATTGGGTTGATTTTTAGTTTCACTGTTAAACACGTCGAGTGCTTGTTCAGGAATGAGTTACCTTGGATTACAAACTCTTAAATACATATTTTTTCTGACACTGCCATTTCGATTTCACTTACTGACACTGCAACTTTTATTTTTGGCATTTTGTTTTTAAATTGTTGCTATTATCCTGCTATTATATAAGTAACAAAACAACTTTCATTTCTAAAACTTCAACATGCATTAAAACAATATAATGGCCCCTTTACGCTCCATATGAAGTTCTATAGTTTATAAATACATTTTGCTTACAGGCAGAATTCTCTGAACAATTGTTGCCTTTCCTAGTATATTTGATTATAAATTGCGATCATTCTGAACTGGTTTCTACACAAATTGCCCACTTTTTTTCGACCCATTGGATGCACAACACAAATGAAAATAAGGGTGCGGATGTAATTGCAATAAATAAATTGTCTGTACAGTGCATGCTTAATGTTGTTAATTTTATACGATTACGTGCAAATATGGAAAATCGTAGGTAATAGAAATGATATTACATTTTGCTGTTACCTAAAACAAGGATTTGTAGGGAATTCTCTAAATTTAATATAAATTATCTTCATGCAGCACAAGCCGCACGGTTTTGTACTGCATACTTCACTGCTTTGCTTTACATCGAGTTGTGGTGTCAAGAAAAGTTACAAAAATGAATACAAGTTTTGATAATATGTTATTAGCTTCTCCAGGGTTAACTTATTTAGACATGATCGTTCAGAAGGAGGAGGAACCAGGTACAAGAAAAAGCTTACAACATACATTGCGAGAGGTATATTTACACTTACACATTATACAGTTTTTACATTTTATTATTCAGTGTTATCAGAAAGTGGGCGAAACCGATGCTCTTTATACATGCGAATCAATGAGCATAATAGATAATGAATTTGAAATAGAACATTACGAAAATTTGCAACAATGGGACAAAGCTCTTCTCCATTACGACATTAAAATATCAAACGGAGAAATAGGGTGTGTGTCTAAAATGCAAACTGCTTTGAAGAAATGTAGTCTGTTTGAAATACCTGTTCGAATCGAAAATCATGCAGATCCACAATTCGATTGTGCATGGAGATTAAGCCAGTGGGACATTAACGAATCTGTTACCAAAAATTCTAATTCATATGAGAAATATAAATACTTTGCATTAAAGGCTGTTCATAACTGTGATAAATCTAGTTTTCAATTTTCCAAGAAAATGCAAGAAGTTGTATAGTAGACGGGTTGAAACATGCAAGTTTAGAATGCAGCGAAAACTTATATGAACCTTTAACAGAACTACAGTGTTTAAGTGAATTAGAAGAGTTTATGAAGGCCCAAGATGAAAAAAATTTGAAGTACTGGTTCAGAAATGGAAAACACAAGACACAATAAACCCAAATCATTTTAAATACATCGAACCAATTTATTCTCAGCGTGGAGTGATTCTCTCAAACTTAGTTTGTTCTAAATCTCCAAATTTAAAGCAATACTTTGTTGAAATGCAATTAAAATTTGCTGGTTTTTTTTATATGTCAGTATTTTCTTATTGATTGCAAAATTTTAGGTGTAGCGAGAACTACTGGTAACGCAAATGCTGCTACCAGAACTATTAGTAAGTTACATCATAATTCCTGGTTTAACATCAGATCTTCAGACTAGTGTAAAGTTTGAAGAAGCCCAATTACGATGGATCGATAATAAGAAATATGCTTGCCAAATATTGCGACATTTGTTAAGTGATTTGCCTAGTTGCAGGTAATGTCTTTATTATTTGTACATTTAAAGTACAGTAGATTTGTTAACTTGCAGATTACGTGCTGATGTTTTAAGATTGTATGGAACATGGATGATGGAAACTTGTTCGGAAAATCCACTAGTTATTATTAAGAGTTATTTTATTAAATCTCTTAATCAGTTACATGAATTAGGCCATTCCGGTGCACACAATGTACATGAAACATATGAAATTCTTGCTCACTTCGCTGATTCGCAATATCAACAAGTAAGTACTTTTACAAATTTTATAATGTACAGTAAAACTTTGCACCAAAAATAAGAGATTTTTACCAAAAAATTTCATATTCTGAAACCATGGCGAGTTAAAAATATGGCATATGTTTAGCATTAAAGACTTGTTTCCAGAAGTTTTATTGTTCTATGTTGATTTTGTATTTTTTTAATTGTGTGAAAAGTAGTGCAGTTTCCTATAGGGGGAGGGTACTTTGAACCAGAATCAAAATGCCATCTTTAACAATGACTATAACCATAGTTGTGCAAAGTTAAGAATTGCAAATCTATTGAAAAGCATCGAAACAAATTTTTATTATTATTTATACATAAAAACACGAAACCAGTGCTTCTTAAAAAATTTTTGTTATTATCTTCAACCTGTTTGCCCTTACAATGTAGGTGCCGGATGTACAATTTACATAAAACAAAACAAAAGAAAATATTTTCAAAAGCAAATATTCTCTAACTATTTCGTTCTACCCAAGTTCTGTATGCTTTTCTGTCCCTTTGCTTCTTCAACTGTCCTTCCTTTTCTTACCACTTCTAACTACCCTTTTTGAATTGTATTAAATATACCTTAATTTAACGGTCTTTCATTCATTTAGTTGTAAATATAAGAAAAATTTTAATTATTTTTGTATTATAGATATGAGGTAGGCAACTTAATTTGCATATCTTCTTAAGGGTATATATTTCTTAAAGGTTTATACTCCGACTACAAATATTGTTTTCTGATCATTTGATTTGCACAACGCGTCATGATCATCATCTGACCTCCTCCGACTTCATAAGCGTCCATTTTTCACTTCCTGATGAATGTTGAAGCAGGAAGCTTTGTTGTTTTGGTTTTCCACCTAAATTTTAGTGTAAAGTGCCATTAATTTGATGGGAAGATATTTTATCGTATTATACAAAAAATTAAAACATTTGCTCTTTTCAGGCACTTTTGTTTTAGTTCAGTTTTTTTTACTGTTACTTTTATTTTATTTTACTTTGATTGAGATTTTAATTACATTTTAAGTACGCATTTGATTTTACCTGTACGTACGCATTTGATTTTACCTGTACGTACGCATTTGATTTTACCTGTACGTACGCTTTCATGATGATGATTGCAATTTTTGCAATTTCAAGAAATGCAATAAATGGATTCTTAAATTTCATGAAGATTAATTTATAATAAGGATAATTCCAGTTTGGGCGTGGCTGATAACATAAAAGCATTGTTATTGCAATAAATTGCGCAACATTACACAAGGATTACGTCATCTTAGTTTGCAATTCTGCATCATTTTTTATAATACCAGGGATCCTCAAGAAGATTTTGTATATTTAGTAACAGGTATTTAATGTTTAATGATTTTTTAGTATTTTAAGGTTTTTACAATTAGTTTTTAAGATATATTTTATTTAACCCTTTCACTTTATATATTTAATAAACATAGTTGTTATTTTTTATTGTTTTACATTTGGATAAATTTTAGTGTAGAACTCGGTTTAGTTGTTCCGAGTATAATTTAAAAAAATAACTGGGCGTCCGAGATCATTTTTATTAGTATTACATTTCATTTTTATTATTTATGTTCAGTGGAAAATAACAGCAGATTTTGTGGTAATCAAGCAAATCAAATGAATCGGCCCACATTAAACTACCGACTGGGACAACGGCATTATTTGTGGTGAATGGTTAGTATCTTCTGTTAGTTTAGCGATTTGTGTTTTTGGAGAACTTATTACTTATATTATTTTATTATTAAATTTATTACACCACTAATTTTACACACTATCTTTTTTATGTTCTCTTGCTATTTCTTTCTTAGTCTTCCTCTACTTCTATGTCCATCCACTCCCATTTCCGTTACTATTTTTAGAATTTTTTTCTTTCATTCTTCATATACAGGGCGCCCCAACGAGAAGGTCGCGCCCCACTGTGACTGGTAGATTTAGAAAAAAACGCTCGAACACATCAGCTTTGATTTCTAAGGGACATCTTGTACACGGTGGTTCATAAAGAAGATACTACGTATTTTGATTTTTAAATGGAAATCTACTAGTTTTAGGTCATTTTGCTCCTGTCTGAAGTTTGCAGTAAATTGGGTATAACATGTCCTATAACTATCTTCAACCGTTAATTTTATTTGCGTTTTTATAGCTCAAACAGCGTTGTATTATCGATAGGTTGATACTTTAGGAAACTTTCTATACTATTGTTTCTATGGATACCTTGGAACTAGTAACCTAGATAAAACCAATAGATGACTATCTTTACGAGGAAAATTTGGTGGAAAATAGCACTCTTTTTAGGGACGGAGGAAGTACAAGGCGTTTGTGATTGGTCTTTCACTAACTATTTTGATTGGTCTCGTAAAAAAGCGGATTATTCAAATCCAGATTGAATAACAATTATTTTTTAATAGTAATAGGCACTTGTCATCCAATATAAAAAATGTTTATTTGACATATTCTCTTTCATTAAATTCATCATGAGACTAAAAAAATGTTCTTTGAATTATAACAAAAATTAATTAGGTCTTTTGCTGGGTTTAGAAAACATGTTTGCTTGCTGTCAAAGTCCAACAACCTTCAACTGCACAATAAATAGCAACCATCTACAATAATGAAACATAGAATTTCTTGTTATTACTTCTACAAACGAACAAATCTTTAAATTCACATGATGCACTTTTGTAAGTAGAAATCCACGTTAAAGATGAATACCAACATTAACCTAACCACAAAACTAAATGTAACGGGAAACAGTCGGCGATCGAACACAGTCGGGTACAATCGAGCGAGTACAGCGTCACCTACAAAAAAGAAGAAACTTATCCAGAATAGCATATTTAAGAAAAGTATCTATTTTTTTTGCCTAGGCTAGTAATAATCATTTGCAGTCACTGTCACGTTATGTCAGTTTAAGCTTTCACTCTTTTTGAATTAAAATCCAACTGCTATCATTATTATGAAATTTTCTATTCTAGAAAGGGTAGAAACAAAACATTATTTTAAAAACAGAACTATTAACGATAAGTATGTGAGAAGATTAATAAGGAAATTTGAAGACACTGGATCTGTGATTGATATTCAGTACCATCCAAATCGAACGGTGAGAAACAATGCCATATAAATAGCGGTTTTGGGACACGTAGCACTTGACAATACAAATGATATTGAAGGATAATAAATTTCATCCTTACAAGGTAAGAGGTACAAGAACTTAATGAAGACGATTATGATAAAGGTTGGAGTTCTGCGAAGAAATGAGCTAACGGTTAATCAACAATCTAAATTTGCTGTTCAATATTTGTTTTTTGGACGAATGCACGTTCTATTTACATAGTGCTGTAAATGGACATAATGGTCTTTATTGGAATGACTCCAACCCTTGATTGTTGAGAGAGACCCACTCGCAACATTCTCAAAAGTTAAATGTTTGGGCAGGCATATTACGGAATAATATTATAAGACCTCTTTTTATCCCTGGAAACCTAATGGGTGAGTTGTACTTGGACATGTTGGAAAATAAAATAGACCCGTTAATTACGGAAAAAATAGAAGACGACAATAACCATAACGAAAATATTCTCCTCTTCCATGATGGAGCACCACTCCACTATGTAGCTCCCGTAAGTCAGTTCTTGCCCACTCACTTTCCTGGTCAGTGGATTTGTAGACGAGGTGCAATTGAGTGGCCACCGAGGTCCCCGCACTTACGTCCTTTGGACTTTTTTATATGGGGACATTTAGGTAGTAAAATTTACGAAATGAATTGAAGATCTTTGACACCGAATTACAGGTGAATGTAGAAGAATAATTCCAGATATGCTGTTAACTGTTCGCAACAGGTTTGAGCAGAATCTTTACTACTGTATGGAGGAAAAAGGACACCATTTTCAACACATTACAACATTGAAGCTTATTTCTTTTTTAAGAAATAAATTTTTTTACTTACTATTTGGGTTATTTAATTTTAAGGCATTTATTAAAAGTTACATTTTCTTTATGGATCGTCCTGTATAAAGAAATATTGACAGGTAGAGATTATTGCAAAAGAATTACTAGTTTGAAGGTATCCATAAAAACGATACTGTACAAAGCTTCCTAAAGTCTCAACCTATCGATAATATAAAGATATTGGAGCTATAAAAACGCAAGTAAAATTAAAACGGTTGAAGATAGGTATAGGACATGTTATACGCAATTTACTACAAACTTCAGGAAGGAGCAAAAAATTACGTAAAGCTAGTGGGTTCCCATTTAAAAATCAAAAGTATGACAGTATCTTCATAATGAATTGCCTTGTATATGGAGTTTTAGTGGACAAGATGCCCCCTTAGAAATCAAAGTTGACGTATTCGAGCGTTTTGTTCTAAATCTAACAGTAGAGTCATAGAGGGGCGCGACCTTCTCGTTGGGGCACCCAGTATGTCCCATCCATCTTAACTGTTGTTTCTTTATAGTCCGGGAGGCAGCGACAGAAATTTGGGGGTCATTTTGGTTCACTTCATTTTTTTAATGAGTTATTTATGACATATGTAACTGTAATATGAACGTCTTCCGGTGCACTCTTACGATATGGGGTTGTAGGGGGTGGTCGGTTGCGATCCCCGTCAAAAATTTAAAAAAATCAGCCGTCTTCACGTTTCCACTATTATATGTTTATATAAAGCCGTGAAACAATAATATTTACTACAATATATACCTGAGTACATGTATTAGTGCAGTTTTCGAATGTAACTATATCTTTCTGTCCATGTGTGTTGCCCTCGCTGGGATAAAGAAAACAATCAAGGTATTCGAGATGCTCAATCAGATGAAGAAGAGGTATCTCTAATTCTGACATTGATAATGTCAATTTCATAATTGACGAAACAGACGATTCCGTCGATCAAAATGACATCGAAGAGTGACTGAAAAATAAAAAAATATTGCTTACAAAATGATAAATATAAAATAATATTACATACATGTTACGAATGTAAATAATAAATTTAACGCCGTGACTATGTGCACGCGAAATTTGGCGAATTTAACCTCAATCTGTCTATAAGAATGAAAATAAAAAGGAAAATTAAAATCTACGTTACCCTACAATCCATTAATTTCATTTCATAGTATTGTATCTAAGAGCATTATATGGAATTTTACCGGTTTACTTCGAAGTTTAAATTTTGCATTTCACTTTGACATGTAGTTGTGATGCAAATCCAGTGCACCTTTGTCCGCTTGTTGGAAGGCGACCTTTGTTGAACTTTATAGGTGGAAGACTATATTTTTATCTTACATACTATCAAAATAAACATCACACTTAGTTTCACCTTACCGACTATGAGTTTTTTTTCATTTTTTTTTGCGCCTGTTTCTGTGGCTGGAAGACGTAATTTGTTTCGAAATTCTTATGGAAGACTATGTTTTTTCAACTTTTTATGTTTAAACTAAACAATATAGGGTGCCCCACGACGATCGACATCGATCGATTATGAAAAAAGTATAAATAGGAAAAATCTGAAAATTTGGCTACTTGCTAAAGTCAATAGGGGACATCCATCTAAAATATTCTTAATATTACAGCACTTCCGGGGCCGTAGGTTTCCAGCAGGGCTAACTGCCATCACACTTGTCTTAGAACTGTTACAAATGTTATGTGTATTTGGTGCCACGCTTTACCAAACATTTCTTTGCGCCCGGGTCATCTGTCAGGTTCGCCTCATCAAAGTTTCAGGTATTATGCGGGGTACATTTTTAGAACAGTGAGAGATTATCAATATATCCTTTGATCATCGTTCACTGATTGCGGCACGACTTTCCTTTACAATATATCTTATATCCTGCAGATCCAAGTAACTTCAAGTTGCCCTTCCAAATGCCAACACCCAATCTAAAAATTCATGGTACCGGGTGAGTCAACGATAGAGTAAAGTAAACTGGTGCTTTATGGATCAACCTTGCCAATAAAAGGTATTTATCATATTATATGGCTGGTAAGTTCGCGCATTTAAAAATTATTCTTGACTATACAGAGTGACCCAAAAATCGGAACAAGCCAAAGCTATAGTGTTTTTGTTGGAACACCCTGTATATCATTCTATTTTTAGATTCTACGTGCAATTATAAAACTTTATTTATGTAGGTTTCATGCATGTAAAATTTACGGTTTTTAAAATAATTCGAGTTTTATCTGCATTTCAGGTATAATTTTATTATTATGTACCATCTTGTGTTTTGTTAGGAAAACTTGTATATTTGCACCACATAAAGACTAAGCTTAAGCCTATGTTCTGAATAAGAAATAGAGATAAATGCTAAATATATGTTCAAACCTGCAAAACTTGAACTCAAAAATATCACTTTTCTCAAATAGAACACCCTGTATATTTTTACGCTGTGTTAAAGAGAATCAAAAACCACACAATGCTCCATAAGTATATCCTATACCTATCTCACCGTTTTTAAGTTATTTTGATTTTTCTATATTATTCAATGTTTCAATGGTTTTTTTGTGATTATTTGCAGTAGCTATGAAAACAATTTCCCACATGACAAATATTTGATATGTACCACTGCCAGGTGCTTGAATTTCTAGATGATAATTATCCTCAAAATGGATTAGGCGTGGATATTTTGTCCAGTGGGCCTCAAGGTCGTGTAGATATGGCAGATAGGATACGAGACGCTTGTGGAATGGCAACACTGGAGATAATATGCACAATTACACATTTACAATCCATTTTGGACCGACAAATGCAAAACCAAAACCACTAGTTCATAAATGTTTGGTGTGGCATTCTCCACAATATAATTATCGGAACGTATTTTTTTAGCACTCCCCTGACTGATCGTAATCAACCTTCAATTCCACCAAGAAGTTTCGCCTAACTTATGAACGACAGAATGCATCAGGACGGTGCCCCCCCCGCGCTACTTCCATGAGGTACGTAAATTTTTAGATGATAATTATCCTCAAAAATGGGTTGGACGTGGGGGTTTTATCCAGTGGTCCCCAAGGTCATGCGGTCTTACCCCATTAGATTTCTTCTTAACATTTATATGTAATATTTATTCTTCAGAACATAGACTTAAGCTGGGGCTTTTCTAGATACATAATAATCGCTGCTTCATGTTATCGACAGTAGTTGGCTTGTCCCATAATTTTTTACATATCTCCAGAGAAAGAAATCCATTCAGGTTAAGTCAGGAGAACATGCTGGCCACAGAATGGCCCTCTTCCTATCCACTGCTGAGGTCTCCAGTTATTCAAAAATTTTCGAACATTTCTAGTATAGTGGGCCGGCACCATTAGGCTGGTACCACATTTCCATTCTAGTTCTAAGATCCACATTCTCTAGTAGCATGGGTTTGCCATAGAAGTTGTGAATCAATTGCTCTCGTCCAGTGCGGGTTTTCTGTGGCATAATAATGCATATTCTGGCGATTGAGGTGCCCATCGTTTCTAAATGTCGCGTCATCACTAAACAAAATGAAACGAGGGAAGACATTTAACTTCTCACCCATCTTTATTGAGAATGGTTCTTTTGTGGGGCTGCAATAACTCACACTCCCCGAAGCGTCAAATCTATCTTTCAAATTCCTAAACGTGGTCACTTGCGGATGTCTTACATTTGGAAATTTTTGCTTGTAATCTATTTTAGCCAAAAGACAATTCAGATGGCATTCTCCCAAAACGTATATCATCCGACACATTTCTTCTTTTGAAAAATTCATTTTTATGAAAAAGCACTCACAGATATTGGAGAACTGCATTTTTTGATTTTGACAACTTTGTCATCCGTACGAAATATTAATAATAATAATAGCAACCAATCCAAATATCAAATAAATGTATTAGTGAACAATTCTCCATCATTAGGACCCCAGTATAATGCGCTAGCGTTAAAATAACATGATAAGATTACCTTAGCGACAAGAAAGTAGTTAAATGCGCTGTAATTCTCAGTTTATCGAAAATGAAGACTTAACCAATCATTTTAGAAATTCACTATGGCATATTATTGTAAAGCCCATGAGAAACTCTATCGATTGCTGAAATGAAATATAGATGGCATTCCATTAAAAAAATGAGATAAATGACATTTTGTGACTGTGACTCACACTGTACAACTATAAAATTTTCTTCAGACTTACATCTGCCAAAAATTAGAATTTACCTTAATTCTTAAATATTTCAATTTCTATTAGAAGCATAGATATCTTACTTAATAACTAGATAACCAGAGCATATGAACTGCGCGTTTAACATACGAGACAAATTGAACATTTCGTCAAGGTCGAAAATGGTCGAAAATTTACAAGTTGGGGGTATTCGGACATGCGCAGTCGTATCATTCGAATTGCCAAAATTTTTGATAGCCATTGTAATTGTCAAAAAACGTTTCTCTAATTTCGGTTTTTCGCGCTTTTCGAGTTTACTATTAGTAGAAGTGAGAAGCTGCATAGTGCCTTTTTGTCAAAACGACAGCAAAAAATTAAAAGAAAATCTACAATTTTTCAAATGAGGTCACAAATAATGATATAATGTAAATGCGATATATAGGGCGTTCTATTAAAAAACATACTAACTTTGGCTTGCTCTGCTTTTTGGAACACTCTGTATAGTCAAGAATGATTTTAAAATTCGCACATTTACTAGCCATATAAAATGATAAATATATTTTATTGGTAAAGCTTGTCCATAAAGTACCAGTTTACGTTACTCTATCATTGACTCACCCTGTACATTTGCCACATGAAAAAGCCATTTACTGATTCCATTAGTCAAATATATTTAAACAGATGTATGCATATTCACTTACCTATTATCAAGGTGTTTACACTGAATTGATCCAGAAAATAAGGTTAATGAACACAGGCTTGCAAATAACTAATAAAGGGATCTAGCTGCACAGTGACTAGAGAAATCCATGCACGTATATGCGATCTTTCAAACGTACTGGAAACTAAAATGTTACAGATCACTATTTTTTTGTTGTGTGGCACCAAAACAAAAATTGAAATTGGTGCAAAGTTATACCCTAAGGTGCAAAGTAACCCCATTTTACTATACCCATCTAATGTTTTATTTTAGGTACAAGCGTATATCAAGTCATCTATCTTTGAACGTAAAAAAGAAAATATGGAAAAATCTAAATTAACCGCTTTAAGTATAAAATCTCAATCAAAATATAAGATAACAACTGATGAACAACGTTCAATGATTATTCACGAAAAACAAAGTGCCATTGATCAAACAGAGATTGACAATACATACAAGGAAAGAAATATGTACCTTTTAATGGCAATGAAGTAATTTTTTTTGTTTAATATGTTATTGTATGCAGTTTGTAGTTGACTGAAACTAAAATGGTTTTACCATTGGTACTACCAACCGCATATTGTATTGTATTCTTTTGTCACTTCCACAAAAACAGCTATATTTGATTTGACTAAATTACATCTCTAAGATAACTTATTACAAGATTGTAAGTAGGTACTAACTAGACTGGAAAGTTGTACTATGTACACAATTGAGCCAAAAAAATATTTAATATGCAGTGGTGTAAAAGTTTGGAAACGCTCAATTATCTCAGTTATTTGTAAAGTGACATAAATAAAAATTGGAGAGTTTACATTGACAATCATGTTGTGTCTAACAAAAATATTCTCAGTGATGCAGTGTTGCCGCTTCTACTAAAAATTAAAACAGCTTCGATAATTTAAACGGAACACCATGTATATTATTAAATTTTTTAATTCCTGGAATAAATCTAAATACATCTTATGTATGAAGTCCTATACCTATCTTCAACCATGTACGAAATAATTGACAGACCATTTCGATACTTTGACAGGCTGTAAAATCTGAACCTTTTAAGAGAATCAAAAAAACGGTTTACTCATTCCTTAAAAAGCAAAGCGGATAGGATTGACAATATCTAATTTTACTTTTACGTCTGTCAAGTACGACGCGTTTCCACGGTTTTCATTTTTCTAATGTAACAATGGTAGATATCGTTTATTTTATTTTTTTAAGCAATTTTTAAATAAATTCCTTGTTAGAAGATTAGATGTTTTGTATTTGTCAATCGATAGCTTATGGAAAACCAACATAGGAATGTGCAAACCGTTTTTCTTGATCTCTTAAGGTTTACGTTTTACAGCCTGTCAAAGTGTCGAAATGGTCTGTCAATTATTTCATAAATGGTTGAAGATAGGTATAGGACTTCATACATAAGATGTATTTAGATTTATTCCAGGCATTAAAAAATTGAATAATATACATGGTGTTACGTTTGAATGATCAAAGTTGCTTTCAATTTTTAGTAGAAGCGGCAACACTACTTCACTGAAAATATTTTTGTTGGATATAGCATGATTGCTAATGTAAACGCCCCAATTTTCATCTATGTCACTTTACCAATAACTGAGATAATTGAGCGTTTCCAAACTTTTGGGGCACACTATACAAAATTTGTTTTACGCACATTATAAAAAAAGTTAACCCAGATATGCTCATTTACCCATATTTAGGTCTTGTGTATTTCAGTTATAGGTTATTACACAAACAGATCACACTAGGCATCATGAAGGTTATCGAGGTAAGCGGGTTACTAAGTACTTATTGCAGTGGAAATTGTGACGAGTTCGATATAAGATGTAAAATGTGTGAAATTTAAATTCATATACGTTACAATTACCATAAAACAACAAACTCTCAGCGTCACCACAATTTGAAATTTGTCTAAAATAAATAGACCTGTTAAGTTAATCCTCTCTGACTGTGGAAGTTAGAATTGTAGCCTACTCGATAATATCATATAAAAAGAGCACGCTAAATTTCATCTCAGTAATCTTAATAAATCTATCTTAATCCCCAAGCTACAAGCACATATACATCTCAATTAAATTATAAAAATCGTTAGGTTAAATTAATATTAAAAATGAAATTATCCAAAGCTCAAGAAAATTTTGAAACGTGTACGTTATCGTAAATTTATTGATCACACCCTGTATATTCATAAAATAAATGCAGTAAGACGTTATGTGGATCCTTTCAAGTTCGTTCTCGTATAAATATGAAACACTATTGACACCTGGTATAAAAAATAGATATCTCCCAATTTGGATAAATAATATTTTAGTTTATTAATTATTAACCACAAAAACTTTAACTTGTAACTGAAAAAACGTAACGATCAGTGCGTCTTTTATGAACCATATATATATATATATATATATATATATATATATATATATATATATACACACTCAAATACTGTTTGCAATTTTTATCATTAAAATGTATTTAAACGTTTGCAAGTGTGAATCACTGTGATTCAAACCTGAAACTATTACTTAATAAATAAATCGTCACCAATGTTGCAATAAACAGTCACTGCAAATCAAGACTAATATTGTATATTCAATGACTAATAAATGAAATTAAAATGTGTAATCGATCTGGATCAAAATAAATAATTCTCAGATCAATCATATAACCAAAATGCCAAATGCTTTATTATCTTTAAACTATGAAATCCTTTATGCAACTTTACACACAAAAAGAAAGTAAAGAAATCTTATAATATAATATTGGTTCTCTAAGAACCATCACTTTAATGAAATCTTACAATAAAACTGTGGGGAAGATTTACCATAATTCTGGTAAAAGAATAAGTTAGCTAGTCAAACTCTATTAACCAAATTTTGCAAAAACATTTACATATGCATTTGCTGCTTCCGTAAAGCAACACATTAAAAGATTAATAATTCTTATAGATTAAGGTTCCTGAATCTCAATTTTTTTTCACATATGAACTTGGAACAGTTTCATTAGACTTTTTCTGCTATAACTTTTGAACCGAAAAAGATATTATTTCCCGGTTTTCAGAGATACATTCTATATTAAACTGTATATTAAATTTTATCAAAAAAATAACCTGTTTCCATTTAACTTTTTCATTCAGTGTACGAAAGAAATAAACTTTCTTTTATTTTAAATTTTTTATTCCTTTAAAGAATTAATATAAAAATATTTCTTAATAAACGTAATAAAATTTTGTACTCATAACCTCAATCATGCTGTTATTATAATACCTAGGTGAAAATTGTTCAGAGAAAATTTGAAGCGAAAAATGCGTAGATTAATAATATCCCATATTTGATATACGTTGGTTATTCTAAAATCCCAAATTTTTAAGATTTTGTATGCCAATTTCGCCCTCTAGTGGTGATTTTTGGGACTTCTAAATGATTTCTTATAACATTTGTCAATATTTTTTTTCCCAATGTTGTAGGATGCGATCGCGAAGATAAATCCGGTGGGCACCCTTATTGGATCACTCTGTATGTGTATACATAATTATACATACTAGCAGTATCCGGCGCACTTTGCTGCGCTCAAATGTATAACATTCTTCCTCTCCCTCCCCCTCTTCCTCACCCTTTTTTTAAAACAAATCTACATTTGCAATACAAAATAATAACCGTCACTTATCAAGATAAAAACTATCCTATCTTTTAAGTTTGACCAAACAATACACATTTACAACGTTTCATCGAGCGTGCGCGTGGGCGTGTGGGCGCGTGTGCATGCTTGTGTGTGTGTGTGGGTGTGGGTGCGTGCGTGCTTGCGTGTGTGGGTGTGTGTGTGTGTGTGTGTGTGTGTGTGTACAATATGCATTGTTACGCTAGAATTATATGTAAACCCCATATTAGTAATGCAAATTCAGAAATTTTGAGTTTTATCGTGTTTGTGATACCGGTGACCATTGAAATTGTTAGGGTATGCTAAATTATGTTGCTAATAATAATGCCATTGCCAGATTTTTCATAACTATTGTGAGAATTCATTTTCCCGGTAATATAACCTCAGCCATAATTCCAATTATTAGTAATACAAACGCATACAGAAGATAGAGCTTAACGCGCTACGGTAGCTCATTCAGTAACGGGGACCGAGCTGATAGCGTGACACAATCTGCTTAATATTCCGGAGGTAACGGGTTCCATTCCCGTTACCGTCTACCTTGTATGAGGTTTTTTCAGGGGGTTTTCCTCATACACATGTAGCAGCATGGTCACTGCGTATATGCACACCATGTGCGGCTACTTGGGCGAATGCTGGGGTAGTGTTTTCCCCCTCAGAACCCTAAATCCGTTCCTTCCGATCCTATCCTGACCACGCCCATCCTTAATCCCACCATGCATATATACGTAATGTATGTATGTACGCTGGGAATCTGTGATTGTGGCTGAAGAAGCTCGGAAAGCTCGAGCAGCCCGCCGTCCCCCTTGGGGAGGGAATGAAAAACGTGGCCTTTTCTTTTTTTTTCTGTAACAACTGTAGCCGTACAAATACCAAAAGCATACGTAATAGTCTTGAATTTTCATTATTTTTCATCCATTTATTCTTTAAACGTTATAGCTATTCAGAAAAAGCTCTTATTACCATTCATCGTAGTTAGCTAACTTTCGATATGAAATTAAAGTCAATGAAAATATATCCAAAGTTATACTATAACTACTAATTGCACCTTAATGAGAAAATTTGGACAAAAACTGTTATTCATTACTATCAAAGTAACGAGATGAATTTAAACCCCTATTTCCAACCCTTTGATATTGGCTTTCAAACGCCTTCTAAACAATCCCGAAATCATTTTAATTTGAATTTCAAAGATCTCTAAGGTGCTTTTACTATAAGTATCAAGGAACCTAACAGTCTTCATTTCACCTCATTTCCTCCCCTTAGCACTTTCCTGAACTGAATGCGTAAATTCCATAATGATCTTAATTTTGGTTGTAAAACGCTTCTTAGTTTGATACCCAACACGATATTTTACAATATTTTGAACTTTCAACCTCTAAAATTACCTTTGAGAGATGATTAATTTCACAATTGTTCAACTCTTCCGCTTTTGTCCGTTAGGGGACGATTTCGGGGAAAAGTCAAAACACGTATTTCTTTATTTCTTAAGAAACATCTAAATATCAATTTTCATGTTTCTGGGTTTAACGGCTTTTAAGACATATTTACTTTGTGTAAACAATTCATCCCCCTTTGGAACCCAGTTTCATTTCCCTGAGGTAAAATTTAAAAAAAGTGTGAAACATGGGTCCATTCGATTATTAATGAGAATTGATTTCCCAATTTTCAAATCTCCCACTGCAATGGTTTGCGAAAAGGCCTATTTTATCAACCCTTAATTTCTACCCCTTAGAGGTTCTCCCTTGTGTGTGTTTATGTGTTGAGGGGTGCATGTTACCCAAAGTTGAAGTTCCTAGGTATTTTATTAATATAAATTTACCATAAATATTTGAAAGTCATAAAATTCGTAAAGAAACAATCTTAATATTATAACCAGCTACTTCAGTAGTTGTGATCAACTCAGAAAAATAAATGCTGAATTTTCTGGAATAATAGTATTTGTATTTGTGGGCAGAGATCTACTCACACACGCAAATGTCTGGCATCTCTATGTGCATCAACTGCTAATAGCTATTAGCACTATCCGTTACTAGAATTTTGCCCTGCTAATGAAACTCCACCTTTAGTAAGGCATCTTTAATGTCATCATATTGCCACGGGATCTAAAGTTTTACTTCCTATCCAAGAAGAACTAGTGCTTTGGTTTTGCTCCATTGCTTCTTAAACAAAAAAAACAATAAATACATTATGTAAAGGCCAATGATTAATAAACAACAAAGGTATTTCAGCAACAACTCTGGTTCGAAACTTAGTGAATGATAGTCAAAGCTGTATAAAGGTTAATTGTATTTGATACAAAACGGCGGATCGAAATATCCTTCTCGATTTAGATTTTTGTTACCGAAACATCCAATTCCATAATTTTTATTCGCATCTTATATAGTTAATTAGAATGTAATCTTCACCCCGGAGAATACTTTTCTCGGGAAAATATTCACAAAATAAAATGTAATCTTGGAAACCGTATGTATCGGTTTCCATGTGCTAAGGCAATTTTCAGGTACAGTTAAAATAGTATGTCCGCAATATCAATCATCTCTTCTAGATAAAATTTAAGCTACATCACAAATTGAGAAATAGTAAGGTAGATAAAAAAAAATTATTATTAATTTTGTTAAATACATATATAAAAAGTTTACGTCAAGTAGGATTTGAACCTAAGACATGTACTGTTGTTAGAGTACCGCTCTAACCAACTGAGCTATCGAGATACAAGCCCCAATCGATATATATTTTGGCCTTATGTATGTAGAACATGTAAATTCTAAGTATAATATATAAGTAAGGTAGATAGTTTTATAGAAATTTGTTGAACGATGTTACATCTACATAGGTTCAGAAGAATCCGCCATTATGTCTTTCCAGTATCAATCACTCTTGCAAGCATTTATTCATGTATACTAATTTGTACAAAATGGGAGGATTCCAGTCACTGTAATCAAATGATACAATTGATACCCAAGAGGGTTATCTGAAAATGAAAGTCGAATTTTATTTTAAAAGTTTACATATTGGATTACGATACTTTAGTGAATGCCCCCCTCTTCTAAGTAATATTGTTTCTATAGGCTGCAAGTTTTAATGTAGAAAAAGAGGCAGGTATAAGAAATCTTTGAATAAAGACATTGGTTCGCATTGTTTGTATTTCATATTTCATGCAGTAGTTACCAAACTGTTTCATATCAATACACAAAATGTATACAGAAATATAAATGTAACTTTCATTAACTGTAACATGTAATTCACCACAAGCAAGGGTTTAATTAAATTTTTACATCAATATTAGACTAATACTAAAACTTAATTAAATAAGCCAATTTATGAATAAAATTGTAACTTATTAACATATTTAGTGTCCTAAGAGCAAGTGTTACAGACATCTGTAGTTCTATAATAAGCGCTATAGGCCGTTAAGGCCTGTGGCTCGTTGTGTTATCTTCCTCCATTGTTTCCGATCTGTTGCTTGTTCCTGCCTGTTTGTCACCTTTATTGCTTGTAGGTCTTGTCGGACGTCCCTTCCTTCTTGGGTCATCGATTACCGGGTTTATGAGTTTTCTTGGTATCCTCTCTTCTGTCATACCTAGTAGGTGTTGCCAACCATCTTACCCTTTGTGCCTTCGCTATTCCTATAATGTCTGTTCCTTTCAATACATCACCGTTTGTTGTTCTTCTCCAGGTCACTTCTTCTTTTTTCCCTCCTAATATTATTCTTCTAATCTTCCTTTCCCATCCTGCTAGTTTTTCTTGGTTGTTTTTGTTTAGCGTCCACACTTCACTCCTGTACACTACTGTTGGTATAATGATTGTTTTGTATATTCACATTTTTGTTGTTTTGGACACACTACCCTAGATTTTAACACTTTGTTTAATGCACCTACACATTTACTTCCTTTTGTTAATCGTACTGTTATTTCTTTTGTGATATTGTTGTCCGCTGTTATTGTCATGTTATAGACATAGTACATAATATATTTATTGATATGTATTTAAAATCTTCTTCTTCAGAGCTGCTGTCGTTTCCTTCACTTTGAATGACACTGTCGCTTGTGGTAATGATAAGAGGTCGGACATTATCAATAGTCTTTTCCGTTTCCCAAGTTTTGTACCCTGAACACAAGTTTTCCATGTTTCAATTGTTATTTTTGCCAAGGCGTTGTCCCACATAGAAATAACATCTTTATCTCTGCCCGCGACTCCCCACACCATTTTAATGGGTTTATATTGGCAATGGTGGGGCGGAAGACGAAGAATCTGATACCCATATTGGTTAGCCATGCCATCTACAACATACGGTATTTGTCCTGAAACAGGATTTTCATAAATTATTATAAGTTTTTGTTATGAACGAATAAGTTTAATTTAATTTAATTTAAATTTAATATTAGTCAAGTTGCTTTGGTTTGTGTGAATCCTTGCGATATTGCAGGCTCACATTCCATTAATATAAGTAATTTGATTATTTTTTTTCATTATATCTAGAATTTACATCAGTTCTACATACATAAAGACAAAATTTTCATCGATTGGGGCTTGAATCTTGATGGCGCAGTTGGTTAGCGCGGTACTCTAGCAAAGTACAGGTCGTAGGTTCAAATCCTACTCGAGGTAAACTTTTTATTTATGTATTTAATAAAATTAATAATAATTTTTAATTACAGGATTTTCATAGTTTGTAAAAGATCTACTATTAGAGCACTGTCATGAAAATCAATTTGATTGTTATTTAGTCATTGCTTAATGTCATTTTTTGTCCAAGCGCTTGTTGGTGTTTGGTCAAGCTTCCTCAAGTGATATGATGCGTTGTCGGTAATAATAAATGAAGGTTCTTGTAAAGACAGTAGTATATGATTCTTAAACCATTTTTCAAACAACTCTGCAGTATACTTATAAAATGTGTCGATCTTTTAGCTTGTGTTTTAGAACTTGTAAAGTAATATATTCTCGATTTCTCTACGTAGAATATATTACGTCTCATACCGCACCTGTTTTACATGGAGATAAATCTTCACATTTGCTTCTCTTTCTTTTTCGCTTTTGTCATTATGTAATTATACCACTTTTGAAGCTGTAGTATGAGAAATTGTTGCAGCGTCTGTGGTTGCTTGTACAGAAAACACCGATAGTAGAGGACCATCATTTTCTTAATTTCTCCTTATATTGCTCATTTAGTTTACCTAATTAGTGATTAATGTGAAAAACGATATAATTATTCAGGTCTTAAGTTTAATAAAATGATTCTTTAGCCTATCTACTAATGCTAATCCCACTTAAGTAATGCCATTTTGACTATTGTGTGTTTCATTAATTACAATTCCCTTTTTAAGACTGTTGTCCCTAATTACGGTTTATTAGTACTAATAATTTTTGTTTATTAAATAAATATGACCCCTCTACCAAGTTGTAAAATCGAGTCCCATGTTTTACATATTTAAATTTTGTGTTGGTACAAAACAGTTTGGTAACTATTGCATGAAATACAAACAATGCAAACCGTGTTACAGGTGAAAACGGAATTAACACTGGATGTAACAGATAATTAAACGTTTCCCGACTAGCTCAATGGGAAATAAGGGTCGTGGGTGTGTTTCAGAATTTAAATATTTAGGGTGGCTTGCCGTATTACCGAAAGCCGTAAATCGGGGGCCATACATAAAGAAAAATAATCAAAATGTCGTAATAATGGGTGCTAGACTATTAAAACAAAATCAGGAAGGGCACACCTAAGCGCACGAAGAGGTACAGTCAGCTGAACAGACCAATTCTCACTTACCTGACGCGAACTTTCTCAAGGTGCACGTTAGTAAGTTCCGGGACCTCTATCTATAACAGAAATCTGAAAGCATGCGACCGAATCAGCAGTTGGGTCAACGGCCTTCTTTAACTTATTTTTACGTTACTATAAACCCCAACGCATTTAAACAAAGTACGCAAAAACTAACCCTAAATATTTCGCTAATTATTGAAAAGTTAGGTACTCGCGAATAAATTAGTTTTATAACAGAAACTTATCATCAATTTACTCAAAAGAAAAACAAACATAAAGCTTAATAATCGCTGATGAAAACTTAATTCGTTACGTTAGATGGATGCTCTCTAAACGTATTAATAAATAAATGAATCACTTCAGGCCGTGAATTTGTCATTGAATGTCTTTCAAAACAAACGGCATTTCATAAACAATATTAACCTTGACTTAAAACATATTATACTTAAATTTTAAAACAGCAACTTCCGTTTTAATAGTTTTTCACTGATCGGGGATGAAATTACAAATCTATATAAATTCAGAACACAATTTACACCACTATCAGGTCAAATGCTTATTGCCATGAGATTATAATTGGAATATCACATATTAATCACTTACTCGGAAATAACTTTGCAAACTCGCTTCCTCTATTGTTAATTTAGATATATAATTTACATACAAATAAGCATTAATAAATCGTTCACTGCATGGATGAAAGCAGTTTGTTAATAACGTTAATGCACTGAAACATTCAAAAGCAAAACAACTACATTCATCCGCTTATAACTGTATAATTTAGTGAATAAATGTCCATTGCAAAGAAACCACCACAAACACAATAGACAATGGATTACCTTCTGGATATTTTTATACGGTTTCTCCTCCCCTTCACAGCGAAAATCAACTTGGATGTAATCAGCTTCCACGGCTGATGTTCTCTCACTGCACCGCTTATTCGGTAATCAATTGCGACAATTTCCAAATGAAAGGTTCACTAACTTTCAGCTTTCAACTAGTTGGCTAACGGATGTATAAAATCTATATACACAGAACTGACACGGTAATGACAGTTCAGAGTCCTGGTGACATTAACTATTGTAGCTGGTATTATTTACACGGATTACTATCATGTATATGTATTTACACGAATTCTTATATGCATTTACTGATGACTGATATTATACGAGGTGACTGATGTGCTTTTACAATAACTAATGTTCGGTAAACTCAATCCGCAATAAGCGCTGAATAACTCACTAATAGGGTGCACTTGATTAACCACAACTCCGTTAACGAAATTCGTAACTGACATCAAATGTCTGATAGATCTATACAATCCTTGGAGAGTTGAACCACTCTGATATCCACCAACAGGTGCTGGGGCACAAAAACATTTCGCGAAACGTTCACAGTTCCTCAGAACCGATACCTCACAGCCACACGCGTAAGTCTACGTGCTTAACTCGACGACGTTTGACTTAATACTCGCCAGTTAATCGCAAAAAAAGAAACCTCTCCCCTCTGCACTTACATCATGTCTACCTATGCGTCATATTTTTTTTAACATCAAGCTTTCGCAAGAAGTTACGACGCAACATGCGCAATAAACTTCTGCGCAACTACGAAAAAGTTTAATATATGTAAGTTCTAAAAAATATATATTGGATTACTCAGTGGCTCAGCGGTAAAGGGGTCAGACTAGTAAGTGAAAGGTACCAAGTTCGAATCTGAGAGTAGTCAAGTGCTTGGGAAAAAATTATATATAACATATGAATTCGACTCAAGTGCGAAAACAGTCCTTCTCAGGACTAAGCCTGATGACGGAAGCAGAGTCCGCTTCCGAAACGTCGCGCTCAAAAAGAATAAACTGTGGAAATAGGCCAATCAAATCCACTAATAGGAAACCATAGTTACAAAACACTTATAATACAGAATTCACATAGAAGTTGCATATCAGCTTTCAAGTAACCAATTTTTACTTCAGGACATATTATAGTTCAGATTAATTATGCCACCTTCTGCAATGTCAATGTTCAACCAAAAACGAACCGGTGTACTTTATACCGAAAGCCTCATGGCACCAATTTCCCAAACTGTACCTCGATTGACGTTAACGGAAACGTAATACAAAAGCAACTCAATCTTTGTGTCTCATACTTTTCCAAACTCTATTTTAATTTTTCTCAACAAGTTACGCTTTTAATTTTAAAACTTGGAAAATTTGTGTGACATTTACAGTTTCAACTAAATTAACACTAAAACAAGAAATCCATTTTAGATTCAATAGGAAATTTTTTAATTGGAAGTACAATATTAAGCTTAATAAAATCAATATCAAAAGATACGTCAATTTTAATTCTTAAATACCAAAAATTCGATAACGTAAGAGCGAGAAAAGAAAAAAAAAATGGCACTCAAACAACCCCGCATTACAACCGACGTCTTTGTCTATATTTAAACTTCTCTTTTAACTTTACTTAGAAGAGGCAAGAAATCCAATATGTAAACTTTAAAATAAATTTTACTTTATCTACTTAACACAGTAAATTAATTAAAAATTGAGTATTCAAAATTGTTTTTTTAAGGTATTATTTGCGGAATCTAGAGATAAGTGATAATAGTAATGTACACATGTTTCGGGTATTATCACTGTTGCTTGAAAATCGTCAGGACACAGAATTGAAAAAACTTTTCAATGAAAATATATCGAAAATACCAAGTTATAAGTTTATACCAATTTTACCTCAAATGATTCCACATATTACAAGTAGCTCTGATGACCCCGTCGGATATCAGATTAATGCAATTGTAGGTTTGTATTCCCAACTGTTGTTCTTGATTGTATTTTAATAGGCTTATTTTAGAAAGGTGCGCAAAAGAACATCCTCATCATGCATTACCTTTTATTTTGTCTTTGGCTAATTCGCACAAAGACCGAGACTATGACCGCTCTAAAACAAACACTTTATCTAATGAAGTTAGAATATCAGCAGCAAAGGAACTAATCATAACTTTAAAGAAAAAGGAACATCTGAGAAATGTGATTACAAAAATGGAATTTCTTTCAGAAGCATTGATACATTTGGCATACATTGATCAGGAAGAGTGCTCAATTGACAGAAATAAAGAACATATAATACCAACCTCTTGTCGCATAACTAGAATAAAGAAGTTTGATGATATACTATTGCCCACTCACACATTAGATGTAAGAAAAATCGTGATTATTCAAATATAGTTGGTGTCCATTCGTTTTGTAAAACATTTACAAATGTGGGTGGGTTAAATGCACCAAAGCGGATATATTCTATTGGTACAGATGGATTAAAACGAAATCAACTAGTAAAAGGAAAGGATGATTTGCGTCAGGACGCTGTTATGCAGCAAGTTTTTAATATTATGAACAGCTTATTGGCTTGCAATAAGCAAACAGCAGGATTACTTATAAGAACTTATAAGGTTTGCTTCGAAGTATGAGATAAAATTGAAATTAATTATTATTTGTAGATTGTTCCATTATCGCAAAGAAGCGGGATTTTGGAATGGGTTGATAATAGTATGCCTATAGGAGAATATCTCGTTGGTGATGGTAAATCAGTAGTTGGTGCCCACACAACTTACAATCCTGATGATATGTCACCTGTAAGATGTAGAATAGAGTTTAAGGTATCTGTAGAATAGTATAGATATGATAACTTAAGATGATTTTTAGAACGCTGCTAAAATGTCGCACGATGACAAATTAAAGGTTTACAATAACATTTGCAAAAAATTTCATCCCGTTTTTCATAAGTTCTTTGAAAATTCATTCGTTCAACCTGCAGTGTGGTATGAACGTAGAAGGGCATACACATACAGTGTTGCAACAACCAGTATGATTGGGTACATCTTGGGTTTAGGAGATCGACATGTTAGCAACATACTCATTGATAAATCCACTGCTGAAGTGATTCATATAGATTTTGGTAAGTATGTGTTACTGTAAAGGGATTTCTCTAGAAATCACCCGAAAATAATTACTGAAATTATTATGTTAAATGAATTTTATAATGTTCATTATTCCCCCAATGAAGTTTAGATTTGAAGTTTTAATAATTAATTATAACGTTTATTTCAAGTTTATATTCAGCAGCTTTGATAATATAGAAAAACGTATGCAAATTCCGCGTTTAACATTAAGAGAACATAACTTCAGGTAAGTAAGAACATTTTAATTGCTGTATTAAGCGATAAAACTAATCACAGACTAAATCGATAGATTTTGTTAAGTGTATTTTCTGAATTAGGAACTTTCTTGGTTTAGTAAAATTATTGTACAGTTTTTCTTGTTACGGGCCACTGGTACCATGATTAGTGTGAGATAGCAAGAAGGAGGTCTAACGTTATTAACAGCCGAATGAGTACGGCGGCTACTATTCTAAAATAAAAATAGGAATCATCCATTTGTTGATATTTTAATAATAATTTTAATTCAATACATCATAAATATAATTTGTCATGATATACCTTCATAATTTAAAAATTTTATTACACAAACAATACCTAAAAAATTAAGATTTACTAAAAATTACTCGATACCTATTTAACTTAACTTAACTTAACCTTCATGCCATTCCCTTGCGGGGTAGGCAAAACAATCCCTGCCTCTTATTTATTTTTCATTCACAATCTTTCGCCATGCTTTTCTATCTCCGCATACCTCCGTAGCTTCCGCAAGATTCATACATAGTCTCTGACCTGCCCTTTTGTTTTTAGAACTCCTTATCTTTCTTTCCTTTATCATAGACTCTACTACATTCAGCCAAGTTTTACGCGGCCTACCAGGCCCGGCCTTTCCCCTAACCTCACCCACATATATTTGCTTTTCCTCGCCACACTCCCTCATTATGTATTCATTTTTTATCTTGTCCCTTCTCGTTTTACCACATGTGCTTCTCAGAAATCTCATACCCACGGCATTTATTTTTCTTTCGTGTTTTTTTTGACATACCCATGTCTCACTTCCATACAGTACTGATGGGACGAATACGCCATTATAGATTGCTCGTTTCGCAGCTAGGCTCATGCTTTTATTTCTCATTATCGTCCACATACTTCCAATCACTTTCCTTCCAGCATTGACCCTTCGTCCAATCTCGCTCTCAATTGTACCATCTGCAGTAAACATTCTACCGAGATATACCAGCTCGTCCACTTGCTCCACAATTTCATCTTGCAGAGTAAATACTCTACTCTCCTTTCCACCTTCCCGATTGAACTCCACAATCTTAGTTTTGTTCACGTTTACGTTTAGGTCCATGCACTCACAGACTGTATCAAACTTCCTCAGAGCGGTTTGCAGCTCATCCGCACTGTCACTTAATAAGACTGTGTCATCTGCATACACCAGGAGTCGTACATTTACGTCACCAACCATTACACCATTTGTATTGTTACATGCTTGTCTAAGACATTTATCCATGTATACATTGAACAACCACGGTGACATCATACTGCCTTGTCGCACTCCTTGCTCAATATTAAAGTATTCACTCACACCTCCTCTCACCCTAACACATGCCCGACTACCGTTGTATACTGCCCTTATTCCATTTATTAGACCTTTATTTACGCCATATTCATTTAATATTTCCACAGCTTCTCTCTATTCACTCTGTCATATGCTTTCTCCAGATCTACAAACGCACAGTACAACTTCCTTTTACCTTTAAACACTTTTCGATCACCTGCTGGAGAGCAACCATCTGATCGACACATCCTCTCCCTGGCATGAAGCCACCTTGCACATCCCACATCTTAGATTGTGTAGTTTCTCGTACTCTATCAATCAGTATTCTTCCAAATACTTTACCAGGTACGCTGAGCAAGCTTATTCCTCTGTAGTTCTTACAATCACTCTTGTTCCCCTTACCCTTATACAATGGTACAATGATCGCGCTCTTCCAATCACTGGCACTTTTCCACACATAAGGCATACATTGAATAATTCACGCAATCTTCGTATAAGCTTTGCACCACCATACTTGAGCATTTCACCAGTGATTTCATCTACGCCTGCTCCCTTGCCGTTTTTCAACCTTCCTACCGTTTTCTCTACCTCATTTATTCCAATATCCTTCTCAGTTTCATTCATCATTTCTTCTATATTCTCCTTATTTAACCCTTCAGTCTTACTTTCCTCACTACTGTACAGCTTTCCGAAATATTCTTGCCAGCATTTCCTCACTTCACAATCGTCCCATACTATTTCGTTTCTATCATTCATCACTCCTGCAGCGTTCTGTTTTGGGCCACGTTTTGTATTTTTGACCCATTTCCAGAAGAGTTTTTTGTTTCCCTCAAAATCATTCTGCATTTTCTCTCCTTCCACAGCCATCACTTCCTCTTTACTTATTCTCACTGCCTCCTTCGCTTCTTTGTTTCTTAATCTGTACACCTCATACAATCGTTTCTTCTCAGTCTCATTTTTGCAGCAATCATTGCCATGTACGCATCTTTTTTCTTACTTACTGCCTTTTTTACCGACTCATTCCACCAAGCACATTTTTTCTGTCTACCTACAATTACTCTTCCACATATTCGTACGGCACAATTGACAACAGAGTTTTTCAAGCTTATCCATGTACTTTCAACGTCAGTGTCTTTTATTTGTTCGTTCCACATTCATTCACATTCAACTCTTTATTCACAGCATCTGCGTATTTCATTCTCGCACCATTATCCACTAGTTTGTCAACCCTAATTCTGGACGTTCGCACTACGTTTGCTTTCCTTCTCCACACCCACTTTTGCCCTAAACACACTCTCGATACAACCAAAAAGTGGTCCGATCCACACTCCGCTCCGCGCATTACTTTTGTGTCTTTCACCAGGTTTCTAAGCCGTTCATCATACACTATCAAGTCTATCATACTTTTAGATTCACCTCTTTGCCATGTATACATATGCACATTTTTATGTTTAAACCACGTATTGGATACAAACAGGCTTCTCTCCACACAGATGTTCAGCAGGTGTTCACCATTCTCATTGATTCTTTGGTCTCCGAACTTTCCTAGAACGCGTTCACTATGTTCTCTGTACACCCACCCATCCGTTCATATCCCCCAATATAATCACTCTTTCGTTTGGCTTACATACGTTCAACACGTTCTCCACTTCATTCCAGAAGTTCTCACGCTCCTGGTCTCTTTCTCCATTCACCGGTGCATAGCATGCAATAAGAAAAATTCTTCGAAACTCACTTTCATTCTAACCCATATTACCCGGGAGATACTAATTCGTACTGTTTAACACATCTTTTCGCTCTTTCAGTTATGATCACTCCAACTCCTTGTGCACCATGCACTTCCGTCTCAACTCCTAACCATAGTGCGAGGCTGCCATCCTCCATCTCCACAGCATCCTTTCCTTTGCGCTTTGTCTCCGATACACACAGAATATCAAGGTGTCTTTCGTACATTACATTCGCAATTTCAAATTCTTTACCATGCATACCTCTAACATTCCACGTACCGACTCGCTATTCATTCCTTGCACAGTCGTCTGTCTGTTTCAACCTTGACCGCCCCTTGTAGCCAGGTCGATCCGAGGCAATTGTATTGTTTTCTTGAGTAATACCCTAGCGAGCAGACCGGTTACTGGCCAAATCGTGCCCCGGACGATGTAGCATTCCCTACTAACGGTGTCGTCCTACTACCGGACAATTATGTCTACTGTCACGACATAATAGATAGATATAAATAATAGATCGTATACTTACTGTATGAATCTCAAAAATGTACATGTACATGTACATTTTTTTTTCTTTCTTACCTACATTTCAATCACACCACGCGTTTGAACACAAAAATTGTCTTCATCATGTCATTTGCAATTTAGATTCTTTTGTTTTCCGTGCAGACATTTTTAGAGAATTTCGTTGTTCTTGTTTGTAATATTGATGAATCCTCATTGTCAAATAATACAGCAGAGATTTAGAAATTATGCCTTCTTGATGACCTTCACACGGAAAAGTAACTTTTATAGTAGAATCAAAGATCTCTTCTATAGTTCATCAAAAACGTTAATTGAATGAATATGCTTCATTAAAATTCCTTCAACTCTTAAAAAAGTGAATCATTTGGGTGATTCAGACCACCTCCATTTTTTAACGTTTTAAGGGCAGCTGCGGCGGGGAAATTTTGGGAAGAATCTTGATCAGAAACTTTATGGTATAAGTTACTGCGACAACAAAAACAACTGGATATTTGATATAGTTTTTTTAAAATAAAACCTGTCGGATAATAAATTAAACAATCTGCAGTTTCAGAATTATCAACAAATCCTTCTCCAAACATATCAACACAATCTTTTCGGTAAAGAAAATATTAACTTAAAATTATCGAAATTTAAAGAAGTCGTGTCTTCCAATTCCAATACACTGCAATTTCAAATTTTGGCTGTTCATTATTTATATATAATCACCTAGAAGATGTGATTCTACATGATTTTTTTCCTATGAACTTATGTCAGACGTACCATTTTCAATATACAGTAAAATTTTTTTTCAGTTTTTTGACAATATTCGAGAACCATATGAGATATGATGTTCAACTCTATACAATTGTGCTCATTAAGTCACTTGTTTCGCTGTAAAATGATGGTTTTAAAATTCAGTCGTGCATTTTGGGTATTTTGAGGTTTCAATAATTTCTACGCCACTGAATTAAATGCAATTCTAAGAAGCGATTTTCTAACAAAAGGTGCTTTGGCTGATAGCTCTAAACTCAACTGTTTCTGAGAAAATGGCATTCAATGAGAGAAACATTTTTCATTAACAATTTATTAACAGTAGGCATAACATTTTGGAAAGACTGCAAGTAATAAATTCCAAATTACTTATTGAATGAAAAACAAATGCTGCAAGTATTCTACGTGGGTTTCCTTCACTTAAATACATTAGAATGGTAAATAACATGGTGGTAAGATTGTTATTATGTAGTTATTTGTATTTGTATACTTTCAATTTTCTCGAAATGTTGTACCTACTGTTAATAAATTGTTAAAAAAAATATATTCAATTCAAATTCAATTTTTCTCGGAAATGATCAACTTTAGAGCTGTTAACCAAGAGTACCTTTTTGGTAGAAAATAAAGGCGTTAGATTGAAACCTCAAAATACCCAAAATGCCACTGAATTTTAAAAAACTTTTTTATTTTGTAAAATAAACTTTGGCCAAATTGTGTTAGCTGAACATCATATCTCAAACTTTACAAGAAAAAATATGGAGAGATGATGCGGAAAGTTATCCAAAGGTATTTTGTTTTTGCAGGATAATGCCCGCACACAAATCGTATATTGCCATGCAAACAATTCGTGATTTAGGGTTCGAATTATTCGAACATCCCCCTTATTCACCAAATCTAGCTCCGTCCAACTACCATGTCTTTCCTCAACTGAAAAAAAGTCTAAAAGGTTGTAAATTTTCTTCCAACGAAGGGGTGATCGAACCTGTGGAGGTCTGGTTTACAGAGCAAAAAAATTTTTTGTTTGAAAGTTCTAGAGGCGTTGCAGGTTTAATAATAAATAATAAATACCTTGGCTTTCAAATTTCGTCTGCTTCTATAGTAGGTTAAGAATTTTTCAATACATCCTCGTATAATTGAGCATAATGACAAATAAAACTCATGTAATATGTTCATTAATATTTGTTGAAGTTTCTATTTTCCTTCACAAAAAGTCGCCTATATAGAACCGTCGCTTAAATTGGACTACTCGATTATTTTATAAAGTTCATGATCAATCCTGATTAGTTCTAATTAAGGAAAGGCCTGAGTGACATTTTGGTGATAATTAGACTTTTAAGTTTAAAGCGTTGCGAAATGAGATTCGGTTAACCTAAAAATCAAATACACCGCTCAACAGTCGAACTGGATCACTTATAAAATTTATCGTATTTTTTTCTTTTTTCAATATTTTTGAATTAAACAAAATCGTTACACAATATTTAACCACAAGTCTTTGCCTTAATTAAGTTGTCATTATTAGAACGTCATTATCATTCCTGGTACAATTGTTAGAATTATTGCATTTTTTAATTATAGTGACCAACCTATTTGTTAAATTTGTTTTTAGTGGTATTAGTTATGCCTTTGAGAAGACTTACAAGAGGAAATGACCAAAGCAGTTGCTTGGCTATAGATGGCTATGTTCCAGCGCGCAGTTGGCATAAGATTAGGTGTGTCTCACACCGTGATGTGCAGAATTTGGCACAGGTACTTGGAGGCTGGGAGTTGTAAATAATTGTCACAGGAAAAAAGACAACACAAAGTCAAGATAGATTTTTGAACGCAACGGCTCGTCGAAAACAGGTCAGCAATGCTACTGTGCTAAATACCATCTTCCAAAATACAACTGGAGTGAATATTTCCACTCAAACTATTCGTAGAAGATAGCAGAGAATAATTTGAAACCAAGGAGGCAGCAGAAAAGAGATCGGTTAGCTTGGGCGGAAGCACATTTTATTGAAATTTTCTTCAACGATGTCTTTCATTAGAACAAACAAACCATTAAAACTTGAATAAAATCTAGCTATAGTTTATTTGCTGCTGAGTGTCCGATATGGAATTATCCACTACAAGCCCTTGACAATTTTGTTAAAGAAAGTAAATAATGCGACGTTTAGTTAAATGATTCATTTCTGCAAATCAATAATACTTTAGTAAATAGTTTCGAATGAATCATATTCCTTGAAGACGGAATAGTTGCCGCTTACTTTGAGCAGTAGTTCGCAAACATTTATTCATACCAAAATTTATACATCTCGTATTTCTTAAAATAAACTACATTTTTTCACATTCTAAGTACATTTTTAATCTAAATATTTAATTATTACTTTTTATTAACAACTAAAATCGATGACAAAATATTTGAATGGGTGAGCTAACGTTATACGTATGAATAAATGTTGGCGAACTACTGCTCAAAGTAAGCGGCAACTTAGTTCTCACTTCAAGGGAATATGATTTACTGTCGAAACTATTTACTAAAGTATTACGGTTGATTTTTGCAGAACACTACGAACGGTCGGTATTTAACTAAACGTCGCATTATTTACATTTCTCTTTAACACAAGCTTAGAGTCTTTGGGTTTACTATGACGGAAAGAAAACACAAATTGCTCAAGGGCTTGTAGGGGATAATTCCATATCGGACACTCAGCAGCAAATAAACTATAGTAGTTTTTTGTTTGTTTTTTCCTTGCACTTAGTAACAATAAATTTGAAGAAATAAACCAATCTGTCAAGTTTGCGAATTGTTTGTTCACAATTTCGTTCTGAACTTGGAAACAATGCCAAGAGCACGTCAACAACATTTTTCCCATTTGACTGATTTTGAACGTGGCCGTATTATTAGCATAAGAGAGGCCGGACTTTCGCTAAGAGAAATTGCTCGTCGTGTAAACCGAAATGTTACAACGGTATTGAGATGTTGGTCCAAATGGTCCGAGGAAGGGGTGCAACAACGTCACCCCGGATCTGGACGTCCCCACAGGACTACAGATCGCGAAGAACGTCGCTTAAGACTTTTGACCACAAGAGACAGATTTTCAACAACTCGATTGATTGCAAATGACTGGATGATAGGTGTAGGACCCAGAATGTCAATGTCATCTGTTTATCGCCGGATAAGGTCTTAAGGGCTGCGTTCATATCGTCCATTTATATGTCTTCCTCTTACACCACTTCACCGTCTACGCAGGCTAGAATGGAGCAACGAAAGAGCGAATTGTGCGCAAGAATGGCATCGAATTGTGTTTAGTGAAGAGTCCCGATTTTGCTTGTGGGCTCACGATGGTCGCAGGAGGGCCATATGGTTGCGTCGAGAACGTAAAAATCCAACATTTTTTGTGGAACGCAACACGGCCTTCACACAAGGAGTGATGATATGGGGTGCAATATGTTACGGTCTAGAACCCGTTGCGCTTTCATATCTTCAAGGGCTGGAAAATCCCATTTCCAACAGGATAATGCGCGCCGTCATACGGCAAGAGCTACAACACGTTTTTTGGAAGAAGCTAATATTTCCGTCCTCCCATGGCCTGCTCGGTCGCCTGATTTGTCACCCATTGAACATGTATGGGATGAGGTCGGTAGGCGACTGCGTAATTTACCACACCCTCCAGATAACTTACACGATCTCCGACTACTAAAAAACATTTTTAGGTTTTGTTTTCAAATTTTAATCGTTTGTTTGTAGTAATGAAAGATATCCTTGACGAAAATTTCAATAAACTCGTTCAATAAATTCTAGGTGTTGCAATTTTTATGGAAGTCGGTATATTCTCCACAGATGGACGTGCTAGAGTTTGGCGAGAAGCTGGACAGCGATATAACGAAGCGTTTATGGTTCTTACAGTTGCTTTTGGAGGAGGCTCTGTAACATTCTGGGCAGGCGTATGTTTAAATGGTAGAACGGACCTTGTTGTTTTCCGCAATCAAAATGTAAATACGGAACGTTATTTGCATAACATTTTAGAAGTTGTGCTACCATATGCCCAAGAAATGGGCTCGCAATGTAAATTGTTTTTATAGCAATATCATCTTATTCGAATGGAATGGCCAGGCATGAACCCCATTGAGCACATATGGGACTATCTAGGCAAACACTTGAAACTTCTAGAAAACCCGCCCGTGACGTTGAAATGCTTGCACTAATTGAGCAATGGGAAATAATCCCTCGACAAGTAATAAGAAATTGCATTTGTAGCGTGCCCACTAGGTGTCAAGAACTAATTCATGCTCGAGGAAGGCCTCGCGTTATTAACATACCAACACAAGACTTTTCTTTCAAAATAAATTATTTTTTATTTCGTTAACAATCAAGTCAAGTTTAAATTTACCTTTTTGTATAATTTTTCTGATTATTGTGTAACGTGAATTATAATTAAAGCAATACAATATGTTTATAATTCCTTAATATATTAAATATCTTTGTAACATGACTTATGTTTCACAACGAAAAGTGAAAAATGCATTTAGGTAAGTGGTTCAGCTGGACTGCTGAGCAGTACAGTTTCCGTAATCGGACTGGTCCAATTTGAAATACTGCTCCTCTTTCAATTCGTCAATCCAGATGTAAAAACGTGGAAAATATGGAAAGTGGACTTCAGATGACCTAAAGCACGCCATAAATGCATACAGAAATGGCAATTTAGGACTCAATAAGTGCGCTATTCCTAAATCGACTTTAAACAGACCTCTGGAAAACCAAAACAAAGTAACCATTAATGATATTAAGGTGATGGGTCGTGCAACTACTCTTAGCAAAGAACTAGAAGATCTTATTGTGAAGAATATCAAGCAATTTGACGAAATTATGTTTCTACTTACTATTATTCATGTCAAAAAATTGCTTACGATACTGCCCTTAAATACAGAATCCGATTTTCATTTAATAATGAAAAAAATATCTGGAAAGAAGTGACTCCCTGAATTGAAACTGAGGCTGGCGGAAGCCACTTCAATGGCTAAAGCAAAGTACTTTTGCAAAGAAAATGTGATTGATTTGACATTTTAGAAGTGGTTGGAAAACATAAATTGGATGCAAATTTTATATTTAATCTTGGTTAATCGGGATATACGACAGTTCAGAAAAAATTACCGAAAGTTTTATCTTTCAAGGGCAAAAGACAAGTTGGGTGGGTTACCAGTGGTGAGAGAGAAGTAAATACCACTGCAGTTTACTGCTGGACTTCATGTACCTCTATGATAATTTTTAAAAGAAAACGAATGTCCTGAACTAGCAGTTGGGAAAGTCTTAGGAAGTCTAATAGATATTTCAGACAGTGGTTATAGTAATTCTGAACGTTTCATGAAATGGCTCAAGCATTTTGTCAGTGTAGTGACAGTCCTGACAAACAAGTACTTTTTGATGGGCTTACAGGAAGTCCTAATGTACGCTGGCGAGAATCACATTTCCATTGCTTCCGTTGTCAGGACATACGACACATGAGCTGCAGGCTTTGGTTGTGGTTTTCGGCCTCTTTAAACCTATTATGTTTATGCTCAATAATCATGGCTGCGAGCGCAAGTTGGTCGAACTATATCAGTATGTAATGTAACTGCATTAACTCCTAAAGCTTATGCAACCGTGGCAAATGCGAAGCAGCTTTCAGTGGTTCTGGAATTTGGCCCGTTAAGGGTATAGATTTCAAGATTCTGACTATACCATCAGTGGAACTCACTTCTAAGTCTAATGACGAAAATGAGTTTATAAGTAACACTACCTTTAAGAATTTTTAATGATAATGAAGTCACTCCTGAGAGACCAGAAAGACAATTAACAATCAAAGTCCAATTTGTGGTCCCCCGCTTCGACGAAATATTTTGCAAAAATTATGATGTGTAAATAGTGTAATAAATTTAATAAAAAATGAATGTAAGTAATAATGAAATAAAGAAATAAGTTCTCCAAACACACAAATCGTCCAACTAACTGGAGAAACAAACCATTCACCACAAATAAGGCCTTTGACTCAAGTCGGTAGTTTAAAGTGGGCCGATTCAAATCTTACGATTTGCTTAATTACCACTAAATCTGCTATGTTATTTTCACTTAACATAAATAATAAAAATGCAATATAATACTAATAAAATGATCTCGGACGCCAAGTTATTTTTTAATTCTGCTCGGAACAACTAAACCGAGTTTGTTAACAATAAAATTTTATCAAAATATAAAAATATACAACTATCTATAATAAAGTATATCTTAAAATTATCCTTAAATTACTAAAAAAAATCATTACATAAATACCTTTGTAAAATTTTTGTACACAAATTTTTTAATAACCTCTGGTATCTAAATGTTTACGAAACGGTCAACCAAGGTGATGTCATCCTTGCACCATTATTGCGCAATATCTTGAAATAACGTTTTACATAGTTAACCAACACATGAAAGGAATTTTATCTCGTATACATATCTTCTTGAAATTTTGAATCCAATATTTATTGCATTATTTTGAAGTTTTGAATGCAAAAATTGCAATCATAAAATGAAAGCATACGCAACAGTAAAATTAATTGTGCAATCCAAAGCGGTAATATTAAATGTAAAAGTAAAAGTAACAGTAAAAAATAAAAGTGCCTGAAAAGAGGAAATGTTTTAATTTTTTGTATAATGCGTTAAAATATCTTACCATCAAATTAATGGCACTTTCACACAAAATTTAGGGGAAAACCCAAAACAAAGCTTCCTGCTTCAACATTCATCAGGAAGTAAGCAAAATAGATGCTTTGAAAGTAGATGATGATGACGCGTTGCGCAGAAGATAAAAGCAGAATAAAATTTGAAGTGGGAATATAAACCTTTACGAAATGTGCACTATGAAGATATGCAAATTAAGTTGCCTACCTCATACCTATACTTTAATAATTAAAATGTTTCTTATATTTACAACAGAACGAATGAAAGACCTTAAATTAAGGTATATTTTAATACAACTCAAAAAGGGTTGTTACAAAATACTATAAAAATTCAATAATGCCACTACCAACCGCCAAAGAACATGGGAAAAGTATAAAAGTACATTGAACGAATCTGTTTTATTAACAAGTACATCCTCCAAAGACGAATTACAAGAAAAACAACCAAAGAAACAAGCGAAGTCTCAAAAATCTGAAAAAAGTGGATAGGGTAAGAAGAAATTTGATGATACCTTATAATACTAAAAACAAAATAAGACTGTCTCGAGTACTAAGGATACAAAAAGAAGGAAAATTATGAAAAGAGCGAGGAAGAAAATAAAAAGATCAGACTCTGATGGCTATGTCTGTTTTGTGGCGATACCTATTTTCGCTAGGAAGCTGAGGAAGGTTGGAGTAAATGGGCGCATGATAAATGCGCAGGGCTCGAGGACGAAGATGACTTCATCTGCGATATGTTTATCCCAACATTAAGTTGATAATATCATGGTCCATTTCGCGAACCCTAAAGTCCAAATTAAGCATCTGTTGTTCACATTAGACTTTTTCAGATTTATATTTAATTTGTTTTTTTTTCAAAGAATTTTTTTCTTCCAAATGTACTGAATCAATATTAATCACCACCAAACATAAACATTGATGGTTTTGTTCATTACAATATTACAGATTAATTCGGCTACTGGAAATTGTACCGAAAAGACAAAAGTTGTCCAAAGAAAAATGTTGTTCATGTTTCCACTGGTGACTACGGGTCCAGTCCAGTCAAAAAACAAACGACCATTTCTACAGTTTTAATTATCCGCAACGTTTCAGCTAATTGCGACATATATTTTGGGCGCCACAAGACGCAGTTTTTCTTAAAGTTTTAAAATTTCAATTTTTTTTTTAACTATAACTGAAACTCCATCCCCAAAATGTCTCTGAATTCGGAAAAAAAATTTCCTACGCCATGTTGAATTCTCCATTGTTATTTAATTGACACCACTGAATTGTCCACCCATGATAATAGTAGTAAGAGTGTCATTAGTTTCCAGCTATCACGTACCGTTTCTGTAAAAACCTAAAAAAAACTGATTTAGTAAAAGAACCTTTCCCACACTGCAGCACTCAAAACGACGCGCCGCAAAAAAAATTATGTCAAAACATCTCCAATGGTTGTCCTCTACCCCTGTCTTCAGATATGTGTAGTTCCTGAGACACCGTGCATAAAAAATTGTATTGTTATAGGGTTGAAAACAAAAATTTGACGCATGAAGCTAAATGGACTGTAAGTTAAAAGTCTCAACCCTACAGAACCAACCACTCACTTAGCTTTCAAAACTTGGCTAAAAAAACAAATATAAAACACACAACTCTTAAATATTTTATTTAAATAATTAAAACTAAACACTATCTTTTTTTTCTTTAAATTATAGACAAGGCGTCTTTTCATTTATTTATTCGTACATGAACTAATTGGCAGCAAGATAACGACATGCTGGTTTAGCAGTCTCTTGGAGTTAACTTCGTTTCACCTATTTATAAAAACGTAGGTATTTAAGACAATGTTGATAATTGGTGGAATGGAATATGTAATTAAGGGAATTGACATCCTGCTAATTACTTACAAAGTGAATTGAATTAATTCGCTGTTATACTAGTAAACTCTCACGGAGTTGCACATCTATGCTTTTTGTATGCACTCTGTTATCTATTGATAAGTTACTGCTGTTTTATCATGTAGTGTTTTCACATAATACTGTTAGGCGTGATTCCCTAACACTCTTTAAAACTTAAACTGACCTTTAATTACTTTAATTCTGACTTTACATTATTAAATGTAACGGGTTATCATAAAGTAAGGGATATACTTCAACTTATTATATATTTTTAACAAATAAAATTAATAACAAAAATTAAATGAAATCTAGCTGCTTAAATAATGGGATTTCTGATGTAAAACACTGGTTACCGCAATTGTCCGATATGACCTCCATTTTGTTGATGTAAAATTACCAACTGTTCCTCCAAATTGTACACAACACTGCAAAATTTCTGGTTGAATTGCACGAATTTGCTCCCTAATACTGTCCTTTAATTCCTGCGTTGTTGGACGTGTTCTAAACACCAAATCTTTGAAATCACCCCATAGCCAGTATTTTTCTGGATTAATAGCACACGACCCTGGTGGTCATAAATTTGCAAAATGTCTGCTTGTAACACGATCTTGAAAAACCCCAGTTGACAATTCTTTAAGTGGCGGTAAATCTGCGGAGGTGCTCCATCCTGCATAAAAATAATGTTTTCAATTCCTTCATACTCGTTCTGCAACTATGGAAGTGCATAATCTCTTAACATTTGCAGGTATTGTTCACCAGTAACAGTTACAGATATGGCTTCCCCATTCTTAATTTCCTCGAAAAAGTATTGACCAATGGTTAAATTAGATGTGAAACCCCACCAAACAGTGACTTTCTTGTCATGAAGACCTTGCTGAACGATTTCATGTGGATTTTCTTTTGACCATATTTGACTGCATTCATAATAACATTGAACTACACCAATTCTTGTTTGCAGATCCATGTTCAAATCGTTACAATTTATGTTTACGTGAATTTTAATTTCAGAACAATTCTCTAAATTACGATACTTTCGATTGACACTTGTATCAATAGTTGTCACAACAATTCTTTTGTTTTCCATAGATACACCAAAATCCCATTATTTAAGCAACTAGATTCCATTTTACTTTTTGTTATTAATTTGATTTGTTAAAAATATATAATAAGTTAAAATATACCCCTTTATGATAACCCCAATATATTAAATGCTTTTCTAAGATTTATCACAACATTTATCATAAATATAAAATTTATTTTAGGAATTGCATTTGAACAAGGTCTTGTATTACCAACACCAGAAACTGTTCCATTTCGACTTACACGTGACATGGAAGCTGGTCTGGGTGTGTCCGGTATAGAAGGTGTTTTTCGAAAGTAATAAAATAACGGACCGTTTTTTCCTAATTTTAACTTTTAATATTTTTAGATCTTGTGAAAGAACATTGGAAATGCTTAGAAAAAATTCTAAAACTATCGTAAGTATATTAGAAGTTCTTTTATATGACCCGTTATATGCTTGGACTGTCACACCTTCAAAAGCTTACAAGCGTCAATTAAGTGATGACCATGAACAAGGTGATGCAACGGATAATACCATGAGCTTTATACAGGATGGTATGTCACTTTGAAGTACAATATGTGCATATTTTATGCTTCGGTTTTTAGAAAATGTGAACGCAACAGCAGAACGAACACTTTTACGGTTAAGGCAGAAATTGCAAGGTATTACAGAAGCTGGAACTCTTACAAACATAGAAGGACAAGTACAGAAGTTACTACAGCAAGCTCGGGATCCATCTAATCTTTGTCGGCTCTTTCATGGTTGGCAACCATATTTATAGACTGTTATCTAAGTATAAGTCTTGTATTTCAGTAACAATTTAACATGTATATTCATTTCTATAAAATTAAGTTTTTTATCTTTATTTTTTATTATCATATCACTATCAGGTAAGCTGAATGATGTTGTTCATGTATCGTTTATTTGCACCGATTCCCTGAGTATTGTACATGGGGCAACCTGTAACAAATATAAATGAAAATTAATTGAAGAATATATAGTGGGATTCAAGCTTATGCTTTTTACAACTTTTTAAAGAAAATCTGATAAATTGTTAATCATTATGAACCCTATCTATCTGTCATTACCAAAAAAAATACATATGTCTTACATTTAGCAACTACAAATCAAAGTACCAATCAAGTACACACAAAACATTTTTAAGTTACGAAATCTTTAAATTAAACTTTTTTTGGATTTAATACAGCCTATACGGATAGCCATCAGATAAAATTAAGCCACTCCCACTAAATTTTGGCCAATGTAAGCATGTCATGTATGATTGTTTTGAGTGCCATATTTTTTTCTTTTCTCATTTTCACGCTATCGAATTTCTGGGATTAAAATGGTCATACAGTATGAAGTAAATCTTTTGGTATTGATTTTGTAGGTCGAGATAAATTTCGTATTGTATCTAAAATGTTTTTTTTGTCGATTGAATTGAAAATGTCACAAATTTGGAGAAATATGAAATACGCATATTAAGTTGCTGTTATATCGCAACGAGTCTTTCTGTATAAAGTTCACTGGTTCGTTTTGGTTGAGAATTGTCATTACAGAAGGTGGAAAATTCATCTGAGCTATAGGTCCTGAAGCGAAAATAAATGCTGATATCATTCGTGAGATAATTCCGTTGGTTACATGAAAGCTGACTATGAAGTTTCTATGTAAAAGCTTGAGACGTTAAAAAAATATAATGCAAGTGTGTAAGAGATGATGTAAGTGCAGAGCGGAAAGAGGTTTCTTTTTCGCAGTTAATTATTTGAGTGTTAAATTGGATAGCAAAGCAAGTAAGATGTAGCGGAAGTAGATAGTAGAGGTTGGAAAGCGAGGTGCGGGTTGTGAGAGGCGGTCGTTGCACAAAACTTGCTTATGGCGTACCCGGGCTTTCCGAACGTTTCGCGGGGCAGCGTCACCTTCGCCTTGTGCGGTTTTTGATGGATTGTTCATCAGGTCCGGGGAACTTTGTGTTGGTGTTACTGTGTTCATAGTACTTCCTTATTATCGGAGATTTGCTTGCTTTTTTTGCGGACAATGACTATGTTCCGAAGCATGGAGTAGCTTATCAGAATCAAACATTTTTTTAGTTGATACCCTTATCAGTTAAAACTGAAGTAAGGGATTATTGGTTTGTTCGTTGCTTAAAGCGGACGCTTGTCTGGTGATCCTTTATTTTTTCGGGTTTACGCGATGCATCTTCACCAGAAATTGGATTAAAAGGCATTTTTTTGAAATAAGTAGTCCTGAACAGACTAAGTTTAGCCTACCCTGCTAAAGCACCCAGGTACACTTAGGATGATGGATAGGGGGATATTGAATTGCCAAGAGATGCCTATGTACGGCTACCTTAAATTTTTTCATATAAGCGAGAGGAAAACAGGAACTAGGGAGATCATTTCAAAATTTAGAAGTTGTGTAGAAGTATGTGGATTGAGCCCGTTTGGTACAAGTTAAAATTTGTACTGCATATTGATGATGTAAATTAGCGAACCCAATATTCCTAGCAAAGGTAGCCCCAGATGGTATCAAAAAACGCAGCGCAATAGCCATTGTAACCGATAATACAAAGAAAGAACTGAAACGATTCTTCTATGCTTAATGGACTGTATGTCGGAAGTTAAGGACGGGTCATATATAAGCCTAATTGTTTTTTTAATACTGTCAACGATATCGAGAGCGTATTGGGGAGCACCAACCCAGAGGTGAAAATTATACTTTAGATGAGGTCCAGTTTGGGCCTTACACAGTAGAAAGAGTTGTTGGGAGGTAAAGTACTGCTTAGATGTGTACACAAAGCCTATTTTACGATCAGCTGATTTAGTAGCTGGCAGAAGATGGTCAACCCACGATAGATTTGAAGATACAGTTTTTCCCAATGTAATGATAAAGTCTGGAAACTTAAGATTTGAGCCATTCATACTTACTACAGCAAATGATCGACCTTTTCTTGTGGACACAAGGCAACACTGACCTTTCTTAACATTAAATTTAACTAGATTATTCCTTTCCCATTCAAGGATACGTTGAATGTCTTTGTTGATTGAAATTGCCATTTCAGTTTTACGGTCTTGGCTGAAATATAGTGGATTACCATTATGAGTAGATTGAACTAGAATGAAGGGTGCGGTCGTCAGCAAAGCAATCGACCGGGTTGGTCGTTAAAGAAATAAAATCATTTGTGTATGATGAGCGTATTATTTAACCTAAACGAGGTGAGTTTGGCAAGTAAATACATGTTCTCATGTATTGTTCCAAACTTAGGTCACATATGAAGAGATCGACTTTGCCTAAAACCATATTGGTGGTCATTAAGGAGTGTATTAGTTTCAAGTTGTTGATTGATGGATTTTTCCATAATTGTAGACAAAATGGAAGCGGTGGCAATTGGTCAATAGTTTTTTGGGAATATGTTGAACATTTGCTAGCTTCCATGATAAAGGAAATTCCCGAGAAGACAATAGCTGGGGTACCATCTTGGCCAGTCGTCTTAGCGAGATCATGCTTACTAATGATCTATTCTAGGGGCTAGTACCGAAAACTAATTCGTTTCATAGCCAATAAAAAAGAGTTGGCTAGAGACACATTTTTTCCAGAACCATCAAGACATGAATTTGATGCAAATAAATGCACAGATTGGCTTTGTCTACAGAATCAGCAACTACAGAGCCGTCAAAGGAAGTCATGGGGGAAAATGAAGATGTACCAAAGTTTTTACTGATGGCTTTAGCTAAACACCACAATTTACGGCTCTCCAAAGGAGATGTAGCAAGTTCATTGCATTTTGCACTTTAGCAGGTATTTCTAGCACCAACAAACTCTGTATGACTCTCGACCGTTTTATTAGCTTTCCATATAATTTATTTATTTTTCAGCACAAGCCTTATTGAACCAGCGTTGGGAAAGAGAATAACTGATACGATTTCATTTTTGGGGATGTATAACTCCATGTCCATGAGGATGACTTCAGATACTGAAAGAGCAATGTCCGAAGATGAGGACGACTTAAAACAATATTCACGCTATGGAAAGGTTGCAAAGAAATCCCGTAATTTTAGCTGACTTAAAACACCACAAGGTTCTATCAGTGTTGCTAACATAGGAATTAGGGACAGTAGAAGTTATAGTATGTTACATGGTATCCCTTTAGTGGAATCCATTTTGTTTGATTGTTACCAGCACTCTTTTGCTTCCAAGCAACCTCGTTGCAGTACTGCTAATACCCTCTCAGAGATTACTAACTTCTATCTTTTCTCAGGTTGGTTTTAGGTTACAATATTTAATTAAACTCTTTTGGATGTTTTAATTGGAATAACTTATTTGGAAATATAAGTTACAATAAATATTATTTTAATTGGAAAGATTTGCGTTAAGGACGAAAGGGTTTCATTGAAATATTTTGGTCCAAATACCATGAGAATAATTTAATGGAAATACTTTAGTATTTCAATTTTAATTACTGGTCTAATTGTTAATTATTGGTCTTGTATTTACTCTTACTTGTGTTTTAATTTCAAATTGAATTTGTGCCACCTTGATTTTTAAGTGATTATCTACTTTTTTTTAATTTAAAGTGTCTTGTTTCGAGTGATGTTCATTCATATTTTTATGTGATTCCTAGTAAATTAACTTAAGTGAATTGCCAATACATTCTTTAATTTTTGAAAACCTTTGAAATTATTAAAGATATACCTACTGGCACATGGAACTATTGAATTTGGTTTCTATAAAAGATACAAATTTCTTTATATTTTGGGTAATTTCGTAATCGAACTTCGACTATTTAAAATTTTTGTACTTGAATAAATGATTCCTATTGTAAATTAATCCTAACATTATGCAAATGCGTTTAAAATAAATCACAAAAGAATACGTTGCCGTTATCAGTTGGACCTAGTAATACAGTTCCCCGATAGTATTTCACAACCTCTCAATGCACATGTGTTGTATGTACCCATCCGACTCTTCTAAGTACTGTTTACATCAGTTGCTTTAAAAGAAATGCCAGAGGCTAGGGCGGTTACAACGTTCTTTTTATGTTTTAAGTAAAATCATCTTTAAAAGGGTCAGTTCTTGGATCCGAGTAATACTATTACCATTATTGTGACTTTAAGGTACATATGACCAAAAATTGGGTACCTAAACCCACATCAGGTCCTTGAAGTACACTACACAGAAATGTACATTAAATACATTACATTGTTTATAAGAAATGTATTGAAAATTACTAAAAGTCAGCATTAGTCATATCATTTGTCATTTTGGAACAGCGAACATAACAAAAATATTAGAAAGACCATCACTATCTTTATTAGTTTAACAACGTGTTCAATTGTGTGCCCGTTTTATATTATCCTATAAAATTAGACAAGAAAACTGGATACTATTTTTTTGACATCTAACGAATTTATTGAACACGAATATGTAAACAGGATGCTTTACACAAACAAATAAAATTTTATTGTTCTTCAAGAAATTAGATTCGGGTCGTCAAACCGATAGGACGTGTTTGGGCTGGCTCCAGCTTCTACCTTCGATTAGTGAAACAAATCCGGATTAAATGACAATTTCTAAATCAATAAAGTTACTGTACAGTAGGGGTGGTTTTTGAACAGATTTTTGTACTCAGTGGTTTGAATTGATAATGGGCAAAGACAATAATAATCTAACCAGTAGAATTTTTGTAACGTGTAAAAAAGACGCGTAAATAACATTGCGATTTCTATAGAATTGAGTTTCTACGAAAAATACGTCTCTATTAACACCCATACCAGATGTGATTGTTAAAACTCGTAGAATTGTAAAGTAAACTTAAAGCGCTATTGTCCTGAACTCAAACAGGTAAAGATTTTTGCAATAACAATGAACTATAGACAACTAAAAAAATAACTTATATTTATCCCGTGGTAACTCTAGCGTATATAAAGCAATCATAAATACGTGTTTGTAACAGTAGGATAAAGAACCAGGCAAGCCAGATGTGAATCATAAAAATGCACACATTTGGTCAGTAACCGGTCTGCTCGCTATGGTATTACTCAAGAGAACAATACTATTGCCTCGGATCGAACTGGCTACAAGGGGCGGTCAAGGTCGAAACAGACAGGCCCCGTTACTGAGGACTGTGCAAGGAATGAATGGCGAGTCGGTACGTGACATGTTAGAGGTATTCATGGTAAAGAATTTGAAATTGCGAATGTAATCTACGAAAGGCACCTTGATATTCTGTGTGTATTGGAGACAAAGCACAAAGGAAAAAAATTCAGTGGAGATGGAGGATGGCAGTCTAGCATTATGGTCAGGAGTTGAGACTGAAGTGCAAGACGCAAAAGAAGTTGGGGTGATCGTCAGTGAAAGAGTGAAAAGATGTGTTAAACAGTACGAATTGGTATCTCCCCGGGTAATGTGGGTTAGAATGAAAGTGGAGTTTCGAATAATTTTTCTTATTGCATGCTATGCACCGGTAAATGGAGAGAGAGACCAGGAGCGTGAGAACTTCCGGAATGAAGTAGACAACATGTTGAACGTATGTAAGCCAAACGAAACGGTGATGATAGTGGGGGATATGAACGGATGGGAGTCAATGAGAATGGTGAATGCCTGGTGAACATCTGTGTGGAGAGAATCCTGTTTGTATCCAATACGTAGTTTAAACATAAAAATGTGCATATGTATACATGGTAAAGAGGTGAATCTAAACGTATGATAGACTTGACAGTGTATGATGAACGGCTTAAAAACCTGGTGAAAGACACAAAAGCAATGCGCGGATGGGAGTGTCAATCGGACAACTTTTTGGTTGTATCGAGAGTGTGTTTAGGGTAAAAGTGGGTATGGAGAAGGAAAACAAACGTGGTGCGAACGTCTAGAATTAGGGTAGATAAACTAATGGAAATTGGTGTGAGAATGAAGTATGCAGATGCTGTGGGTAAACAGTTGAATGTGAATGAAATAATGTGGAACGAATAAATAAAAGACACTGACGTTGAAAGTGCATGGATAAGCTTGAAAAACTGTGTTGTTAATTGTGCTGTGCGGATATATGGAAAAGCGACTGTAGGTAGACATAAAAAATGTGCTTGGTGGAATGAGGCGGTAAAAAAGGCAGTGATTGCATGAGATGTACAGATTAAGAAACAAAGAAGCGAAGGAGGCAGTGAGAATAAGTAAACAGGAAGTGATGGTTGTGGAAGGAGAGAAAATGCAGAATGATTTTGAGGGAAACAAACAACTCTTCTGAAAATGGGTCAAAAATACAAAACGTGGCCCAAAACAGAACGTTACAGGAGTGATGAATATGAGCAACGAAATAGTATGGGACGATTTTGAAGTGAAGAAATGCTGGCAAGAATATTTAGAAAAGCTGTACAGTAGTGAGGAAAGTAAGACTGAAGGGTTAAATAAGGAGAATGTAGAAGGAATGGTGAATGAAACTGAGAAGGATATTGGGATAAATGAGGTAGAGAAAACGGTAGGGAGGTTGAAAAACGGCAAAGGAGCAGGCGTAGATGAAATCACTGGTGAATGCTAAAGTATGGGGGTGCAAAGCATATACGAAGAATATGTGAATTATTCAATGTATGCCTTATGTGTGGAAAAGTGCCCAGGGATTGGAATAACGCGATCATTGTACCACTGTATAAACAAGAGTGATTGCAAGAACTATAGAGGAATAAGTGTAATCAGCGTGGTAAAGTATTTGGAAGAATACTGATCGATAGAGTACGAGAAACTACACAAACTAAGATTTGGGATGTACAGGGTGGCTTCATGTCAGGGAGAGGATGTATCGATCAGATGGTTGCTTTCCAGCAGGTGATCGAAAAGTGTAAAAAGGAAGCTGTCTAATAAACGGAATAAGGGCAGTATACAACGGTAGTCGGGCATGTGTTAGGGTGAGAGGAGGTATGAGTGAATACTTTAATATTGCGCAAGGAGTGCGACAAGGCTATGTGATGTTGCCGTGGTTGTTCAATGTATACATGGATAAATGTGTTAGACAAGCATGTACCGATACAAATGGTGTAATGGTTGGTGACGTAAATGTATGACTTATGGTGTATGCAGATGACACAGTCGTATTAAGAGATAGTGCGGATGAGCTACAAACTGCTCTGAGGAAGTTTGATACAGTCTGTGAGAGCATGGACCTAAAGGTAAACGTGAAAAATACTAAGATTGTGATGTTCAATCGGGAAGGTGGAAAGGAGAGTAGAGTATTTACTCTGCAAGATGAAATTGTGGAGCAAGTGGACGAGTTGGTATATCTGGGTAGAACGGTTACTGCAGGTGGTACAATGGAGGGCGAAATTGTACGAAAGGTCAATGCTGGACGGAAAGTGATTGGAAGTATATGGACGATAATGAGAAACGAAAGTATGAGCCTAACTGCGAAATGAGCAATCTATAATGGCGTGTTTGTTCCATCAGTACTGTATGGAAGTGAAACATGAGTATGTCAAAAAAAGTACGAAAGAAAGGACAAGATAAAGAATGAGTGCACAATGAAGGAGTGTGGCGAGGAAAAGACGATGATGAATAGATATGAAAGTAGTAGGTCATATTGAGAGAATGAACACGCAAGATTAACGAAGCAAATATATGTGGGTGAGGTTAGAGGTAAGGCCGTGCCTGGTAGGCTTAGTAAAACTTGGCTGAATGTAGTAGAATGTATGATAAAGGAAAGAAAGATAAAGAGTTTTAAAAATAAAAGGGCATGTCAGAGCTAATGTATGAATCTTGCGGAAGCTAGGGAGGTATGCGGAGATAGGAAAGCATGGAGAAAGATTGTGAATGAAAAATAAATAAGAGGCAGGGATTATCTTGCTTACCCCGCAAGGGAATGGCGTGAAGGTTAAATTAAATTTAAGCTTGCGATTTTGCGCATTTCAAAATAAAAGGAGCAGATTGAGCGGTCAGCTTATTAATACATCGTCAACGTATAGGTGTTACGAAACATATAAAAAGGTTATAGACAATTGTAGAAAATACAGCAGAATATGAACGATACCTTAGAAATATTATTATTGAGTGCGAGTGCATGTTCAATGTTCATTGTATCAAACCTTAAACTAGCAACATTCAAAGTTGCAAATATAGAACATTTCTCTTTAAGCCTTGCCTTAAATTTATTTTCCAAATAAAATTAAATGTTTGATTTAATCTCATAAATTGAATAACCTGATTAAATAAATCCAATAAAAACAATTAAATTAAAAAAAAAAGTTACTTAAAACAAATTTAATTCTCATTACAGTAGGTTGTGCTAAAATATTTGGATCCGAAACTGTAGCATAATTAATATTTAGTAATGTACAGGGTGGCCAACTAAGAATGCGAGTACTGTATCTGGGAAACTATACATCATAGAGGCTTGCGCAAAAACAGTTATTACTAAAACGGCCAATAGAAAAACCTGGAAAATATTTTCAAGTTTCTGAAATGGCTGCTAGGGGGCGTAACTGCAATCTTGAATCTAAAAAAGTGATGTTTCTGTGAATTCTGCTATATTAAACTAATAAAAAAATAACTGATCTTTAAAGTCGAGGATAATCTGAACTTTTTTTTGTTTGGCACTTTTTGACTTATGTCTAAAAATATAGTGGTGGGGGGTATTCAAAGGTTTCCTTAAATAACCCTGTATCTTCGAAACGGCTAAGCCGATTTTAACAAACTTGGGCGCGTTGAAATGAGGTATTCTTGGGCTACAAATGTTATATTATTTTAAGTTTTGTTAGTTTCACATGTCGTCGCTAGAGGGCTTTGTTCGACATTCCGACAGAAACGGTTAATTTTCGCAAAAAAATTAAATGCATTGGTATGACTTTTTTTTCATGAACAAGTAGCTAAATGATGCCTAAACAAGCTCATGAAAACCGCATCCCGATATCTTGTTCCTAACCTAAAATATCGGCCAATGAAAACTTTATACGAAATTCGCTTAAATTTTTATTTTTTTTTAACTATATTTTCTGGAATTGTTTCTATTAGCTACTTGTTCATGAAAAAAAAGTTATACCAATGCATTTAATTTTTTTGCAAAAATTAACCGTTTCTGTCGGAATGTCGAACAAAGTCCTCTAGCGACGACATGTGAAACTAACAAAACTTAAAATATTATAACATTTGTAGCCCAAGTTTGTTAAAATCGGCTTAGCCGTTTCGAAGAAACAGGGGGTTATTTACGGAAACCTTTGAATACCCCCCACCACTTTATTTTTAGACATACGTCAAAAAGTGCCAAACAAAAAAAATCAGATTATCCTCGGCTTTAAAGATCAGTTATTTTTTTATTAGGTTAATATAGCAGAATTCACAGAAACATCACTTTTTTAGATTCAAGATTGCAGTTACGCTCCCTAGCGGCCATTTCAGAAACTTGAAAATATTTTCCAGGTTTTTTTTGTATTGGCCGTTTTAGTAATAACTTTTTTTTTTGCACAGCCTCTACGACGGATGGTTTTCCAGATACAGTACCTCGCATTCTTAGTTGGCCACCCTGTACATATAAGTATATATTTTACTGCGTTTAAAGCAAAATGAGATTCAAAGTGATAAACACTGTTATAAGTTTAAAAGACAAATCTTTAGTGAATTAAGCGGTTCATTTTATATTAAAGGTAAGTAAAATATATTTTTTATCAACATTCCCTGAACGCGATCATTACCTGTGAAATCCAATTAGCTTTAAAATTCGTAAAATAGCCCCCCCCATCTGTTAAAAAAGTCTCCATACTACATAGGTTGAACAAATAGTTATCTCTTTGAATATAACTATATTCAAAGATAAAAGCCATACACTTTTATTAAGTGGTAGGGTATCGTCTTTTGTACCATGATACAGACAGCGAATATAGCCGCAACATGACATTAGAATGTAAATAAGACTTCGGTTTTAAGGATAAACCGGCCTTAGCGATGATCAAGTTGAATGTTTGGTTTTGTATTCAATGAATTAAAAACGGTAACGGCTGTAACGACGAGGTTTTGGCTACGGAAAGAACAAACACGATATTTAAAATGACGATTCTTTCTTTTGTGTACATTACGTTGTAGATAGAGGATAGATAGTTTAATTGTACGTATGGAATTTATCGCAAAGCAGAAAACATACACGTAACTTTAGAAGGGAGGAACTGTAACAAACCAGTTGTTCTTTCTTTTGAATTCAATTCAACAAGTTGTCTTTTACCATAAACATAAGGATGCATGTTTAAATTAAAAAAAACCACTGTGCAGTATAGAACAAAACTTATTTTTTATTGTACACTACATTTTAACCCTTCGATCGGTGAGAAGGTCCGCAGGGACCTTATACAACTTTCATGTGTTTATAATTTTTTGTTATCATGTATTCCATGAAAACGACATTCTGAATCGATTAAAGCAGGTTTCAGACCGGTTCGACCACTAGTTCGCATTTGTAAGAGGAGGAGAAACGCGAGGCTGATGCAAAATGCCGGGCTTATATAGAAGCTGAAATGAGCGACAATGAGGATGCTTTTGACGATGGTGATAATCACACTAATCAATAATATATGGAATCAAGAAAATCCAACCAAGCCGAAACAATGGAAAGCTTTGACTCTGAAAGAGTTTGATGCATTTGTGGCGATCAATTTATATGCTGGGCTGACAAAATCCAACATCGAGCCTGCGAAGGAACTATGGGACTCAACTCATGCTTCAATATTCCAAGCTGCTTTATCGCATGATCGTTCTGTGCCCATTACAAAATTCAGTCGTTTTGATAATGCGAATTCACGGCCGCAGAGATTACTCACCAGCAAAACTGCCCGTATTGATGATATTTGGCACTTCTGAGGTAGATAATCTAAACAAGCAAAAACCAGTGGCTATTCTGGACAACAATTCCCATAAATCGGGGGTGGATACAATGGGATCAAATGCTTGACATGCAAACGTTCGACAAATCGTTGGCCACTGCAATGTTCTACAACATGGTTGATATTGCTACATTGACTTCCTTCATAATATATAATGAAATGAATCCTCTCCGAAAGTCAGATAAACGACGTTCGTTTTTGCAATTGTTGACAAAACAATTACCAGTTCCAAATAAGGAACGAGCTACCAATCCACGCATAATGTGCTATCCCAAAATACGAAATGCTATGGAAGCATTTGATGTTGTGGTAAGTTGAGATAAAAAACGCACTAAAAATAAACAATATCTATTCCTTGTGTTTTTTACCATTTCAGGTATTAGAAAGACCACAGCAGGGAGCTATGTCTGAATTTGCACCTCGGACTAATCGTTGGTCTTGTCATTTATGTCATCAGCAATATCATCGCAAACGTAAAACCTGATCCAAATGTTTTACCTGCCAATTACCAGTTTGTACTGAGCACTCGCATCAATTGGCTCGGTGTTGCTACTTGCCAAGCGCCAGCTGTAAATATTGTTTTTTAGGCTGATTCATAAGTAATGGCATTTTTTTTAATTTAAAAGTTGGCTCTGAAATAACAAACATTTGATTACTCAATATTCAGTTTGTCAGATAATTAGTAGTTCTGGCATGTAGTGTGTTTGCTTTTGTATTTTCTTCTTAATTGTTAAAGTTTAACCTTATCATTACCGACATTATCTTCTTTTTGAGTTTAATCGAGGTGCCAAAGCCAGTGAAGCTGCTCGTGAGATTTGCGATGTTTACGGTGAAGATGCAATGCCTGTTAGGAGGGCGCAAAACTGGTTTAAACGTTTCAAATACGGAATTTCGACCTTAATGGTATGGATCGTCCAGGCTGTCCTGTTAGGTTCGATGACGAGCGATTGAATCAATTTCTTCACGAAAATTCACACCAATCAACTAGAGAGTTGGCCCAGGAAATGGAATGTAACCAATCAACGATATGTCGACATCTGAAATCCTTAGGAAAAGTTCAGAAACTTGGCGCTTGGGTTCCTCATGTTTTGAACGAGAACAACAAAAATCAACGTTCCACAATTTCCGCTGGATTGCTCGCTCGGAATCGTGCTACTAATGGTCACAATCAGAGGTTCCTCTACCGAATCGTTACCGGCGACGAAGAATGGTGTTTGTATGTGAATATGAAGCAGAGAAAGCAGAGTGGCTAAGTGCCAATGAACAAGCGACGTCTAGAGCGAAACAAGATCTTCACTCTCGAAAGACGATGTTATGCGTTTGGTGGGGCTGTGAAGGTATCATTCACTATGAATTGCTCGGGCGTAACCGAACAGTCAATGCAGAGCTATAAGTTGAACAAACGCATCGCCTCTACGAAGCTATTCGGGAAAAACGATCCCATCGGCAGCATGACCTTTTTCTTCATCACGACAACGCTCGTCCTCACATTGCTAATATGACAAAGAGAGCAAATCAAATGCTTGGTTGGGAAGTATTGCTGCACCCTCCATATTCTCCTGATTTGGCTTCGTTCAATAATGATGTGAAATTACGGACTTGGTTGGATCATTTTTTGAGTCAAGGCCGAACGATGTTTACCGTAGAGGTATCGAGAAACTTGTTGAACGCTGAAAGGAAGTCGTCAATAATAACGGAGAAATATATATATTTTTTTCAAATAAAAAACGCCACCTATCGGAGAGTTAAATACAGTACAGCAATACACAGACATAACAACAGAAAGAAGGTCTATAAAACAGTGAACTTTTAATTGAAATACAGAACAGAAGTACAGTACAGTAGTTAAGTCCTACTGTAATTTGTAAATTTACGTCTCATTTCAAAAAATCTCTAATGTCCTTTTGTTTTTTAGAATCTTCCTTTTTAAAAAGTTATTTCTTACAATATGAAAATCAATGACTTCTGAACAGTTATAACATGAGTATCCTTCAGCAAAAGTTGTAAACTTGCTTAATGCGTCTGCCGGCTCAACGCAGCTGATCCGTTCCTTTTCTTCTATTTTTCATCGCCTGACTCACTTTTGAAGATTCATGGGTTAACGATTAACAACATTTTGAACTATTGCTTCATCTTCGGTGATTGCATTTGGTTTCCAAAGTTTACTTCAGCATAGCATACGCAGTATCTTTGACATTAAATTTTTTTTGGAAGTCTGTTACATCACAGTCCGAGTTTAAACGGCCTTGAACAAAAGAGGTCCTGTAAAAACATTTGAAGTTTTGGATAACACCTTGATCTATGGGTTGGACCAAGGAGTAACGTTAGGTGTTAGAAGTGTTGTGTGTATGTTATCAGAAACTAACTCGGTTATGGGCGTACGAACTTTGCAGTTGTCCAAAAGAAGGAGGGTTTCGCTATCTGTGATAGTTTTAGTTTTTGAAAATTATCCTTAATCTGTGGGACAAAGTGATGTAGAAACTAGTCTTTAAATAAATTTTCAGCCATCCAGGCATTCTGTTGAGCATCATAATGAACAGGCAAATTTGTTACATGATTAAATGATTAAATGATCTGATCTGATTTGTCAATTACAAAAGGTGTTATTAGGTGGCTACCAGACGCATTATTATTAGCTGATTTTTCATCTCCCGCAGCTAATGTTGATGTTGGCAAACAACGCCAAAGTAAGCCTGTTTCATCGACATTTACATTTGATCACGTGATAGGTTTTCAGTGTTTTTTTCAACTCCTTGATATACTGTTTTGCCGAGTCATAGTTTGTTGATAGTGTCTCCCCGTTACATCAAGTCGGCGAATTCCATGTCAAAATTTAAAGTTTTTCAACAAACCTTCTGAAAAATTACAGTCTACTATCTGCAACATTCAAAGCTCTGAATTTCTTAGCCTTTTTAATAATCATAGGCCCCGTAATAGGCTTCCCTTCAGCACGTTTTGCGCTGAACCATTTGTAAAGAACGCTGTCCAGTTGTTCCAGCTTTGGTTTCTTCAAAGTTTGCCTTGAATCCATTTTGTATGCTGTTACAGCCTATTTGTTTTTTAATGTTATAAAAAGTTGAACCAATATTAATTTCGTTCCTTAAAACTGTTCGATTCTTACCTTTCTCCAAACGTTTGACGATCTCTAGCTTCTGATTGATGCTAAAAGTGACGTGTTTTCGCTTCTGGCCCGTACTTGTTTTGTTACTTGTTGACTGTTTCGAAAACGTGTTCACCTATGCTTCAAATGCACGTTCAACTTGAAAGTTAGTTTAGTTCTAAAGAATACGAACTGTAGAATTACTGCTACACATTCAACTTTCAACTGCTATACAGCACTTTACTGAGGTAAATCATAAGAGCAACTAAATGAGTAGTGGACTAAGTAAGCGATGCAACGCACAAACATACACGGTTACAATACAGAATGAAACAGACCGTCTGAAACGACCTTTGACTTCAACCGAGGAAACCCCAAGCCTGCCGAGCACTTCCCGTAACGTTTCCGTAAAACAAATTTATTTTGTACGAGTTATACGCGTGACGGTGCCGGACCATCGGGTGGGCAAGATCATTGGACGCCGGACTATACCACACTTTAGTAAAAGGATTTAATGCTGTAATAGGCGTCACATTTGGGCACCATTTTGTAACAGTTTTCTTTGTTCACCCTACTGTTAGGGGATATTTTGTAATGGTTCTTTTGCGTTGGGGATTTTTTGTAATGGGCGTATTACTTGCGATTATTACCTTGCTTGCATACACCTGGTTACAAAGAATAATATTTGAGTTCTTTTTCAATCTTTTACAATTTCCAAAATCATTGAGTAAACATTTTATATTGTTTTTTTTGAAAATGTGAAATGATTCAACGTTAGTTAAGTGATTTTAATTTAGAAAGGCAACATTCATTAACTAAACTTTACTTTTATTGTTATCACATTTCTGTTCGTGTAAATGAACTCCAATAATTACTCAACAAATTCCCCTTTTCCCCTTATCGGGACGCTCCAGCTGTTCTATAAAGTGATAAATGGTTATTGTTATTATTCATCAAAAAATTATTCTCAATCTGATGTTATTGAATACCTGTACTTTGCAATTAATTGAACTTGCTTTCTCCAGTATTTACACATGCAGTGTTTGTATAAGCTTTTAAGATTTGTAACAGTCAATCAAAAGTGATAATGTTTACTTGCTAAATGCAGACTGTTTTGTTTACAGCATTATTTAACAATGATTCTAATTCTATGTTAGTATTTTTCTTAATATTAACATGCAAAAACAATCCTTTACAAATGATCACCGAAATATATTTTCGTTCAGCATTTATATCTAAACATAAATTTAAAAATACATAAAACACACCCATTTTCGTTTATTTATACTATCGAAAGGTTCTTTGTTGTTATCACTTCGTTGATAAACTGATGATGTAATGCTTGCGTTCCGGTGGAGAGGCCTCAACTAGGTTGTGTGATTGCTCTTCCGATGATGTCACCTTCCCGCCAACTTGGAACCGCTTCCTTTGTTCTCCTTATCTCTTTGTTATAAGGACGCCCCTAACTTTCTTTCCACAATTTAATGATTTTTTTCTAAATAACTGCTTGATAGATTTACACTGTCCAGTTTTCACTTAATTGTTTAGTTGAACTACAAATAGCTTGCGCAACAAAATGCAAGCTATTTACAAACCGCGAATGCTGCCTTTTTATACATCAATAAATTTGAGTTATTGTCCTTTATACTTTGATTTACCAATTTGGATTTATATTCTCTGTACACAATACTGACTGACTTTTCGTTATAATTATACAATATTAATGGCAGCATAAATTAAGCAGCAATCGCTTTTCAACCGACTGCCTAACCAATACACGTCATTATAACAGCGTCTCTACTTGTTCCCTTTTACAAAACAGTCATATCCGCAAATTACCGCGTATATTTAAAAGCTTTCCAATTTACTATGCAAATACTCATGGAAACAAGCTTAAGCTTTTTATCTTAGTATTAATTATGTTCAAATACAAATACCCATTAATGTCATATAATGGCGCGAAATTCGAATTTCTAATGCCTCCATTACAATGCGAATATTAATTCTACAAAGGAAATATATTCAATTCCAGTTTTCTAACAAGTACTACTGAATAAACAAACCTTTGTTCTCTCGAGAAATACGTAGGTTAGGATGTCGTGTCTCAGATACGCGTGCGCGTATCTAAACTTTTTGTATGGAAATTGGACCGGCTCTAATTTCGTCGAATGTTCTTGTACAATAAATTTGGAACGTCATTTACATTATACTATAAAATAGTATCCAATTTTCGTATCCAATTTTAAAGGATAATATAAAACGGGCTTAATGTAATGACTTTCCAAATTTATTGTACAGGGTGGCCAACTAAAAATGCGAAGTACTGTATCTGGGAAACTATCCATCGTAGAGGCTTGCGCAAAAAAAAGTTATTACTAAAACGGCCAATACAAAAACCTGGAAAATAAGTTTCCGAAATGGCCGCTAGAGGGCGTAACTGCAATCTTGAATCTAAAAAAGTGATGTTTCTGTAAATTCTGCTATATTAACCTAATAAAAAAATAACTGATCTTTGAAGTCGAGGATAATCTGAACTTTTTTGCTTGTCACTTTTTGACGTATTTATAAAAATAAAGTGGTGGGGGGTATTCAAAGGTTTCCTTAAATAACCCCTCGTATCTTCGAAACGGCTAAGCCGATTTTAACAAACTTGGGCGCGTTGACATGAACTCTTCTTGGGCTACAAATGTTATAATATTTGAAGTTTTGTTAGCTTCACATGTCGTCGCTAGAGGGCTTTGTTCGACATTCCGACAGAAACGCTTAATTTTCGCAATTAAATGCATTGGTATGACTTTTTTTCATGCTAAATGACGCCTAAATAAGCTCTCGAAAACCGCATCTCGATATCTTGTTCCTAACCTAAAATATCGTCCAAAGAAAGCTTTATACGAAAATCCCTTAAATTTTTATTTTTTTTAACTATATTTTTCTGGAATTGTTTCTATTATGTAACTTGTGGCCCTAAAAAGGACGGATTTAAAGAAGGAAGGTTTTTAATGCCCCCGTAAATGCTATAAATGCTGAGCATCACGCTCTATGCATTGCTGAAGCCTCTCATGACTAGAAAAAACTGCAGCTTTAATTTCGGCTCTGAATAGGTTACCTAGAAATTGCGATTTTAAATGTTTGTAAATTTATACACCAGAATAAAATCACCCTTTTTGAAATTACTACGGGCAAGTAAGCAATGCTAAAAGTTATACGAAAGGCCTATTTTTTGTTTGTTTAAATGGATATATACGAAAAATACAATTAATAGAAGCAGGCAATGGAAACAGATACCTAAACAAAACATACATAATCCTCAAATTGTCAATAGTTGTCAATACTTTCGCGTTACTTTGAGCAATTTTTGTGCTTTCAAAATGCGTTTTACGAATAATGAAGCTGTTGATATGCTTGCGGTTTATTTTGAATGTCTTCAGAATGCCACAGTAGCTAAAAGAGTTTGCTCAGCTCGATATCCAAATCGGCGTCCTTGCGATGTAAGAGTTTTTCCCCGATTAGGGGCGAGCTTACGAGCCAATGGTAATTTTCGGTCTACGTTTCAACGGCAAAGAATTGGAAGAACACAAGTAAATATTAACCGTGTACTGGGCTATATTGAAGGAAATCCTCATGTTAGCACAAGAGCATTATCCACTGAGTTGGGCATATCACGGACAACGGTTCAAAATATTTTGAAGGACCATAGGTAAGTTCTAATGGCCATCAAAATATATAGGTATTCGTTTAAACTTTTTTTAATTACTTTAAGAATGCACCCATATCATGTCGTGTTGCATCAGACGTTGAAAGAGGAAGATTTTGATCGAAGGTTAGACTATTACCATTGGATGTTAGGCATGATACGCGAAAATATAGAATTTTTATTTCAAATTCTTTGGACCGATGAAGCCACCTTCAGTAGTGACGGGAGAGTTAATCTGCACAATATGCATTATTGGTCTGCAGAAAATCCCCATTGGTTGCGTGAAGTTCAGCGCCAAGGACGTTGGAGTTTAAATGTATGGTGTGGCATACTGGGAGGCAGAATTATTGGGCCACCCCTAAATGGCAATATATTTCTTGACTTTTTGGCCAATCAATCGCCAGACTTAATTTGCCTCGATTTTTATTTATAGGGGCGCTTAAAGGACATCGTGTTTCGGACTCAACCTACTACTAGAGAAGATATGAAAAACCGGATTTGTAACGCAATACGTAACATACCGAGAGCCGAAATTGAAGCTGCAGTTTTGTCTAGTCATGAGAGGCTTCAGCAATGCATAGATCATTAAAAACCTTTCTCCTTTAAATCGGTCCTTTTTAGGGCCACAACTTACATAATAGAAACAATTCCAGAAAAATATAGTTAAAAAAAATAAAAATTTAAGGGATTTTCGTATAAAGTTTTCTTTGGCCGATATTTTAGGTTCGGAACAAGATATCGAGATGCGGTTTTCGTGAGCTTGTTTTGGCATCATTTAGCTACTTGTTCATGAAGAAAGTCATACCAATGCATTTAACTTTTTTGCGAAAATTAACCGTTTCTGTCGGACTGTCGAACAAAGCTCTCTAGCGACGACATGTGAAACTAACAAAACTTATTTTAACATTTGTAGCCCAAGAAAAGCTCTTTTCAACGCGCCTAAGTTTGTTAAAGTCTGATTAGCCGTTTCGAAGATACGGGGGGTGATTTAAGGAAACATTTGAATAACACCCACCACTTTATTTTTAGCATACGTCAAAAAGTGCCAAACAAAAAAAGTTCAGATTATCCTCGACTTCAGAGATCAGTTATTTTTTGATTAGGTTAATATAGCAGAATGCACAGAAACATCACTTTTTTAGATTTAAGATCAAGATTACGCCCCCTAGCGGCCATTTCAGAAACATGAAAATATTTTCCAGGTTTTTGTATTGGCCGTTTTAGTATTAATTTTTTTTCCGCATTCTTAGTTGGCCACCCTGTACAAGAATATTGGACGAAATTAGAACATACAAAAAGTTTAGATACGCGCACGCGTATCGGAGACCCGATATCCTAACCTATGTATTTTTCCAGAGAACAAAGGTTTGTTTATTCAGCAGTATTTGTTGGAAAACTGGAATTGAACCTATTTCCTTTATAGAATTAAGACTAATTCGTTTAATTTAAAAGCGCATAACCCATAACATTCATTTAAAATTTTTAATTATTTTTAAATTAATAATATTTCTAACCTATCGTTCATATTCTGATGTATTTTCTACAAATGTCCATAAACTTTTTATTTGTTCCGTAACACACAAAATAATAAACATAACCTATTCGTTGACACTGTATTAATAAACTGACCGTTCAATCTGCTGGTTTTATTTTGAAATGCGCAAAATCACAAGCTAATTTCTTGAACAATTTTATTTGTTTGTGTAAAGCACTCTCTTTACAAGCTTGTTCAATAAATTCGTTAGATGTCAAAAACATAGTATCCAATTTTCTTGTCCACTTTTATAGGATAAATAAAGTGGGCTTAACGAACCTAGTTCAGATGCATAGGTTGTGAATACCGCGAAACACGAACAGATGGCAGCACTGATTCAATAGATATTTGCAAAATCCCCTATATGGTCGGGCCGGCGAGAGGTGTCTTATGACTCATCTTTTAGTAAAGCATGGTTTAAGATTTTAAAAACGCATATCGTTATTGGTTCATATAGTTAGTAATTTTGAATACCAACAAAACATCGTCAATGTTTCTACGTTATTTTCAAATTCATCTCGAAACAATGCAGTATATTCATTAACATTACTTGAGTTTGGCTTTTCAAAGATTTACCTTTTAATGACATCATTATTTGCTGCAAAATAAATAAATGCATTCAATCAATTGGAAATACATTTTGCATTATAAACTTACCTCGTAACAGTGAATATTAATAATAATAATTTTGAAAAAAAAACTGTTATTTACAAATGCAATGGAAACTAATAAATTACGAAGCGAAAGATAAATGATTGTAACTACAAAACACGGTGCGATTATACGAAACGAAATACGAAGAATAATTTGAGGTTAAATAGCCAAGAAGACATCTGACACCGTCATGCGCTTTGACTTTAGAATCGACATACGTTTTTAAATCCTGCATTTAAAATATATAGCAGACGTAATATTATAACCCGTCTTTCTTTAAGTGAGAACTTCGCACTAAGATAAAGGGAAACAGATGCATTTAACAGTAATAATTATATCCCCATTCTCTAGTCCGCCATGAGACACCTCTCCCCGGCGCTACTATACCTCAAATACATAATGTTCCACACCTTCTTCTTACTGATATATATGTATAATTACCTTTCGTTCTACGACATCATGCCAGTTATATCCTTTGTAAAATGAAATTGTCTTCAATGTACGTACGGAATGAAGTCGTCGTCGGGGATCGGTGTCTAATAGTCTATGCAGAAGATCAATAGATGAAGGTTCTTCTAAATCAACAAGTATGGACGTTTTCTCACTTGTTGACTCTATTTTTGGATACTGAAATAAAAAGGTTTTGTCATACTAGATTAATACACATAATCAATATACCGTAAATTAATACTAGACTTTGGCAATAAACAATAAGCTTTTAACAAATAAAATACACCCACGTACCACACAAAATTAAAAAAACACCGAACGCGTTTCGATGGCTACGCTATCATCATCAGCGGTCGACTAGGATTTATCGTCTTACGACGGTGCGATACCCAAGAGTCCTAACGTCTTAAGACGTTCTGATTCGAACAATAGTTTTCCCGGAAACATCGGACTACCGCTGATAGCGTATCTATCGAAACGCGTACGGTGTTTTTTTAATTTTGTGTGGTACGTGGGTGTATTTTGTTTGTTACAAATCCTGCCACAGTTCCAGTGTTCCAGATTTTTCAAGAAGCTTTTAATAGCAGTTAGGAATAAACGAGTAAGAAGTTACGACTTTCTTTTATTTTTAAGAAAAAATGGTTAGTATTTTTGGTTTCTCAATTAAGTGACGTGTTCTTTAAAGTCATAGTTTTGACACAAAATAGGCAACAAAGATGCGAAAAATAAATTTAACTGGTCCACAAAACATAGCCACCGATAAAAGTAAAAGATAATCAGTAAATAAATCAAACGAAAAATTGTTTATGAACACAAAAAATGTAATTTAATAATAAAAGTAAAAAATCTTTTATTTATTAAAGACAAAATAACAAAGGAATTTAGGAAAAGAATACAAATCAGTTGTTTATGTACGTAAAATATACAACATTTACGATAATGAACACTTACACAGAAACTAGAAACTAAACAAATGTTAATAGAGTTGATCGGCTTATTTCCACAGTTTTTGATTTCGTAGAGCGACGTTTTGGAAGCGGTTTCTGTATCCGTCATCAGGCTTAGTCCTGAGAAGGACTGATTTCGCACTTGAGTCGAATTCATTTACTATAATTCTTCCCTAAGCGCTTGTCTACTCTCAGATTCGAACTTACTACCTTTCACTTTCAAATCTGGCACTTTAACCGCTGAGCCACTGAGTAATCCAATATATATTTTTAGAACCCCTCTCTCTTTCACTCTCTCTCTCTCTCTCTCTCTCTCTCTCTATATATATATATATATATATATATAAAATTTTTTGGTGGTTGCGCACTAGTTTATTGCGCATGTTGTGTCGTAACATATTGCGCAAGTGTATTTTTGGCGAGTTGTATTCTTCTCCTTTGCCACTATTTGCATGTTATCCCATGTGATTCGTAAGTCTTCGTTCCAGGCATGTTCGGCGATTCTTGATTTTGTTGTTTCGTCTTTGCGGGTGTTCCTGAGTTCTCACTTTGAGTGGTCTACTGCTCTCCCCTATGTATGAACTGTGACATTCGCATGGCAGGCTGTGTACACAGTTCTTGGAATTCTGGTCTTCATTGTGTGGTTTGATTTTGGTTAGTATTCCCCTGAGCGTTCTTGTCGATTTGAAGGCAGAGCGTATCTTGAACTTGCTGCCTATCCTTCGTATTTTGTCCGAGGTATCTGGTATATATGGTATTACCTCTGTGTATTTGGGTTCCTCTTTTTCTGTTACCCTTTTAGGTTAGGTGTTAGATCGGGGTAACGATTTTCACTTAGTATGTTAGCGACATTGCAGATTGTCAGAAGTTCCATTATTGTGTTTACCTAAAATTGCGTGCGTTCGTCTAACGTTTCATCCTTTTCCAGCCTGTCCCTTTAGATAGTGCCTTGTCGGTGGGCACGTTTGTTAATAGGCTTACGATGTCAAAACTTACCAGTAATTCTTCGTGGTTGGGTTAGAAGTTTCTGATGGTTTCCACAAAGCGCTGCATATTTTTGACCATAGACACGGTTTTTTCGGGTAAAGATGTGATGATACCTAGCAGATAGTCTGCTAATGGATGACAAGGAGAATTTCTCGAGATCACAATTGGTCTCAGAATTTTTTTTCTTTGTGGATCTTTGGGAGGCCGTACAGATGCGGAGGTTTGCTGCAGTGTGGGGTGAGTTTACTTCTCTGGTAATCGGAGAGCTCTCCCTTATGTTGTGCCAGCGTCTAGTACATCCGTCTTTCGATTGATGGTGTGGGGCCTTTTGGTACTTGTTTGTACTCGCCTCCGTTCATCAGCTGTTGGATCATACTGTTGTAAGTCTCCATATCTATTACAACAGTCGCGTTTCCGTTGTCTGCCAGGATAATATTGATCGATCGGTCATTGTTAAGGAAAAAGACCACTCTCCTTTCTAGGCAAGAGAGGTTAGGTTTAGCTCGCTTATATGAATCTAGTACTGATCTAACCTTACTTCTTAATTTTTCGACTTCTTCAGGATCTAACTACATAGCTGTTCCTTCAGCTGCGGTTATTAAATCAACTTTCGCAATGTACTTAGGTGTTATCGCATAGTTTAAGCCTTTATCCAAAAGCTTCATTTCGATTTCGTTCAACTGTCGTTTAGAGATGTTTATGACAGTGTTTTTTCTTCTCGTTTTCTAGTTTCTTCTGCTGAATTTCCTTTTGTTTTGCCTTAGTCTTTGAATATTAGTTTCTGGTAGCCGTATCTATCCTATTTTTTTAAAGTTAGCATCTAGATGTCTATTAACCTCTATCTGACAAAGTCTAGTTGACATAGATTATTGTTTTTGTTTTTACAATGTTGCCTATTTTCGTACTGAACTTATTATAAGAGAGGCTGTATAACTGTTTAAAAAATTGTTATTAATATTACTTCGCTTCTATTACTTTCCATTTTGTACGTTGGAAGGTCGTGTGTTGTTCCACACCAGATATGTTATGGCGAAAAAACTATGGAATAAAAATAAAATGTTTTTTATTCGAAAAAATTACAAGAAACATATGCATGAGTTATATAGATGAATTTGAAAATAGCGTAAAAATCGCTGTTAATTTTTTATGCCACATTTAAAAAAACAAGGTTGGTAATGGTTGTTCAGAAACGAAACGTCGTATAGAATTTTAGTTAACATCACCTAATAGAGTAGAAAAAGTGACATTAAAGAAGTGCTTTTTGTTTTTCAATATCTCCAATAAGAAGCCCAGAAAAAAAAATAAAAAACTCAAAAATTTAGATTTTTTAAATAATCTTCAAAACTGTTAAATGTATTTGCAATTTGTAAACGCCATAAATATGATCTCGTTATTAGATAACTTTTGTCCCATTTAACCAATCTTCTATTTTACCGTTACAGATATCCCCATGCTGTTCATTATTATATTGGGCACGCTATATATATATATATATATATATATATATATATATATATATATATATATATATATATATATATATACGGGGTGCACCAATTATCCTTCTATGTAGTTGAAGAGATACAGGTTAAATTAAACAAAAGTTGCCTAATTGAAATCCTATTTAAGCGACATGCAGAAGGTGGACAAAAAATCAGCGGTTCTCAAAATATTTCAAAAAAACTAAACACCTTTCAAAACTAAGAAACGTTATAACTTCGTTATTCCTCGGGATTTTGAAAAAAACTAAGTTTCACATGTAAACATGCACATCTACATTTTCATTCAATCCATGATTTTTTCGCCTACTAGATTTTGAGGTACCGACACTATCTTTTGTTTTTCATATGACCGCCATATTGGAATTTTACATGGTTAAATGGGGAAAAAATTAAGAAATCCAACGATATATCAACACTTATTACTTTACTTTAGATTAAATACAAAAATATTTTTTATTATCAATCAAACGGTTTTTTCATAGGTGGCTGCTACGTTATGAGGTTTGTCATGCTTGACGTATTGTTTATTCCTAGTTTCGTTTAAATATCAGCAAGATTATGACAAGTTACAGCACAGACGAAAGGTATGACATGTTTTGTATTTGCATTGCTTGTGGCCGGAATGCACAGAAGAGTGCGGAGTAATATCTAAACAATTATCCCGCCATTTCTATCAATTTCAAAAGATTGCACAGCATGTTTACGAGCATAAAACTTTTTCTAACGCAACTAAAACAAGAGGCATTAATGAAGTAGCTGAAGTTAATACTCTGGCAGCATTAGAAGTAAATAATCTAGCGTCTTCGCGAGAGCTATCTGTAATTGCTGGCACCAGTGCAACGAGAACACAATACAAATACAAACCGTATCACAAGAGATGTGGTTACACATTAAATGGCGTTCAAGATCCTATGCGACGCTCTGATTTTTGTACGTGTTTTTTAAATGAAACAGAAAATGATGAAAAATTTCCTCCCACAATCCTTTGGACAGACGAGTTTAAATTTAAGAATTGTGGTATTCTTAATAGACATAACGAGGTATTATAGCGTAAAGAAAATCCTAATTTAATAATGCAAACAATTCGACCACAAATTAAATTTGAATATAATATATGGTGCGATCTTTTTGATGACCAAATGGTTGGACCAATTATTTATAACGCAAACTTAAACGGTCAGAGATACTAGCACATGCTCCAAAAAAAACATGCAAGACGCAATAGAGCAGTTACTATAGTCGCAATTGTGAAAAATCAGATGGCTTCAGCTAGATGGTGCTCCTGCCCACTACAGCAGAATTGTAATATCATATCTGAATCCATAATTACAGAGAAGGTGGATAGGACCCAACGGAACAGTGCTGTGGCCAGCGAAATTACCAGATCTCACACCTCTCGACTTTTTCCAACGGGGTTATTTGAAGGATAGGATCTACAATCGAAACTACGATAGTGTTGAAGAATTGGAAGGGGCAGTTCTTAGAAAAATAACAGCATTGCCTCGAAGGCATATTAGGAGCGCTATTGATAGCGTCCCAACCCACTGCAATCGCTGTCTTGAAAACAATGGCAGACAGTTTGAGTATTTATATTAGTGGTAAGTTTAATTGCTCAATACGTTTGTTGTTCATTCAATTTCCTTTTGTTTATTGTTTATTTAATTCTTTATACCTGTCTTCATGTTAGTTTGATTGATGAAAATAAAAAATATGTTTTTATGTGTTTATTTTAAAGTAAAGTAATAAGTGTGATATATCGTTGGATTCCTTAATTTTTTTCCAATATGGTGAACATGTGAAAAACAGAAGATAGTGTCAGTAGCTCAAAATCTAGTAGGCGAAAAAAATCATAAATTAAATGAAAATGTAGATAAATGTGCATGTTTACATGTGAAACTTAGTTTTTTTTTTAAATTCCGAGGAATAACAAGGTTATAACGTTTCTTAGTTTTGAAAGGTTTTTAGTTTTTTTCAAATATTGTTTTCCACCTTCTGAATGCCGCTTAAATAGGCTTACAATGACGCAACTTTTGTTTAATTTAACCAACCCTGCATCTCGTCAAATAACGCAGATAACCATACATAGGATACTTGGTGCACCCTTATATATATATATATATATATATATATATATATATATATATATATATATCCATCACGCAACATTGTGGCCAAAAAATATGGGGGTCACTGTAACTCTGAGCAACGTTTGCGGGGTTACAGTTTCAAAAGCGTCTCTATGCGTATTTTCATATGATGTGGTATTGTGGGAGGCGTATTGTAGACTATTCCTTTTATATGAAAATGTAAACTTTCACCATTAACACTCATAATAAAATACTTATCTTTTTTGGGATTTTTTAATGGTGTACTTTAAATTATACAATCTAAATTTTTCAAATTTGACAAAATTGTTTACTACATCTTTAACAATTTTTAACAAACATTACTACTGACGAAGATAACTGTAAGTGTTATCGAAACGTTTAGATTGTATAATTTAAAGTACACCATTAAAAAATCCCAAAAAAGATAAGTATTTTATTATTCCTTTTATGTGTCGCTGGTGGAGTTAAGTCCGGTGATCTGGGGGGCCAATTATGAAATCCACTTCTTCCATTCCACCAGTTTTGAAAGTTATCATTTAAAAATTGCCGAACCTCGCGATGACAATGAGGCACATGGTTGTTCTGATGTGTAAAGAGACTTCTTCTAATAATACTATAAGTTGGTGTAAAAGAAAATCGAGAAACATCATACCATTTAGAGGTACTTCAAAAGATATGGTCCAATTAGTTATGGGCCCAGTATTCCACCCCACACATTATCGGACCACCTATTCTGATTTCTCATGACTCTGTATTGATTGATCCGGATTCGAATCAGAATAATAATGGTAGTTGTGTTTATTCACGAGACCATTGTTATGAAACGTACACCAATCACTAAATAACACATTATGTAAAAATTTTTCATTTTCTACCACATGCAAAATTCAGTTCGGTTGCCAAGATCATTTCCATAAAGTTCTTGGCAAAGCTGGATTTTATAAGGATGAAATCTATGTTTTTAGGAATTCTTGAAATACTTGCTTGACTAATGTTAGTATTTTCGGATATCTGATATTGACTAATATCGGGATTTTCGATAACTGAACCAACTACCGTAAAAATATTTTTTTTAGCTTCAGATACAGATTTTCTTGTAATAGGTTTTTTTTTTATAATTGACCCTTCCACTTTCCTTAAACTGGTTTAATAATCTCTCAAAACGGTTGGCTTAGGATGATTTCTTTCGGGAAACTTTTGAGTATAAACTTGAGAAGCCAATAAACAATTTTGATGGTACTCTCCAATCTACAGTGGCAGAACACTATATTTGACGAATCAATTACTCAAAAAATATTCACGCCAAGAAGAATTTTCGCAGATGTAAAGTACTTTTTGGAAGATCAGGGAATTGGTCACACGATAGATCTAAAATATACAAGGTCTTCCATTTGAGGTAAGGAAGATATTATAGTTTGAATATATCAATAATGCAACCGAAAAATTTGAACACCCAGTATAAAATTTTTCACAATTAAATTGCCAAATAAATCAACGAAACAGTCTATTTTCGAGATTCTGAAGCAGTTTTGATAAATAAGTTTTGTTTGGTAACGATTAATTCTTTTCAATTTAAGAAGAATCAAAATAAATCAAAACGCTCAGTATTTAGATATATGGAACTCTAACGAAAGTCTGGATTATTTTTCACACTTAATTAAAAAATGTGATAAAATATAGGGCGCTCCACTTAAAAAAAAATATAACTTTGATATGCCAGTCTTTTTTAAAGCACCCTGTATATTTGAAATTATTTAAAAATGTAGCCTTAATGGACCTACATAACGTCCCTGCAACAAAAATAAGAATACATATCTAGTTTTCCCATAACACTCCGTCGCGTCCGTCGTGACTCACCCTACATAATAAAAATTTAAATATTTCTGGAATTTCTCAGTCTCACATTCTCGAGTCAAATGATTACTATACTTTTGCGCTCTAATATTGATTGCTCAAAAAGATTTAAAGTACCTTGTGCAGTACTTGACAAAGTTACAGATAAGTTACCACAAACTCTCATGTGTCCAAGAAAATTAAAAATTCCAGATTACATATTTTCAAACCTCGCAGACCCTGATTTCTCCAGTCCGAATGAAATTGAAGTTTTACTTGGAGCGGATGTTTATTATGATCTATTAACATATGGGTTTGTAAAAACGGGTAAAAATCTCCCTACTCTTCATACATGTGTTAATTATTGTATTAATCAATTGCCCTCATTTTCTCAATCTTATCACGTAACTACATACTCTGAAAATGATACTCAACTCGATTCAATCCTTACAAGTTTTTCGAACATTGAAGAAATGCCAAATAAGTCTGTTCTCACTCCCGAAGATGAAATTTCTGAACAAATTTTCACTCGTAAAAATTCTCGAAAATGGTCGCTTTCAAGTTGATGCTTCATGTAGAACATCATCAGGTTTCTCTCTGAATGATATTACCTTAAAAGGTTATCGTGTACAACCTGATTTATACGATATCCTTTATCGTTTTCGTACATTTAGGTTTGTACTCAATGCCGACATAGAGAAGAGGTATAGGCAAATTAGGTTAAACCCAGATCAAGTTTTTTTACAAAATATTCTTTGGTGTGATTCTCCCCAAGATCCTTTATCATGTATTGAGCTTCTCACTGTCCCATATGGGACAAATTTTGCACCCTTTGTCGCCACTCGTGTTTTGAGAGAAATGGCTATTCGGGGAACACAATACCCCCTTGCATCTAATGGTCTTCTTGCTCAAACATATATAGATGATGTTTTAGCTGGATGCGATAGTTATGATGAACTGAAAACTCTTTACTCTCAATTAAATTCACTCCTAAGTCACCCTGGATGTCATGGTGTTCCAATTCGAATAAATTCTTACACAGTATTTCTCATGAACAAATATCCGAATTTGATATTAATCTTACAAGGTCGCCTTGTAAATTGTTAGGATTATCTTGGAACCCCTCTTCAGATAATTTTCAAATATCATCTCCTGACACTCAAGTTGAGAATCATATTCCTAAAAGAAGAATTCTGTCTACGATAGCACAATGTTTCAATCCTCCTGGTCTTGTTAATCCAGTGATAGTCAAAGGTAAAGGTTTAATGCAAAAACCTTACTTGGCAAAAATTAACTGGGATGCAAGGATCTGCGACGCGATCATCTTAAAGGCATACGAGGTGTTCCTCAAAAGTGTCTCCCAATTAAAAAAATTTGGAATTCCTCGCTTCCTCCTTTTAGATAAAGTGATAAATTCAATTCAAATTCATGGTTTTTCTGATTCGAGTACTGCTGCATATGATGGTTGCATTTATCTCCGAGTAAAATATGCGGACAAGTCAGTATCTTGCATGTTAATATCGGCAAAATCTCGTATCTCACCTCTCAAAAACAATTACTATACCCAAATTCGAAGTATGTGCTATGGTATTACTTTCAAAATTAGTGAACGAAAATTTATGATAATCTCGCAGTCGAATCAGTACATCTTTGGACTGATTCACAGATAGCATTATTGTGGTGTAGAAGTCATCCCTCTAGCTGGAATTTCTTTGTCGCAAACCGGGTATCACAAATTCAAGAATTAACGTCAGGCTGTTATTGGAATTATATTAAACCTAAACAAAATCCCGAAGATATGCTGTCAAGAGGTGAATTTAATTCAGAAGCTCTTAACTTTTGGTTTTTTGGTCCACAGTGTTTACGTGATCCTGAACTTAATTTCACAACTCAAGAAAAAATTATAGAATTAAATAATCCTCCTGAAGAACGAAAGGTTTCTTTAGTTTCAGCTGAAACTCCTGTCAATTTTTGGGTATCTATATTTTCGAAAGTGTCATCGTTCTCTTGTATGTAAAGGTCCCTAGCTTACAGTCTTCGATTTATCTATAACTCCAATAATCCCACCAATAAAATTGTTGGACCTTTATCGGTTCAAAAACTCTCGAAGACTTTAAATTTTATTTTAAAAACTCTTCAAAAAGAACATTTCTCTAAAGAAATATTTGAACTCTCTAATAATAAATCGCTTTCAAATAAACAACTCTTATCTTTTAAACTTTTCATTGGACCTGATGATTTAATTCGCATAGCTGGTAGATTACAAAACACTGATATTAGTTATGAACAAAAGCATCCTGTTCTCTGGCCACCAAATAATTATATAGTTAATTTTATGTTACTTCACGAACACAAACGGTCCTCAAAATATTCTCTTTAATTTTCTATTGAGATATTGGCCTCTTAATGGCCTTCGTCAAGTAAAACGTCGCATCAGAAATTGCATACTTTGTTTTCGGTTCAATTCCAGGGTGTCTCAACAAATAATTCCAGCCTTGCCAAAAGACAGAGTTCAAATTTCGCGGCCTTTTGAAAAATGCGGAATTGATTTTGGAGGTCCGTTCATTATAAAGTCATCCACATTGAGAAAAGCTCCAATTCAAAAATGTTATATTGCTCTTTTTATTTGTATGGTAACCAAAGCCTTACATATAGGACTGGTATCTAATTTATCAACCGAAGCTTTTCTTATGACACTTAAACGTTTTATTTCACGGAGAGGAAACCCTCAAGTAAAAATTCTTCAAATTATGACTCTATTCTATCCCATCTTTCTTCTAATGAGATATTGTGGAAATTTATACCACCCAGGTTTCCGCATTGGGGTGGACTCTGGGAATCAGCAATTAAAAGCACGAAACATCACATTGGTAATTCTCAATTCAAGAATCTTCTACAATGTTAACCCAAGTAGAAGCAATTCTAAATTCGAGACCTCTCTGCGCTCTCTCTAATGATCCTTCCGATTTCCATTCTCTGACTCCTAGTCATTTTCTGATAGGTACTGCTTTAACAGCCTTTCCCGATAAATCTGTTACGCATATTCCTGACAATAGACTTACATTTTGGCAACAATGTTCGAAAATACAACAGATTTTTTGGAAGAGATGTTAAGTAGAATATCTCAATCGTTTACAGAATAGACCAAACTGGTTCAAATCTTCTGTTAATTTAAAGGAAAATGATCTAGTGCTTATAAAGAAGAAAATACTCCACCCCTCAACTGTCCGCTAGCTAGAGTGATAGAGGTTATGCATGGTTCAGATGAAAAGGTCAGGGCTGTACGTTTGAAAATGCAAGATAGTGAATTCACCAGAAGTATAACTAAATTATGTCAACTTCCTCAAGTTGATAATATTTAAAAAGAAAAAATTCACCTAGCTTACTATTTATTAAATGTTATTTTCGATAGTTTTATTTTCCGTCGCTCTATTTGTTTTACTCTATTTTGTTTTTAACTACCTGAAGCCTTGCTTCTGCTGAAGGGGCAGGATGTTGAAGAAATATTCTCCAACCCGATGTATATATATATATATATATATATATATATATATATATATATATATATACAGTGTGTCCAGTTTAAGATGAAATGCATGGGGATATTGGAAACCGTTAGAGATACGAAGATGGTTAAATGGAGAAAAAGTTGCGTCATTATATGCCCAAGAAGTAACCATGGTTACATGTCAAAAAATCCCTTCCATTTACTAGACACAGGGTGATAACTGAAAATATGCGTTTTCTAAAATCGCTATATCTTGTTTCTTGCAAGAGATACATCCACGATTTTGCAGGATGGGGTAACAGGTAGCGAGGATTGCAAAATGATTTTGAAAAAAATCTAGGCCTACTAGATTTTGAGATAATGCACACAACTTTCGATTTTCTTATGGACGCCATATTGGATTTTCGCATTTTTGAATTCTTCATAAAAAATGCTTTTCAACCATATATCATATGTTTATAATCTGCCAATGAGAAAGTGTCAAATTTTCCAACAGGATGGGGCTCCTGCACATAGTGCCCATATTATTACAGATTTCCTAAATATGGAATATCCTAATGGATGGATAGGAAACCAGGGACCAATAAGATGGCCGGCCAGAGCTCCTGATCTCTCTCCCATTGATTTCTTTGTGGGGCTATTTAAAAAACGAAGTTTATTCAAAGTCGTATAACAATGAGGACGAATTACGTGATGTAGTTATCGAAGCTGTTAATAAAATTATCTCGGAGATGATAAGGAACTCTTGTGATACAGTGCTAACTCGATGCAGATGGTGTTTGCAGGAGAATGGAGGTTTATTCGAGCATTTGATTAATTAATAGTAAAATTCAGTGTAATATTAAATTTTATTTTTTGTTGTTTTTTGTCACTTTTATTATTATGATTTATGTTAATAATCAATAATATTGTTCTCAATAGTTAGTTTAATTTGTAGATTAATTTTCATTTAATTAAAATACGTAATATGTCAGTTGCTTTGATATAAATTTAATTGTGTAATTTGACACTTTCTCATTGAAAAGCATTTTTATGAAGAATTCAAAAATGCAAAAATCCAATATGGCGTCCATAAGAAAATCGAAAGTTGCGTGCATTATCTCAAAATCTAGTAGGCCTAGATTTTTTTCAAAATCATTTTTGAAATCCTCGCTACCTGTTACCCCATCCTGCAAAAATCGTGGATGTATCTCTTGCAAGAAACAAGATATAGCGATTTTAGAAAACGCATATTTTCAGTTATCACCCTGTGTCTAGTAAATGGAAGGGATTTTTGACATGTAACCATGGTTACTTCTTGGGCATATAATGACGCAACTTTTTCTCTATTTAACCATCTTCGTATCTCTAACGGTTTCCAATATCCCCATGCATTTCATCTTAAACTGGACACCCTGTATATATATATATATATATATATATATATATATATATACCGGTGATCGTAAAGTAAGGAATAAATTCAATATCTCGTAAAGCACATTTTTTTTCAAAAATCGCTCGGACCCGTCGATTTTATATTTTTTCGGGGCATATTTTGCGAAAAAAAATTTTTATACAGGGTGTCTCAAAAAGATTTGCTAATAAAATTTTTGTTTTCAATTTGCAACCCAATTTTTTTATTGCATTTTTGGATTGCCCTTACAATTCTAAATATTTGTCATGCAGCATGTGCTATACCTAAGTCCAAGCGGCACTTTCCCAAACAGGTGGATTGGAAGGAACGGTGTTATTGAGTGGCCACCAAGATCACCCGATCTAACACCACTAGACTTTTTTTTATGGGGATACCTTAAAAGTAAGGTATTTAAAAGCCAACCGGCAAATCTAGATGAAAGCCAACCGGAAAATCTAGATGATTTAAAACAACGCATCCGTCAAGAAATATGTCGAATAACTCCCGAAATGGTTCGAAATGTGCAGCAGGAATTTGTAGATCGATTAGGCTATTGTCAGTTGACTAAAGAGGACATTTCGAACATTGCTGAAATAAAATTATTTTTAAGTTTACGAATCTTTGTTTTCGATATAATAAAACGTTATAAAAATTATTTTATTTTTCGTTTTCTTCATGACCTTTTTTCAATTTTTAAATTTTGAATGCGAATAACTCCAAAACGCTTGGACTTAGGTATAGCACATGCTGCATGACAAATGTTTAGAATTGTAAGGGCAATCCAAAAATTCAATAAAAAAATTGGGTTGCAATTTGAAAAAAAAATTTTTTTAGCGAATCTTTTTTGAGACACCCCGTATAACATTTTTTTTCGCAAAATATGCCCCGAAAAAATATAAAATCGACGGGTCCGAGCGATTTTTAAAAAAAATTGTGCTTTACGAGATATTGAATTTATTCCTTACTTTACGACCACCCGGTATATACATATATATATATATATATATATATATATATATACATATATAAAACAACTAATATATGTATATATATATATATATATATATATATATATATATATATAAACAACTAATATTTTTATTATATATATATATATATATATATATATATATATATATATATATATATATATATATATATATATAAAGTTGCAGTTTTAGGGTACCAATCCACTTGTATCAAAACATGGTTTAAATGTTTTTCAGTTTAAGAGTTATATGAGTAAAACCAAAAAGTTCAAATTTCTATTTTTGCCAGTAATAAGTTTATTTTTGAAAATATCAAGAAATGATACAAAAAAATTTTAGTTGGTTCAACATTAGCTATCTCAAGAAAAAGTTAGATTCTTTCTGCGACGTATCGTATCTAGGAGGATATCATCAACTTTTTTTTTCAAAAACAGACCTGTATTTTTTATTAATTTATTTTACGGAGTTTGTAAAGCTTAATACAGCTATGTATCGCAATTGACCATTTTACGACGTTTTGTTTAACAAATAACCATCATCAATAAAAGTTATGGTTGAGAAAATGTTATGTTAAATTTGTAGAAACAACTGAATTATACACTAATATCAATCAACAATTATACAATTATATCAAATGTTAAAATGTTGTTTCTAGTGGTCAGCCTACATCTACTTAAGATTTATAACAATTATTTATCATTTCTGGAGAAATACTTTTTTCTTTCAAGTGGTCGAGATCTCGCGTAGAGATAAAAAATCCAGCATTGTTAGATCTGGTGAATGAGCTGGCCAAGAAATTGGCTCATTATTTACGATCCACTTGTTTGGGAAAAGATTGTTTAAGTAATCTCTAACAACAGCGGCGTTGTGTAGAGATATTTATACGAGTACTCCAAGGCATTTCATCTAGATAATCCTGACATGTTGTCTCTAAAAAATTGAAGTAGTGCTGACTATTTAGAGTATAATCATAAAAATGAGGACCAATAAATTTTCCATCAAACACTCCTATCCGCACATTAATCCCAAATCTTTCTTGGTTGTTTACATCTGACCATTGGTAACCATCCATTATTTGTGAACCTAGATTCAGCAGACCACAATATTTTTTGAAAGATATTTCCCAGGATTTTTTCTTATAATCCAACGACAAAATCGTTTTCATATTTGGTAATCACGTGGGTATAAATGGTGTACTTTTCTTACTTAGTACGGATTATATTTATTTCTTTTTAAAATTATCCTTACTAAACCAAAACTCAATCCAAATGCGCTAGAAGCTTCCCGAATTGAACATCCATCATTTATTCTATTTTTGTAATGAATGAATCCTAAAAGAGTACAAATAATTTGAACTTATTCGCAATAATGCAAATTCAAGTACAAAATAATCGCTAACGGGTGTATCTTGACTTTACTGACAATACTGCTACTTATTACTCAAATTAATTGCTTGCCTTACATTGACTTTCCTGGGAATAATTAAAACATTAGAAGTCTGATATCTAATTACTCGCAAACCTCAAATCTGACCAAAAGAATTGGCTGTCTAGTTGTAGCTACGCTGTTGTCTGAATGAGATAGGCTTGGATGAAGTTAAGTGTTGCATTATGAGTGACAGGTAAACAATGAAACTACTCAAATTAGAATTAACGAGCTTTGCGCAATGATAGTTCAACCCGTCAATTTACTATGTTGGGAAATAATCACCAAGAAAACCCAATTTATTAATCAATAAGTAATTGAACAAGTACATTAATAAACCAAATAGCAAAAAAAACAATGAAAGGGTTCAATACATAACAAAGCACCATTACATCAGGTTAAAGTGCGTACAAAATTATAAGATTAAGGAACAAAAAAGTAAAAAAGCAGTTTAGCTACACATAAACACAATAAAAAAACAAACAGTGTAATCACACCCACAATTGTGCCATAAATAAAAATTGTAATACCAAACATGTGGCCCTATACAACCAATCATGCCAGTCTTTAGGTAGCAATAAGGTAAGTGCAATGCAGTTTACTTGCACTTAGACAAGAAAAAAAAGTAAGCAAGAAATTTACACACACACAATTGTGTGGTTAATAAAAGCACGAAAAATGCACACGTACACTTACAATAAATTACATATAAAGAGAAATTAGTTCGTAGACAAACAATTGTAAATAAGCCGACTAAATGAAAGTCACTTAAAAAAACTCATTAAAACAAAGCCTTGTAAGGGTAAGATGCGAATAAATCATAACAAAGTGACCGGTATACAAGCTTGAGTCACTGCATTAGAAAATGCAGCATCCCTTTCTCAGCTGACATATTCATCTATACAAAATAATAAAAACGGTAACGATGGAATTTGAGGAGTTTGTACGGTCATCTGGAGCCTTGTTTATAACAATTTAACTGTGATCTATCCTGCCACGTTTGTGCACGCCTATCTTTATACAAATATTAATAAACAGTCAACAATGCCAATTCATACTAACAATTAGGAGGGCCACGGTACTGTATAAAGCGGGCTCCTTTTCTTTTAACAGATTTCAACTTAATGAGACTGCGTGCGTAATTGGATACTTCTTGCAAGGCAATGATTGATTTTTAATACGTTACATAGGCTTGTTGAATTGTCTGCTGCGAGCTTTGTTCGACATTCAAACACCTACTAACATTTGAATATATTCCCTTTAGTTAAACACAATCACAAACATGACGAGTTAAGATACGCGATTTAAACTCGACGCAACGGCGATTATTCATAGATTAACTTTTGGAAAAACTTACATTAAAACCTACACAAAAAGAAAAGGACGAATTCACATTTTTAGTTTTACTAAAATGTACACGATAAAAATATTTATAGCGGCTAAATCAAAACTTCAACCGCAACTGCCGTTTTTACTTTCCAAATTTATCCCCGCTTTTAAAAGTTACAAAAAAAAACAAGAAATATTACGTGGGAATATTTTCAAATTTATTTCTACAAGAAGTATTAATTTTTAAAATATGCATTCGTCCATAACAAGCATTATCGGTCTCGATTTCCTAGTACCAAACAAAGATGCCTTTTGATTTGGGGTATATTCCGACGTAATTAATTATAAAACTAGTGACGTTTTACATCAAGAATGTGCGCATATATATTTCCAACGATTCGTTACGCCCTTTCGGGAAAGGCAGTTTCGAACGGACACCTCTTTCTACCCTAACATATTTCGGTCCGCTACCTACACGCACTAACCCAACAAGTTGATTTCATTTACACCTCCTGGTTGAGTAATATGTTTGCTTCTGTTTCTTTTGAAATGCTCCACTTTCTTTCCAATTTTTTAAATAACCTCATGGTAGGTATTCTCCGAACTGGGTACATTTCAGCATAACTATTTCTTGCAACAAGAGGATTTCTGTTGCATTTTGCGTATAAAAACAACATATCTGTTTTTTCTTCTTTTGAAAAATACACAATTCTAACATAATTAGCTGCTAAGTATGAACAACTGTAAAATACTATCATACAGCGGTTTATTTATTTATTTATTTAACAGCAACATGTTCAATTCATTTAATGAATAAGGAGATATGCAATCTTTACAAATACAGGTCGTAGGTTCAAATCCTACTCGAGGTAAACTTTTTATTTATGTATTTAATAAAATCAATAATAATTTTTAATCAAGATTATTATTTGAACAATTATACATAAATTTGAAAATAATACAATTTAAGGAAGTGGTTAAAAATGACAAATTACAAACAATCGCAGTGAAATAAGGAACTGATCCTCCGTATTTTGGATTAATAAATAATGAAATATCAGATACATTTTTACCATTGAGTTCAATTTATCAGTCAAGGTTTTTACCGAATAAGTAGTAAACTTTTTGTTACAGGGTATCATTAAAAAAGGTATTAGACTAAATTGAGAAAATATCGGAGGTGAACAATTCGATAGAGTTCGTGGGATTAATTAATAATTCTCCTAACTTTTATTAATGATGGTTATTTGTTAAACAAAAGTCGTAAAATGGTTAATTGTGCTACATAGTTGTATTAGGCTTTAAAAATTCTGTAAAAAAAATTAATAAAAAATACGATCCCGTATTTGAAAAAAAAGTTGATGATATCCTCAAAGACACGAAACGTAGTAGAGAGAATCTAGCTGCTTCTTGAGATAGCTAATGTTGAATCAACTAAAATCTTGTATTATTTTTTGATATTTTCAAAAATAAACTTATTACAGACAAAAATCGAAAATTGAACTTTTTGGTTTTCCTCGTATAACTCTTAAACTAAAAAACATTTAAAGCATGTTTTGATACAAGTGGATTAGTTCCCTAAAACTGCAACTGTTTCGTCATTTAATCTATCACGTATCTCTTACGGTTTCAGAAATCACAATGTTGGTACCATTTAAAAGTCTCAGCCTGTATATATATATATATATATATATATATATATATTATATATATATATATATATATATATATATATATATATATATATATATATATATACAGGGTGACATAGAAAAAGTGCCATGCATAGCGCCACGCGATAGAGAAAAAAGGTTCCTATGAACTTAGGTCAGCAACGCCTTCGTTTAAAAGATATAGGGTGTTGAAGTTTAATTATTTTTTTTTTTAATATCTTTTTACAATGATGTAATAAGCGGACGAAATTTTGTATACAGGGGCTTTTTAGTCCCGACCTTAATCCCCTCGATTTTTCATTTTGGGGATTCATGAAAAATGATGTTTATTCTGTAGAAATACATAATGAAGAGCAACTATGGATAAGAATTATGGAATCCGCAGATAGATTCCGTAATAACCCAGGAATATTTCAAAGATGCCGTCAATCCTTAGGAAGAAGAATTGAAAAATGTATTCAAGTAACAATTTGAACATCTTCTAAAAACGCAATGTTTTTTTTAATCATTGCCCTTCATTGTTGCTATTAAAATTGAATTGTTGAAGTGTTACGTCATTGTTTTTGCAAATAAGTTACTTTGGCGCTTTTGGATAATTTGCATGCAGCGGATGCATTTTTCTCGTAAACCGTTGGTCCTAGCGACTTCAATAAGGTATACCTTTCTGAAGCAGAAAAGATGGGAAAACAAATTTTTCCAGTCGAAAATGACATACAGTGTAAGGCAAAAAAGTTAGGGCCGATTCAAACAAGATGGAAACCTGTATATGGCGGCCTCTATCGTAATAAAAGAACTAAGGTCATATTTAAATTCCGCGTGATAAAAAGCCCCAGTATGCAAAATTTCGTCCGCTTATTACATCATTGTAAAAAGATATAAAAAACACAAAAAAATAATTAAACTTCAACACCCTATATCTTTTAAACGAAGGCGTTGCGGACCTAAGTTCATAGGAACTTTTTTTCTTATTTTAGTGTGCTCTATCGCGTGGCACTATGCATGGTACTTTTTCCTATGTCACCCTATATATATATATATATATATATATATATATATATATATATATATATATATATATATATATATATATATATATGACCTGAATTCTCAGCGATATTTCCAAATTTTCCAGGACCAAGTTTATCGAAGGCATACCAATTAATTTATTGCAGTGTATTTATTATTCCAAGACCGAGCACCACTGCATTGTGCGGGAATCATCAACAATGATCTAAATGGGAGCTTGGAGGAAACTGGGTGGGGAATTAAGGACTAATCCAATGGCCCACTTAGTCTACGAGATTAACGCCCCTTGATTTTTTTCTCTGAGGCAAAAGCAGAGAGAGATCTCACATACACGTAGCATGTTTATACCAGGGAAGAATTACAAAAGGCGTGGCTAGGTGCATTTAACCAAATCCACTTTTGCAAATGGGATAAGGAAAAGGTGTAGAATCTGTTTGGAACAAAATGGGAGACAATTGGAACATTACTACCATGAATTGTTTTTTTTTACATTCGTTTTACTGTTACTATTTATCTGAGTAATTGTTTGTCATTTCAAATGAAAAATATTTGCAGCTAATAAAAATTTTCAGGATAATTAAGAAATTGCGGTTTTAAATCATCCATGTCTTTTGTTAGCCATTGAAACCTAGATGTCTACAAGCAAAATATTTTAATCTATAAAATGCAATATTGCAAATAATATTTAACATAAATATAACAAAATGAATTATCTTTAATAATAAGACAGTTATGGGGCATTAAAGATCGACTAAATTCGAGAAAGGTCCCCTAGCGCCGAAACGATTCTGTTTGCGCCAGTGATTTACTCATTAAATTTAAGCTCCAGACACCCAGGTCCATTTCTTCTATCTCTTAAAATAAAGAGCTTACAAAAGACAGTGTCCAATTTGGACCACCCTGTACATTTTCTGGTAAGGTAAAAAATATGGAGTTCTATTTAAATTAATCAAGGTACAGCCACTTAAAGTTCTCATTTGATTAGTTTTAATTTGTGGACAGCCTGTATAAGATGGCACGGTTATTATAATTGGGATATAAAATATTATCTATTGTTACACTTCACTGCAGATTTTGCTTACATAACTTTAATATTGCTGAGTATTTGAAACATGAAAATTAAGTTAGATTATGTTAAAATTCAAATTATTTGAAAAACCTTAAGGTTTAGGTATTATAAACCTTATTAAAACATAAACTTATTTTTATCGGTAAATCCAAAAATGTAATAACATACATGGGGTTCAATTTAAAAAAAAAGGCAACTTTGATACTTTTAGGACTTTTTGAACACCCTGTATAATATGTAAATAATTTTAAAAAGTGACTATAATATACCCCCCAAACTGAAATTTTTTAAAAGTAAAAGAAATGGCCGTATAATGTGAATAACACTGGCTAACGCCATCTCACTTAATATACTGTGCCCGTCTAAAGCCTCCCCCCCAACCTATTATGTGAACCATAAAATTGAAATTAATAAAATTTTGGGAAAACGAACTAAGGCACTAAGGAATCGTATGGCAAGTAATATCTCATTTGAAAGCTCGTTCGAAGTCCATTTCAACGACATCAACAACATTAAAATATTACTACTGATTCATGAGTTTCAACCCAAAAACGGCAATTAAGGTTTTGAGGTTTTTGGGTTGAAACTCATGAATCAGTACCGTAAAACGGGGCGACTTAAAAATACCGAGGCGACTTGATAACTTTTGCAACGTCTAATCAAAACACGTGGTGCGCTCTAGCGGTCAGACATTCAATTACTAAATATGGCAAGATCGACGGCTAACAAGAAATGTTATATTTTTAGTCTGTAAACTTCTTATTGCTCTGACGTTTCCGAAAAGGCACAAAATTGCAGTATTTTTTTTCCAAGCAGTAATTGATTGGGCTTTCATAATCTAACCTCAAAATTTCATTATCATATCGTACTGTCCAGTGGCGTGTCATTTTATTTATTCGTGTAATTTCAGGGGCGACTTGAAAAATGGCGCACACTTACAAAAGAATGCCAGGAAGTCGGAAATATCGCGATTATACTGAAGAAACTGTTCAAACTGTTTTACAATTATATATCAGCAGGGACGGAACTTGAAGGATTTGAGTAGTGAGTATGAGATTCCATATATATAGAAGGATTAAGGGCAAACACGAAATCAGGTGGGGGTCAAACTGCAATGTCTGCTGAAGAGGAAAACTACTTAGTTCGGGCTATATATGTCACCGCAGATTGGGGTTATCCTTGCGATTCAAACGACATACGAGAAATTGTAAAATC